>JACYXH010000343.1:160000-342500 GCA_026745465.1 Lota lota | reverse complement strand
GGTAGGTAGAGAGGTAGGTAGGTAGAGAGGTAGGTAGGTAGAGAGGTAGGTAGGTAGAGAGGTAGGTAGGTAGAGAGGTAGGTAGAGAGGTAGGTAGAGAGGTAGGTAGAGAGGTAGGCAGGTAGAGAGGTAGGTAGGTAGAGAGGTAGGTAGGTAGAGAGGTAGGTAGAGAGGTAGGTAGAGAGGTAGGTAGAGAGGTAGGCAGGTAGAGAGGTAGGTAGGTAGAGAGGTAGGTAGGTAGAGAGGTAGGTAGAGAGAGAAAGGATGGAACAGGGAGACACTGACATGAGACTGGGGGAACGGATAGAGTGAAGAATAGAGACCAGGTGGTAAAGAGAGGGAAGGAAAGAAAGGGAAAAGATAGAGAGAAAGAAAGAAAGAAAGGAGACACAGGGGCAGATAGAGAGAGAGAGAGAGAGAGAGAGAGAGAGAGAGAGCGAGGTGTCGGGGAGACAGATTGTGAGGACATAGCTCCAGTCGGGCGGCCGTCTGTCCAGCCTCTGACGGGTCTGGGTTTCCTCTGAGCTCTTAAATATGCCGGTTATTTATAAACCAGCCACGTAACGCAGGCCTGTGCCGGCCCACCCGGCTACGATGTTTCCCTCCTGTCAGAGGAGGGCAAATGGACAGGAGCCACACTTCCTGGTCACATGACAACGGGCGGCCGGCCCAGTCGGGGAATACAAGAGGGTGGGGAGGGAGGGGGAGGAAAAGAGAACTTGGCACATAGCCTCTTGCCCACACAGGCACATGGAGACATATCTCCCTCTCTCGACTTCTACCGCTCTCTCTCTCTCTCCCTCTCCTCTCTCTACTTTCTCTCTCTATCTCTCTATCTCTCTTTCTCTCTATTTCTCTCTCTTTCTCTCTCTATCTCTCTCTCCCTCTCCTCTCTCTCTCTCCTTTCTCTCTCTCTCTCTCTCTTTCTCTCTTTCGCTCTCTTTCTCTCTCTCTCTCTCCCTCTCTCCCTCTCCTCTCTCTCGATTTCAGCAGTTTAACCCTATCAGTTCATAAGCAAGCAGGCCGATTGTGGACACAAGTATGTTTGGGTTGTTAGAATCACATTGTCATAGTGGAGGAGTGTCTGTGTGTATGCCTGCGAGCGTGTGTATGCTTGTGTGTGTGTGTGTGTGTGTGTGTGTGTGTGTGTGTGTGTGTGTGTGTGTGTGTATGCTTGTGTGTGTGTGTGTGTGTGTCTATGTGTATGTGCGTGTGTGTGAGCAGAGAAAAAGGGGTGGAGGGTTGAATGATCACTGTGACGTTAGTCCAGGATTAGAAGCATCTAAAAGGAGAGAGAGGGATGGGGAGAGAGGGATGGGAGAGAGGGATGGAGAGAGAGGGATGGGGAGAGAGGGATGGGAGAGAGGGATGGGAGAGAGGGATGGGGAGAGAGGGATGGGGAGAGAGGGATGGGGAGAGAGGGATGGGAGAGAGGGATGGGGAGAGAGGGAGAGAATAGGAGACTCAGGGACTTCCCGTTGAGCTCACCTTTTTCGTCTGTCTGTCTGTCTGTCTGTCTGTCTGTCTGTCTGTCTGTCTGTCTGTCTGTCTGTCTGTCTGTCTGCCTGTCTGTCTGTCTGTCTGTCTGTCTGTCTGTCTGTCTGTCTGTCTGCCTCTCCACCTGTCTGTCATATTCAGAGAATAAAAGAGGAACAAAAATGATTGCTTGAGTATTAACTATAAAACGAGCTATAAAGATCCCATTAAAAGTCATAAAACGTCTTTTTAGTGACGCTTGGACCATAAAACCCTTGCTGAGTCTATGGGCCTTTACTACATGTATGAAAGGACACAAAACAGCGCCAAAGCTTCACCACCACATCTTTAATAACGCTGGGTAGAGTGGTTCCTATAGAAACAAATGTCAATGTAAGGATTTTCTAGAACTCGAAGGCTTTGTAAGAAATGTAATCCCATAGACCGTAGACTGCATAGCAACTACAGCCATTACCAACAATTTGAATTCATTCAAAAGCAGTTTGGCATGGAATCAGTGACTGCTAATGCAGTGCCTATTCTCTCCACTGCCAGAGCATTACCAACAGAAAATAAATATCACATTTTCTCAATAATTTAATGAATTTCGTTTTTTTCCAAAGCATACTAAAAACCTCAGATGTGAGTGTGGTGCTGTGGCAGATGTAACATTGAGCAATGAAACATAGTTAACCCAGAACCTCACTGGCTGTAAATTACTTTTAATGTCCAACTAAAAACATTTTTGCCCACTTCTTACATTAATTGAAAGAGACAGTATATCGAGTGAGAAAGTACATTTTCTCTTTCAATTAATGGCAAAAGTACATTGCTTGACATTAAAAGCCTTTTTTGAAAGAAAAAAAAAGAAAACGATGAACATTTCAGGAATCGGTCCTTGTACAGAGTACAGAGTACTGAGACCCGTTTCTGGATGACGAACCCCAGACCAAAACCCCTCGACGAGTCAGGGTCTGTAGCTGAAGTTTGCCGTTGTAATTTGCAGAAATTCATCCTATAGTAATTGTTGTCAGATTTTACTGTGCGTATAAGGACCACGTATTTTGGACCACGTTCCGGAGAAGGTGTGGACTCTGGACTGTTTTCCCATTGGGAGTGGTCAGGAATGTGTGACCTTTATAGTAGTTCAACTGTGTTTTTCAGGGCCCTGGATTGGGTGTCTGGAAATATGGCTGTTTTTCTTTTTTTTTTGGCAAGCCACCCAAAGATGTAACATGACAATGCCAATTGTGAACATCAACACATATGTGGAATGGTCCATGGCTTTGGAAAGGAAAGGAAATAAGGACCTTCTTGGAAACTCCCATCCTCGTCAGGAAAACCCAGGGAACCCCTCATAAAGTTAATTATAAATCATAAAAATTGGAGGTTTGAGAAATGTCACTGCTCGAGAAACCATTCAGTGGCGCAAAAGTTCAGTTTGTATTTTTTTGGTTTTTACGAAAAGGATAATTCCAAGTTATAAAAATCTCACATTGTCAAAATGTTGCGGGTAAAATACAATGAAAGTCATGGTGACCAAACTGAAGCGTTTGTAAAGAGGAAGTGGTTGTCTTGCCACACGATCCACAATCCTATTACGTGGTACTTTTCCTTAACTCTGAATCACGCTGTTGTGAATAATGTTTATATGCGAGTGACTAAATCCAAATTCTTGAAAACGATATGCTGTGGTAACCTCAATTTACGTGCGAAGAACTCTGAGCATGGATCGACCTTGCTAGAAGGTTCTGAAGAACAATACTTGACAGACTTAATCTCCAGTCTGACGTTTAATTGACATCATGCTGGGTTTAATTGAGAAGGGGGACGCGGTAACTAAAACCAGATGGGCCACCAGCTCATGAACCAATGTTCTCCCCCCTCCCTCTCCCTCCCCCTCCCTCTCCCTCCCCCTCCCTCTCACTTTTTCTTTCTCTCTCTTTCTCTCCTGACTCTCTCTCTTCTCTCTCTGTCCCCCCTCTCCCTCTCTTTCTGTCTCCCTACCCCCTCTCTCCCTCCCTCCCTCCCTCCCTCCCTCCCTCCCTCCCTCCCTCCCTCCCTCCCTCCCTCCCTCCCTCCCTCCCTCCCTCCCTCCCTCCCTCCCTCTCTCTTTCCCTCTGTACCTCCCTACTCTCTCTTCCACCTCTCATTTTCCTCCCTCCTACTCTCTCCTCAGCGTCACGTCTTCGTCTCCCTCTGTGTGAGCATAGAGTAACGGGACATGTCATCTAAACGACAGAGAGACATGATGACGCTGACGCTGTCTCATCCGTCTGCTTTTGGTTTGACCTCCGGGATTCCATCTCTGCTGAATACAACATCCAGAGAACCATAAAATCCCATCAAAAAGCATCATAATACAAACACCCACGCACGCACGCATGCATTCACACGCTCGCACGCAGGAACTTGCACACGCACACACACACACACACAGATGTTTCTTAAGACACATGGAGTAGAGTATCTGAGTAGAATTAAAGTATATTTAAAAGATAACTAAATGGGTGGGTTGGCATGGGTTTTCTTTAAAACCATAGATGGGACCAAACCATGATTTTTCCACATCAGAGGTTTCAAAAAAGAATAAAAAGTACATCACACACACACTTCTGATTTCACATGAACTGTGATCAATAGGGGACTCTAAAGACTCTCTGGCCACTCATGCTGTAATCAGATACAGAAATCACTGATAAGTACTCGAGAATAAGATCAGGCCGTGGCTAAACCTTACACATGAATAATCATAAACATAATGAAAACATGCTTGTCATTAACATTTGGCGTCTGCTGTTTTATTGGCCTACGTTTGTTTGTTATTGCTTGAGAAACAATATTGAATAGAGGTAATGATGTGTCAGTAATTACGCACAGATACGAAAAGCTTCTCTAATTAGGCACAAAAATGGAGAGTTTAATCATGACCAGTATTTCGCAAACCAAGACATATTGAACAACTACAATATGAACTGTGTTAGGAAAGGAGATTTCACACGCCAGTGGGTCATTCAGATCCCAAACTCTTTCTCTAAGGTCTTACTTGTTTGACAAAACCCCCACATCACAAGTACCATAATCTTTAAGAGTTCTGACAACCTAACGCTAGCTTACACAAAATAATATTTAGTTTGACCAAAGTTACAAAATGGGTTGATCTTTTTTTGCCCTAATGTCAATGTAATGTAATGACATTTTATAAGGAGCCTCTTGGACCCACAAGGTCTGTCTGAGCAAACTCTGAGAATATGATGGTGAATATTGTGCTGTCGCAAAATGTCTTTGTGTAGTGTAAGTGAAGAGAAAAGCACACACATGCATAATGTAAGCGCACACAAGCACATACAAATTCGCCATCACTTTATTTTTGTAAAAAACAGCACTTTATGTTTGGTTTGGAGAGTGCCACAGGATGTAATTTTGCTATTTAAAAAGCGCCAACACACACTAAAGTGAATAATAACTCTCATACAGTAGAGCTTTATTTGTGTTATCTAGGTTAAATATATCTGGAGGCTCATTCCTGCGCCATGCAAACAAGGAAAGGTAGCTGGCTTCCACTTCAAAGTTTCTACCTGTTGTGAGGGCAGATTGAGGAGCGAAGAAGCCTTTAAGATGCATGTCAAAAACAAGACCACCAATTCTGTATTTTTACGGAGGGGTTATAAAGTGGAGAAAATAGTCACAGAATACCGAGGCAAACCATTTTACTGAGAGAAATATGTATAGATAAATATGTAGAGAAAATATAAATGGCAGCAATCTCAGGTCCTGAAGATGATTCACCTGTGCATTGCTGTGTTAGAATTCTTACTTTATTTATTTTGCCAAGATGAATACCCAGCCAATGCACTGCAATGCCCATGTGTGGGATCCATGTCCATCGTAAAATGCTTTTCCTGCATTCTGTTACAGAGAATGTCAGTGGTGTCAATTGCTGTCTAACTGGTTTTCTGACCTCATTATTATTTTAATACTTGCAACACAAGTCACGAGAGACAGAGAGAGAGAGAGAGAGAGAGAGAGAGAGAGAGAGAGAGAGAGAGAGAGAGAGAGAGAGAGAGAGAGAGAGAGAGACAGACAGAGACAGAGACAGAGACAGAGACAGAGACAGAGACAGAGACACAGACAGAGAGAGAGAGACACAGAGACAGAGACAGAGACAGAGACAGAGACAGAGTGACAGAGAGACAGAGAGAGACAGAGAGAGACAGAGAGAGAGAGTGAGAGAGTGAGAGAGAGAGAGACAGAGAGAGAGTGAGTGAGAGAGAGAGAGACAGAGAGAGACAGAGAGAGACAGAGAGAGAGAAGACCCTATGACTCATACTCTGATGTGTGCGTAGGCAGCAGCTTCAAGTGCTGTCCTCGTCTTCATCCTCGTCATCACAATCACAATCCTTGTTACTCCCTATTCACGGCTACAAAACAAACAACCAAACAAAACGAAGAAGAGACTGATGGAAGAAGGAAAACACAGAGAACAATGAGACAGACTTCTAGAGGGTCGAAGACTGAATCCCATTTTCTCCATTACAAAGCCTCAAAGAGCTTCCATTCACCTCTGGGAACAGAGCTTGATTTAAAAAAACATATGACTTTTGTAATGTTCAGTGAATGGTGCAAGAGACTTAATGGGCCTGAGTCAGGGTTTCCAACACGCTCGGCATTCGTATCCACACTGCGTCGGA
The DNA here is from genome assembly GCA_026745465.1 of Lota lota. Classification (NCBI taxonomy): domain Eukaryota; kingdom Metazoa; phylum Chordata; class Actinopteri; order Gadiformes; family Lotidae; genus Lota; species Lota lota. Next base: position 336,333 of record JACYXH010000343.1, on the reverse strand, counting down.
CACCGTTGTAAGAAATAAGATACAGGCCCCGCGGCCCAGGTGTAAATGTTCACTTGATGATAATGCACACGCTGATCTGGTGTACACACCCTACTACCTCACATAGCTGCAGTGGAGTTTAATCTCACTAAGTAAACACACGCACGCACACGCACGCACGCACACAGACGCACGCACGCACGCACGCACGCACACACGCGCACGCACGCACGCACACACACACACACACACACACACACACACACATCATTAACCTGTTGTGGAAGGCCTTTTACGTTTACATTGTCTGTCTCAGAGCTTCAAATGTTTTATGGCTTTCTCAGATCATCATAAGGCAACAGCCCAACGCCATTTATTTATTATTTATTCATTTATTTATTATTTATTCATTTATTTATTATTTATTCATTTATTTATTATTTATTCATTTATTTATTATTTATTTATTTATGCTATTTCTAGTTCTTGGCCTTTGTGATCATGAAATGACAATGTTGAGGAGATGGAACTTAATATTAACTTATTATTCAAAGCACTCTTCTTGTAAATTTGAGACACTCAGAAACAGTTATTTCATCATTCATCATTCACAATCTGCGCTGATTTTCGTCATATTCTGTGGAACCTTTTGGACCTTTTTTTATCTCAAGTGACCTCATCCATAGTGTAGCGTAGCTGGGGTTACGAGGCATCTGTTATCGGCTAGAACACAGCTAGAGCTGAACCTCCACCGGAGGTTCATCTGCGCTCACACACACACCAGTTGATCGCCTGGTTTTTTCCTCATGAAACGTCATCATTCCGACGGTATTCGGGCCAATCGGAAACATCGGTGCTGCGGAATTCAAACTCAAAACCTCCCTTTCAGACCGTCTCCCCGCTTCAAGCTCTGCTTCCCCAGTGGGCCTTTTCAGAGCAGAGCTCTGCGCCTGTGTCAGCCTCCTGGGGTGAACTAGATAAATGCCCCGACTGTACTATGGTCCAAGGGCCATTTCTCAGAGACACGTAAGCGTGTGTATACTGCCTGCTAATTTGGTGAAAGTAGGGTCATGTTCCGGTACAGAGACGACATAACCATTAAAAGACCATTTCCTGGTGGTGTGGGGGTGCTGATGTTAAGATTGATAAGTGGCATGGACATAGTGGTTTCGTTTTTCATTTCAAAAGGAGAAAGAAAGAAAGAAAGAAAGCCCTTTTTATTTGTCTAGTCTATTTCTAGACACGGTTTGTTGTCCCAGCACATTTTTGTGTATTTGAGTAGTTCTTATAGATAAGTCACACCACTCTTTTTATTTTATTTTACTTTGTGTTAACTGTCGTTTTCCTGTGTTGTCTTATCGTTCTATTCTGTCAACGTCAGCCCGTACTGAACTCTATGCGGTCAAAACAAAAAATGAAGTTATTAGGATTTTATGATTTAGTTGTAGGAGGTGTAAGTGTCAATTGTTAAACTGTGCTTTACATCGTGTTCATTTAGGTCCCATTCACTCACACCCACAACCACCCAGACACCCACCCAGACACCCACCCAGACACCCAGACACCCACCCACGCAGGAAAGGGAGGAACCCGTGTGTGACAGCCGGAACTCCCGCCAAAGACAAGAAGAAGAGAAACGCTCGGGCAATGTTGGTCACGTGGTCACACGATAATGACCTCATCTCTGCGTGCCTTTTAATCGAGCAGTTATGCAACATCCCCTCTCCCCCGCCAATCCCAGCCAGGGGAGGGCCCAACGAGGAAGCGGCCCGGACAGACTGATAGCCTTGTGGGGGGGGGGGGGGGGGGGGGGGGGCGTCAGCGGTCGTGGGGCTTGGCTGGATAGAGGCACTCAGGGTCTGACTTCCTCCAGGAAGGAAGGAGAAGGAGAGCTGAGATAAGGCTCTCATCTGTTGGGACTCTGACCCCCATGCTATGAAGGCCTCAAGATGTAACCCGTTTTTAATCCGCACCAATTCAGCCAACACACACACACACGCCCACACATACGCACACACACACACACACGCACGCCCACACACACGCACGCACGCCCACACGCACGCACGCACGCCCACACACACACACAGAGGGAGGGAGGGAGGGAGGGAGGGAGGGAGGGAGGGAGGGAGGGAGGGAGGGAGGGAGGGAGGGAGGGAGAGAGAGAGAGAGAGGGAGGGAGGGGGAAGGAAGAGGGAGATAGAGGGAGGGAATGGGGGAAAGAGAGGGAGAGAAAGTATTATGTTGTATTGAAATTGTAGGTGATTTTAGGTGGCTATTATTTTTATTTTTTTAATACATTATTTTTGTTATTATGTTCTTATTTTAGTTTTGTGCTTTGACAACGTAAATGTACATTTTCCATGCCAAGAAAGCCCTTTGAATCTTGATTGAGAGAGAGAGAGAAAGGGAGGGAGAGAGAGAGAGCGAGAAAGAGACCCCTTTTGAAAGCTAAACAATACAGGAGTCCTTTAATAGGACTTGGGCTCAACCAAAGACAGGTTTTTACCAGAGACAGGTTCACCAGAGACAGGTTCGCCAGAGACAGGTTCACCAGAGACAGGTTCCCCAGAGACAGGTTCGCCAGAGAAAAGGCTTACCGTTTGCTGTGGAGGGTTAGTTGAATACCATGGAAATGAGGGTTTTGTGAAAGCACTGCAGCTGTTGCTGTTTAGAGATATCTGTAGCACTCTCCTGGCGAGTTTTATAGTGCAGTGGAGAGGGTGTCCCAGGCTGAAATGTTCTGGGTTCGATACCCCAATGTCCTCAGCCAACTTCTATCCTTGAGGAAAATCCCCTACCTGCTCCTTAAAGGACAATACCGGTCTGGGTGAAAGGGTGTCACTAAAACGCCCGCAATCAATTTCATTCGGCAGAATCACTTTGTTGTGCCTATTTCACGTGACTGCGCCATGAATGTAAACAATAGCCATACAGCACCTTGGTCTTTGTGATGAGAAGACATTTTGTAGGCAGAATCGGCACAAGTTCATTTGAACTAATTATATTGGTGACAGCTGTTTGAATGAAGCCAGGAGAGACGATGTTACGATGGTTTGATCCCTCAGACCGGTATTGTCCTTTTTACTTTTACTTTTTACTTTTATCATTTAGCATCTGCTAAATGATAAAAATATAATACAATACATACCAACGATGGGTGTATGTGTATGTAGACATGAGTAGACTCATCACGCCTTCAAAACGCACGCACGCACGCACACACACACACACACACACACACACACACACACACACACACACACACACACACACACACACACACACACACACACACACACACACACACACACACACACACACACACACACACACACACACACACACACACACACACACACACACACACACACACACACACACACACACACACCTGAGTTTAACCCTGTGTTCTACAGCCAAGTCCTCTCCTTGCCCTCATTCTTACAACATGTGACATGGCACATCATGGCTGGTTGACAAAGACTCAATCCCAACCCCACAGAGGAAGAGAGTCATGGCTAAGCTAAGCCTGATCTGCTGTACAACCACTGCCAGAGGAAGCGAACCCACACCCACTTCTGGCCAGGGTTCAACCACTGCAACATTCACAGACCTCAACAGCACAGTCCGTCGAACCTGCCAGCGTGATGATGTCTTTGTCCGTCCCATGATCAGCTTGCGGTATGCGCGTTAATCCTGATGTGTGAACCCCAACTATTCAACACCTTGCTGGGCAACCATTACCACTCTGGCCTGATGCAGAACTTTTCATGTGGCAGTTTGGCTAATGAGTGGCTAGTGTTATTCGCCAAACCATTAATGTAAATGTGCCGTGTCTTGGCATGGTGTACTAAAATATGTTTATAGGACATGAGCTAACAGCTATCGCTAAGTCTGGAGGTTAAAATGATGTAAAAACTAGTTGTTATCGCATCGTTGTTATTTTCTATACTGTGCATTACGGTGTGTTTAAACAATCCAATGCAACAAGTTTTGATTACCTAAAGTAATATGGAGTTCATATATATGCCGATGATATACAAATAACTATATATGCACAAATGCTACTTATGTCCTACTTATGTACAATATTCTCTATTAACGTATATACAATCTTCAATCTTTCATGACGCTCTCTCTCTCTCTCGAAGCCCCCTCAATTGATTACTGAAAAGTGTATCACATTTGTTCTTCTTTTCTTACAGGCAGCCAAAGCAGGGGCTTTAGATGTATAAATGAAAATTACAAGTCCATAAACCAACCCTGAGGGTTGGTGAGGTTGGATGACAACATCAAAATCCCCCAATTGCATACTTTGGCCGTCTGCTTCTCTGAGTTTACCCGTCTAATCTTGAGATTCTTGAGAAGATGTCTGTGATGTTTCAATGTCTATGTTTTCTATTCTTTTGTCTGCTGGACTGTGGTCGTCACACAGTTCATCCACTCATTGGGACTTTTGCCCGTTTATATCACAAGGATTTGTAGTCATTTCTTACTAGGAAATACCAGGAAAGGGAGTTTCTGGGGAATGTCACTCTCACTCTTTTTTTCCCCCTCATTCGGTAACTAATTTGTTTTTTAGCAGCATCGCATCGGCTAGATCTCAACTTGTGATTTTGTGTAAAATACAAATGTAATTCCTGGTGACATTTGCAGTCATGGTTTAGATCAAAAATAAAGCCCGTGCCAAATCTTCTTAAAACAAGTTGAAGTTATGTTAAAAAGCACAGATGCCTACTAAGCAATTGATTATCAATGTTCTCCAAAACCAGCCAATCTTAGCATGCATTGCTATGATTCTTTATTCTAAATTGTCTTTGACTTGCTAATGCATTGCTAATCATTTTAACAGTCAAATAGCATTATTCTGGTGGTCACAGAAAAAGCTTTGGGCAATAAGTAAACACAGACTGGAGCCTGGAGGAGAGCAATATATAACATAGCGTTCATATGTTGCTACCACAGAGCTTTCACAACAGATAGTGCAATGCAACGCTCTTCAATGGCTTTTCATTGTGAAACACAATGAGAGGAATCCAGTCCATTGCAGACAATCATAAAACCATAAATCAACTTGATAGCTCACTTTTGTAAACAAGACAATACCAAAAGTCATCTTCCGCAAACAGTAGTTACAAGTGTCCCAAGTTCAACACACATTACGCCCATTGTTGTGTTGTTCTGTACAATGTGTGCCCGTGTTGGTCTTCTCTCTCATGCCTGTTTGATCTATAGCGTTGAAGATAGTGTCTGTTTACTGTACATTCCCCTTCAATGTGTGCAGTGTACTGCATTCATTAAGAAGTACATGTCCCATTAAACAACTGCACTGGCACATCTTCAGGTAGGATTTTAAACAGGTTTGTCGTTACCTGTCTCTACTTGCTCACAGAAGAGCAAACACAGCAAGTGAAAGAAATCTTGATTAAATTGCTGGCGTCACTGCAAGGTCTTTTCTTAATTTCTATGAACTCAGTCTAGATTTGGTGCTTGACCAAAAGAAATGTCCCACTCCCACAATTTCAGAAACAAGACACATGACATAATATGTCCCAGAGTCTAGACATGGTCAATTGAAACTAAAGTGTTGTGACTTAAACCAATTATCCTGTTAAAATAACCTCAGACCCCTGACCTATACACACAGACCCCTTCCCAACTCGATTCCCTCACAATAGCCTAGTTTGCTTTGCCTACACCTGTCAATGACATCACTAGCTGATTGAATAAACGCTGTGAGTGACAGGGGCTGCATGAGGCCTATCTGGGCTTGGAACGCTGCACACTAGTGACTATAATTAGGATTTCTAGGATGCAGGTGCATGTTGTTGGGTTTTCCATTTCAATGACCTCCATTCTTCTCCTCTTTCTTCATACCAAAAGAAAAAAGGTGTGTGTGCGTGTTGGTGTAGTGACAACATGACCATGAGTGCTGATATGTGTTTTTATCTGTATCTTGACTGTATAGGAGGTGGGTGGTGTGTGTGTGTGTGTGTGTGTGTGTGTGTGTGTGTGTGTGTGTGTGTGTGTGTGTAGGTGTGTGTGTAGGTGTGTGTAGGTGTGTAGATGGTGCAATGCATTTATATGCTGCAGATGACCAAAGTCCAACCAATAAGAGGCAGGCTGATGACCCCAGACAAGGGGAGAGATACAGAGAGAGAGACACACACACAAAGACACAGATGGAGAGAGAGAGAGACCGAGAGACAGAGAAAGAGAGACAGAGAGAGAAAGAGAGAGAGTGACAGAGAGAGACAGAGAGAGACAGAGAGAGACAGAGAGAGAGAGAGAAAGAGAGACAGAGAGAGACAGAGAGACAGAGAGACAGAGAGAGACAGAGAGAGACAGAGAGAGAGAGAGAGACAGAGAGAGAGACAGAGTCAGAGAGTGAGAGACAGAGAGAGAGAGAAAGAGACAGAGAGAGAGACAGAGAGGGTGACAGAGAGAGAGACAGAGCGAGAGAAAGAGACAGAGTCAGAGAGAGAGAGAGGAGGAAGGATTCTTGGAACGGTGAAGTGCACTTTAGAAAGAAGATGAGGTTTGACTCAGGTTGAGCACAGGTGTGTGGTCACGTGTGTGTGTACGTGTGTACGTGTGTGTGTGTGCGTGTGTGTGTGTACGTGTGTGTGTGTGCATGCAAGTTGTATTATCTGCTTATTCACATGCTTGATGCTCAGTGAGTAAATTGAGTTTGACGGTATATGAAACCATGCCAGGACAATGTGATGTAAGAGTAACGCAACTAAATCATGTTATTCCACCAGGACACTGTGGCGGTTGCAGAAGCTAAGTCACTACTCCTCTGTGGTTTAAAACTGTAATATTTCCACTAAAGTAGTGGCCACCCCACACCTCAAGTTGAGTTTTTCAACCACCCAGAGGGCAAAAGGGTGACACTGGAAGAATTATCACCTAGAACACAAGGAATCTTTATATAGTCAATGTGGAACTACTCAATTAATTAATAATAATAATAATAATAATAATAACAATATTAATAATAGTGCATATATTTGCTGCTGTTGTTTTTTTGTCTCGTTGACCTTTCCTATTTTAATATGACCTTTCCTATTTTCATGACCTTTCCTCCATAATTTCCTTCCTCCTTCTCCGTGTTTCACTCTTCCACAAACCTCTCCTTTCTCCTTTCTTCTTTTCCACCCCATCCTCCCCCTTCGCTGCCATTGTAATAACAAGTCCCCCCACCACACACACACGTACACACGTACACACACACGTACACACATACACACACACACGCGCACACACACACACACACACACACACACACACACACACACATACATACACACACACGCGCACACACACACACACATCACACTACGCGCCACTCAGCTGCAATGGCCAATCACCACACCCGTCCGTGATGACATCAGCGTGTGATGTCATCATGGGACCGGTGGAAGTATGTGCGTCTGGTGCGACCTCATCGCCAACGGCAACGGGTTCTGCTGCACGAGCCCGGGATGGAAGACAGCTGGGCCGTAATACTTCCACACGTGCGCGTGTGCGCGTGTGTGCGTGCGCGTGTTGTTCTGTGCATGTGTGTTTGCGTGTGTGTTGAAAGTGGGTGGGTGTGTGTGTGTGTGTGTGCCTATCCATGCATGTTTGTGTGTGCATGAGTATTAGTGTGTGTGTGTGTGTGTGTGTGTGTGTGTGTGCGCGACCCCCCCTCCCACCACCCCCACACACACATTATGACCGTATTGCCGTGTGACATAATCATGCGAGAGAATCAGGCCAATCTGAATCACAGACGCAAAGAAACAGTGCCATCATCGCATGTATAAGTGTGTGCATGAAAACTTTGATGGCAGGTATGCGCACATTATGGGATGCCAGGTTTAGGCCCACCCAGCGATCATGTACCATAATTCCTGATGTACTCAATTATATTCTGGTTTTCTTTTAATCAAAGACACTGCTGTTGAACCAGAATATCTGTTTTTGTTCTTTCTCTTTCTGATCTGTTCACCAAGAGATACCGATGCTAGTGTCTACGGATTTGAGAAAGAACTTGAATGTCTACTTGGATATTTGAAATGGGTTTGTCGCATTTGAGGAAAAGCACCCTTTCAGGAGGGAACGTGTGACTGTAGGTGGAGGGTGTTAGTGACACAATTGATCCTTTACTTGCTATTTCAGGAATGCATGGTAGGAAATATGTGCCAAAGAGGTCACTCCAAGACTCTCCAAGACTCATTTCATTTGTCACTGTTGTCAGGCAAAGATCACCATTCAGTGAGGAAAAGAATAGATAATATACACCATTTTACTTAAGCCCACAGCCGCAGAACTCCACTTTGCATTGTTACCTTGACTTGCTGACATTAAATGTTTTCAGAATGTTCTTCTGGCCAATAAAGATAGAATAGAAATGTGTTGTTTTTGGAGCCCCATAAAAAAACTGCTTAACTTGCCTTGCAGATGGAGCAGGCGTGAGGAGAGTAAAGGCTATAATTCAAACAATCTGAAAGCAGGGAGAGCTGAGCTTTCTTTGGCAACGTCTCCTTGTTTATAATAGGCTCTCTGGACACATTTACGTCTTGTTTTTGAATATTTTAACTGCGACGTAAATATTACCGCGACAAGGAAAGGGGGAACAAATTGTGTGTGAGACTCGAGGTGGAGGAAAATGGATGATAGGGGGATGAAATGTGGAGGATGGACATTCATTTAGACGTAGAGACGACGAGAAGAGGAAAAACCAGATTAAGCGAAAACAAACGAACGAACGAAACTGCATTATTGATGTTATATTTGATATATGTATTTCCTTGACTTGGGTGTATACAATATGTATTAACTAAATGCAAGTTAACTGTAGTAATAATAGTAGTAGTGATAACAGAAAGTAGTGCTATATAGTACTATACTAAAGCAATATGTCTAATCCTGAATGGGGTTTGAAATGAAAAGTCAAATCATATAATACTAATATTATATTAATTCTGATACAAATCCTGTGTCAGCACACTGGACTGAAATTGCTCTGTTCCACCCAAACCGATTGGGGATTAGTTCTTATCTTCACAAACCCCAGCACTCTTGGTGCTTGTGCAATGAGTTTATTATTATTATTCTAGTTACAAAAACCGGGCCTCACTCCTGGCCGACACACAGAAACGGAGAGGGGAATGATGAGAGGAAGACCAGAAAGTACAGGATGAAACTAAATGTTTGGAGCAGAATATAAAAATTGCCACATAAAATGAATAAACCAAAAAAAAGGAGAGGAGAGGAGAGAAGGTCTTTCAAACAAAGAGGGTTGGTTTAGATCTCTTAAACCCTTTCACCGTCAGGACAAGACAACACCTCACTGTTGCATCACCCTGCGGTTTTGCTAACATGCAAACAACCAACCGGCAGGATTCAGGTCAGTGTGGAACTCATCACCCTATCAAAGAACCTGATGGCTTTAGGTTCATTATTTTTCATGTGCAGCCGTTTTTGATGTTATTGAAGATTTGGAAGCCATCACCACGACCCTTGAAAAGGGAAAGAGGGAAATGAAAGCAGCATGTCTTTTTTCGTCTAAGCAAAAAAATCCCACTCCGAAACAATAAAGGCAGTTTAAAAAAAAGAAAGAAAGAAAGAAAGAAAAACGACAAGTTTAGGAAGAACTATGTCACAGAGGTGTTGGCTGCTGCTGTGACGAAACATTGCCTTTATTCGCTATTCCAAGAATGCAGGGAGGTGAAAACGTGCCAAAGACATGTCCCAGAGCCTATTGGGAGAATTAAGCGGTGATCTTCGGCTCTTTGTTAATGTTTCGATAGATATGTCAGCGGTTTCCATTCGGAACCTTGCGGTCTTCGGGGACCCTTCTTCTTCCTGACTCTGCCAGCTGTCCGTGCTGTCCGTGCACACATCGCGTCACCTATTCCCTATAGATGAGCTCCAGATGCTGCGCCCGCGCGCAACGCATGCCGTTTGCTCAAGCACGCGCTGCCTCCGACCGACTTACACGCGCACCGCAGTTACACAGCTCCGCGCGGGATCCGTCGAGCCGAACGTTGAAATGAACGCTTTTGTTCACTGGCGCTGTGACATCGAATACCACTATCTGTATGTTTTGAAGCCACACACTTGACCTATTACTAACATGTTTCCGACAGACATGTGTTGAGCGGGAATGTTTGACATTAGGGGTGATAGCCTTTTAAAGAGCAGAGTGTAGTAACCATCCCCATTTGAACAAACAACTGCACTGTGCACGTGTTAGCTTCCATTAATTCAGCCCGCAGCTGCTCAGCCACATTCTGACCGGGGGGATTTCTAACGCACTGTTTCCCCAAACAAGACTTCCAGCTTTGCTTTCAGTGGTTTCCATTCGGCTACTCGGTGACGTAGGGAACCACGACATGTAATTGGCTGCATGTATAGCATGCCGACCTACACATATTATGAGGTCATGGGTGGGGCTTGTAGGCCTATGCTACATGCACCAGGACAAATGATTGGTCCGGGGCTTATTTGCAAAAATAAAAAGAATATTCTTAATGTTGAACATGCGTTTTTCAAGGACAAACAACACACATCATGACATACAGCAGGTATATGTATGCCATACATCTTTGCAAGAACAGTGTTATCTTTTTGTATGACACACTATCAGCGGTTCCAATTTTACATCTTATCTTCTATGATAACATGTTTTTCCATCAGCAAAATAGGAGACGAGTGAAGTCCTTATGTTGCTAATAACCCCCCCCCCCCCCCCCCCCCCCCCCCCCCCCCCAGTCCTCCAGGCAACAGATTGCCTGGGCAGGACACCAAAAGCATATGTATGGGGGGGGGGGGGGGGGGGGGGCTCAATCCAGATGACATATATTGAAGTTCCGTATTTCCAAAGTAAAGGCCATTAGCTAATGTTACCGTTGCCATTTGTATTGATGTGAAATGAATTGGTCCGAGATGCACGCATGACCCAACCTGCGCTAGCCTTTCCTCCAGAATGGCCGTGCCTGGTGTCACACACTGAGGTTGGCTGATTGGCCGACTGAATGTTGTTCCGAGCTGTCAATGTTGGACGGTTCCTGACCAATATCTCGTGGCAAAACCAGAGGTGAGCCCGTGAGATTTAGGCTAGCTTCCCAAAGCCAGGAGGACGCCACATTGAAGGAAGGAGGTTTTTATTTGATAAAAGCTTTTTAGTGGTTAAAAGACGTCCGTTGCCTCTGTATGTTCACTTCTAATGGTTCCCGCAGCTGCCAGCTGACTGATGATTCAAAATACTTAAAAAGAAGGAAGAGGAAAAAAAAGGATGATGGAAATTAGACTTTTACAATTAGTGTAAAGAACATGGTGAAGACGTACGATGACCCTTGACCTCTGAACATCTGGACCAGATGTGGTCAATTCCCAAACGCTAATAAAATACAGTCCTCTGTTTTCACATAGCTCACTAGAAGTCTCTGGTATTGCCAGTTCCCTATCTGTCCTCTTCTTTGTCTCTTGTTTATCTTGTCGAACATTTGTCAGCGAGATTAGGATACTTTGTAATGAACTGGTGTGATGATACTGCCTGTGATCATCTTAAGATGATTTGGTGTCACTTTTAATGAACAGTTGATCGAAACAAACCTTGGGGTAGGTGAATAAACAAGAGATATTTAAAATATTGTTTTAAAATTAAAAAGAATAAAATTCAATTTTGGGGATTTATAAGAATCCATATACAGGAGTGAGTTGTAAGGCATTTGTAATCAGTTTATCTAAAGTGCAAAAAAAGGCAAATAAATGAGTAGTAACTTATATGGTTTGATTAAAGATGCTTGACATACATAATATACATAATGAATCCAAATGCCTGCAACCCAACCCGCATGTAGAAGTCATGCAAGTTCTACATGACACCATTTTCGAGCATGGGCTCTTCTACTGGCCAACCATTGGGAAGATGTTTGGCAGCCCTCAGATCTGGCTCGCATCAGGAATTTGGAGACAAAAACATTGAGGGATACACACCCAGGGAAACAAAGAGCAGGGGAAAAGATTCTGCCATCAGTAGTTTGGCTTAAGTAGAAGTAAGGGGGTGGTCATAAGACAACATTTGTCCGTATTCAAGCTTGATACAACAACTGTCACAGGCAATGTTTTTGAATTGGAAACGTCAAACTCTATGAGTGCAAAGTCCCGGCTCTGGACACTGGCTCCACCAATCAGGCTCTGGACACTGGCTCCACCAATCAGGCTCTGGACACTGGCTCCACCAATCAGGCTCTGGACACTGGCTCCACCAATCAGGCTCTGAACACTGGCTCCACCAATCAGGCTCTGAACACTGGCTCCACCAATCTGGCTCTGGACACTGGCTCCACCAATCAGGCTCTGGACACTGGCTCCACCAATCAGGCTCTGGACACTGGCTCCACCAATCTGGCTCTGGATACAACTCCACCAATCAGGCTCTGGATACAACTCCACCAATAGCGTCACCACAGAAACCACTGTCTTATTGGCTACTTAAATGGGGAAATCATTCTCAATTGATTTCATTCCAACATGTTGCTTACAATGTATTGTTAGAAGACACTATGGCAAATAATGAAGTTGATTAGATGAATTAATCAACATTTATCTAGTCGATTTTTGTTAGACAAATTACAAAACAAACCATTAAAAATACCTGAATATAATATCTGAAGATAATACTATTGTTAAAATAGCATTGTTATTAAAACAATGATATTATTATACAGTAGGCCTAGTTCTGCCAGACATACCCAACCGAAATCAGTTAAAGGTATAATATGTAATTACTCCCGCTAGGGGTCTCTCAATCAAAACAATAACAAAAGACGTAGTTTGATGATGTGTGACGCAGCGTGGGATCATGGGAGTTGTAGTCTTCACCACCATTGCTGATGAAAATCCATCTGACGTGACTCAGGCAGAAGTCATGTTCACGGACGAATGATTGTATTACAGCTCGTTATTCACGTTTCGTTAAGTCACGTTTATTCACATGATGTCATTTCATTCTTATGAAATGGCCGCGAGTAACATAACGTTAACTTGCTAACTCACCATGAGATGAATCGACTGCTTAGATAATGTTATGTGAGGCAGCCCAGCGCTGTTATCCGGGGTCACAACAATCAAGACAATAACTTTATGAGTTGAACGTTGTTGTAACGTTATAACATTACCGAACACTGTCTTTCCCACAGAATTGTATTCTAATTGGGGTTGTTGATTTCGTTTTTTTTTTTTTTTTTGAAATATATTGGATATCACGTTCTGAAGTACAGTGATATGACGCGGGGAATTTCAAAACCCCTGGAATCCCCTCCTAGGACTACCAGGATTCCCTGAATGCCTCCATCTCTTCGTTTCAACACCCTTCTAAATTAAATTCATAACCCCCCCCCCCCCCCCCCCCCCCCCCCCCTCGCTACACAGCGAATATGGTTTCAATAAAAACCACGGAAAGAATTTGACAATCATCATGATTGCGATTTGCCACATCTAAAATCAGCATATTCCAAGTGCAATGAATTCCCTCAAGGCAACACAGAGGAACAGTAAACTCTTATGAAATAAACACATACTCTTACTTTAAAAACCTTCCTTTCTCCGAGGTCAGAGGCCAGAGAAGCATAGAGAGCGCTGACAGTGGGCGCACGGTATCACGAGTGAAAAGTCCCTTCTTCTGCTTCGTAAATCAGAGCTGTGGTTGTCACGGCGCCAGTGACATGAGCTCACCAGGACCACTGGAGGAAAACATCTGCGGTGTTGTGCCGTGTTGTTGTGTGTTGTGTGCACTAGTGTACAGAGATGCACCGTGAACTCACTGCAACCCAGAGCTACGCTTCTATTTAGCTACTCAGCAGACGCTTATATCCCACTAACTACTAACTAACTATATCTAACACTGCACCAACGAACACCAACAAACGCCCCAAAACACCAACTTTTGGTCCAGTGGGCCAAATCCGTAGGCCATTGTTGTGTGTTTTCTGATGAAGTCTTTCGATGGTGAACATGTTGAATCGCTGTTGGACATTACAGGGAAATTAGATACATGTCATTGATTTAGCAAGTAGAGGAGGCTTACAATGTCATTGGGGATCAAACCCAGTAGCTTTTCAGCTGGGAGTGGAACCCACTAGAGCTTCACTATCCTGATAACATAAATGAATTGGCTTAATTGTTTCTTAATTATTGAGAGAAATCGTATTAAAATGGGAATGCTATTTATATTTATGTGTGTGTGTGTGTGTGTGTGCATGCGTGCAAACTTGTGTGGTTGTGTTCATGTGCGAGGGTGTGTGTATCAGGGTGTGGTGAAGATATTGCAATAAGCTGCCTGACGCACTTTATAATAACAGTTATTTTCCATTGTTGGCTCTAGCGGTACTTTCTGAAAAGAATCCAGACAAAATAACTCCCATCTAACGCATTTTCTCCCTGGTTTGCCCTCCCCATCATGGCCGCCACCCTGGGGTGTTTATTCAGAGTCTGTATGCTCTGTTCAGTAAGGAAGAGGATGAGAGGAATGAAGAGAATAATGAGAGGAGAGGTGGAGGGGACAACCCTCCTCCTGAGAGAGCATCTGTTTCTCTCTCTCTCTCGCTCTCGCTCTCGCTCTCTCTCTCTCTCTCTCTCTCTCTCTCTCTCTCTCTCGCTCGCTCTCTCTCTCTCTCTCGCTCTCTCTCTCTCTCACACTCTCTCTCTCTGCTTCTACCTCTCAATCTTACTTTCTCTATATCTCTCTATCTCTCTCGCTCTCCCTCTGTGTCTCTCTCTCACTCTGCCCCCCCCCCCTCTCTCTTCCTCTGATCCTCTACCTCTCATCACTTTCATTCTTTGTCTCTCGGCCGCTCTCTCCTTTTGTCTATTTCTCTCTTGTTTACTCTCTCTTCAGCTCTATTTCCATCTCTTTTACTCTCCATCCATCTTCGTCTCTCTTTTTCTCTCTCTTCCCGTCCGTCCGCTCCCTTTCTCCCTCTCATCTCACCCTCTCCCTCTCTTTATTTATCTCTCATTATCTTACTCCCCCTTTACCTCCACTCGCTCTCCCTCTACACCTCTTCCTCTCTCTCTGTCTATCGCTATTTCTTTCTCTCTTTCTCCCCCTCTCTCTCTACCCCCTGCCCTCTCTCTCCCCCATTCCCTCTCCCCATCTCTCTCTCAAACCCCCTCTATTCCTCCCCCCACTCTCTCCCTCCCTCCCTCTCCCTACACCATCACTGTCTTTGTTACTCTCCCCACGTCAATTTTCTCTCACTAGACTAACAAACCGCTGTGACCTACGACAGTTGGACGGATTACAAAGGAGCAACGGGACATGAAATGAAAACGATGTGCCCCGATGACAAGCTCAGGACCATACATCACAAACGTTTGCACTAAATTGTCATTTTCACCGATTTCCAAGAATTCCAATGTGCTCCCCTTCTCTGTTGTGTGATGTACTGTCGCACTGTGTGAGTGTTTGAGTGTGAGTGAGGGTTGGCAATGATCATTGTTTTACAGTGCAGAAGACGCAGCTACATTCAATGCCCAAGTTTAACACGTTGAAACACTTTTGGAGATTTTTATAAACAGAGAGTTGAGCCTTTAACCATGTCTTGGTTTGTGCAGGGCTGTTATATGAGCGTATTACTATTTCTAAGTATTTCGTCATACTGTAGACGCCTTCATCCAGTGCAACGTCAACTGAATTCCAACGCATGCCATTAGGGATGTACGGGTGGGGCATCTTGCTACAGATACACTGTGGACATTACTGGATCAAACCCTGAACTCTTCAGCTGGCAGTCCCTTAGCCACAGGCCCTTGTAAAATGGAAAATGTCCCAGTTCCAATGACACATAAAATAATGTATTATTGCAGGGTTTACGAGAAGCATTGAAACCCAATACTTTCTAGAAGAACTTGAGGTCACATTAAGATCTTTGTTATGTTCCCATGATGGACACAATGTGTCCAATGGAACTGAGAGGTTTCTCCTTTAGAACTGGTTTGCTGGATCGCTTCTCAGCTCCGAGACTTCAACCTTAGAACCGTCCAGAACCGAGTAAAAAGGTGTTTCCAGAAAGAAAAAAAGAGACACCCCACATTAAACACATTCTCCTGTCTCCTATTAAACACCGGCGAGAACCAATGGCTTATTGGACTATTTACTTAATGTCCATAAATTCCCAACGAACAAAGTTATATGTCACCAGAGGTCAGTTTCCATGAAACATTCCAGCAAATTCTAATTCTCTGGACGGTGCTTTGAAATATGCCATGAAATACGCCAGCCCCTGTCTATGCAATTTCCTTTTATTTTATGTTTTTTACAGCCGGAATGCGAACAGCTGTTTAACGGCAGTGGGAGTAACACACTTGGCCACTAAAAGTCATGCAACGTGCAACGTATGCCTTGGTGGGGGGGGGGGGGGGTGGGGGGGGGTGGGGGGGGGGGGGGGGGGGGTGGGGGGGGGGGGGGGGGGGGGGGGGGGGGGGGGATCGTAAACAGTGTCATAAAGCTAAGCCCATGTCAGTGTTTCCAACATCTAGTGAAATGTCGACCGACAGGGGAAAGGTCTTGTTGCGCTAGTTCACTCATAAATGCCACCAAAAAGGAACCGGTCAGAATTGATCTAACTTGCACACTTTTTGCATGTATTGCATGTATCCAATCTGAATGTAATTTTACAGAGAGTATATTAAACACCTTTATTTTATGGGTCAGTTAAACAGGGTGAATTAAAGAACAATGAAAACCAACAGTTTTTTGATGAGGTATTATTTTGATATGTGGTGGAGGTTTTATCCTCCGCACCATTTTATGTTCTTCTCTCTGCCGACACGGTTCAACCCCTGTAAGTACATAAGACATTTCTACTTTAATAAGCGGCTGCCATTAGAAAAGGATCTTTTAAATGTATAATCCCCTAGTCTCTCATTCGTAATAACTTGCTTAAGCCAGTTCAGCGAACTGAACTGGCTGTGGGACTGGTTAACCTTCGTCACTTTCGACAACTACGTCAGGTCAAAGTAATAGTTCTGGTACACGAACCTGAAGCATGCTATTTCCCATACGAGGGAGCCATATCATGGGGATGGGGGCCATCGTGTCACCATGCCCTCTCTTGGTGCTACCTGCCTAACCCTGCTCTCTCTATATACACTCTGGCTTTAATACTCCATTCTTTTCTTTTGAAGAACGCCTTCAGCGCTAGAAACATATCTTCAACTTTTTACTATTTAAGAATTTAGGGGACGCTTTCACCAAAAGACCCTTACAATGGATTACTTACTTCAGGAGGAGGTAGGGCTTAGGCAACATGCTCACAGACACTCAAACGCACTAAGGACTAAGGGGGAATCAAACCCGGTAACCCAGTTCAGCTGGCAGTCAAACACCCAAGCCACTACACTATCCATAATCTTATCCTCTCACTTTTTCATGTTCTTTCTCCACTGTCCCTCCTCCCTCTAGCAAACACAAGCTTGTACAAATCTTGCTGCTGACTCAGACTTTGATGAGGGTGTGTGTGTGTGTGTGTGTGTGTGTGTGTGTGTGTGTGTGTGTGTGTGTGTGCGTGTTCTGTTCCACGTTGTCGTCTCACCACGGTGTGGATTACATTAACAGAGCGATTACGTAAATGGCTCGCTACATAACAGTTGATTGTGTGTTGTGTGTTGTGTGTGTGTGTGTGTGTGTGTGCGTGCGTATGTGTGTGCGTGTTGGCTCAATCTGAAATATTCTATTTCAACCAAAACTGTGTCAATGTTTCCATAGATTGTTGACGGCCTAACGCAGATGTGAGGCGGTGTGGGGTTGGACGAACCCCCAAACCTCTCCTCTACTCCAGGTATCCCTTTAGTCCACACTTCATGCCTCTCCTCTACTCCAGGTATCCCTTTAGTCCACACTTCATGCCTCTCCTCTACTCCAGGTATCCCTTTAGTCCACACTTCATGCCTCTCCTCTACTCCAGGTATCCCTTTAGTCCACACTTCATGCCTCTCCTCTACTCCAGGTATCCCTTTAGTCCACACTTCATGCCTCTCCTCTACTCCAGGTATCCCTTTAGTCCACACTTCATGCCTCTCCTCTACTCCAGGTATCCCTTTAGTCCACACTTCATGCCTCTCCTCTACTCCAGGTATCCCTTTAGTCCACACTTCATGCCTCTCCTCTACTCCAGGTATCCCTTTAGTCCACACTTCATGCCTCTCCTCTACTCCAGGTATCCCTTTAGTCCACACTTCATGCCTCTCCTCTACTCCAGGTATCCCTTTAGTCCACACTTCATGCCCCTCCTGTGGGGGATGTTAGCCCAGAAGGACCCACAGAGTACGATGAGCAACACATTGTCACCACCATGTTAATCAATACAGTATAGGGCTTCCACATCAGAATGCATCATGGGAGTTTTTGTTGGCGATGCTCCACAATATTGACACAACTTAAGAGAGTTGTAGGACTGTAAAATCTTAAGCCAACGTAACCTAAGTTTATGAAAACTTTGTCGTGTCATGTCTCACATGAGAAACACTGTGCCATTTTCAAACACAACAATGTCTTCCTGGAACAACAAATCATGTCACGATTAATTACAAAAAAATGACCAAAAAAACCACGACTACGATCATAACAGCTAACATTCCAATGCTCCCATGCTTCCAAAATGGAGGCTGTCATTGAGGTTGTGACGTCGCCATGTACAAGCACCAGTCCCCTTTTCATGATATAATAACTGATCAAAATAAAACGGACATGTCTAAATGCAAATAAATGGCTTTTGAAGAAAACGTCTATGAAATGGAGATTGTGACCCACTTAGTCACTCACTGGGGCTCACTTATGGCTCCCGCCCCACAGCTTGGCAACCACTGCGCTACTCTCTTGACAGAGCGCTGCAAGCCTGCTGACATTGCATCACTGCGCACAGATGCTCTCAACATTTACTCTACCTTCTACACTCTCTCTCTCTCTCTCCCTATTCTCCTTCTCTCTCTCTTTCACATTCTCTCTCTCTCTTTCACATTCTTTCACATTCTCTCTCTCTCTCTCTCTCTCTCTCTCTCTCTCTCTCTCTCTCTCTGTCTCTCTCCCTCTTTCACATTCTCTCTCTCTCTCTCTCTCTCTCTCTCTCTCTCTCTCTCTCTCTGTCTCTCTCCCTCTTTCACATTCTCTCTCTCTCTCTCTCTGTCTCTCTCCCTCTTTCACATTCTCTCTCTCTCTCTCTCTCTCTCTCTCTCTCTCTCTCTCTCTCTCTCTCTCTCTCTCTCTCTTTCACATTCATTCTTTCTCTCTCTCTCTGTCTCTCTCTCTCTCCCCCGCTGTTCTCCTTCACTCTACCTCTTCCACATTCTTTCTCCCCCCTCACCTTTCTCTCTGTCATTTCGTTTCTGGTGTGTATTGCTCCCCGAAGAACCACCTTCCACCCCTTTCTATGATGTCACGGAATCCCCCCGCACTCGCCAGCGCTATCCCACCGGGGGTCCCATGTGACCCAGGCTGATGAGGATGAGGATGATGATGAGGATGAGGATGAGGATGAAGATGATGATGAGGATGAGGATGAGGAGGATGAGGATGATGATGATGATGATGGTGATGATGATGAGGATGAGGATGATGATGATGAGGAGGAGGAGGAGGAGGATGAGGATGAGGATGAGGATGAGGATGATGATGGTGATGATGATGATGATGATGATGATGATGGTGATGATGATGGTGATGGTGCGTTTACGTTAGCGGGATCAGGGGGTCCCCATGTAAACAAAACAATACATCCCATTCAACCGCAGCAGGCAGAGAGTCGACTAGTTGCTAATAAGAAGGAAAAGGAAAGAAGAAAAAGGATAGAGACGTAAAGATGGGGGGGGGGGGAGACACAGCAACGATGACTGAATCATGCTGTCGATTTGGCAACGGGCAGAGGATCTGATCAGAGGGAATCAAGCTCAGTGTCTGTATGTGTTTTAGCTTGTCTTCTGACTTCATGTGTATGTGAGGAGGAGCTACGCTCAAAGCCTGCGTTATTGACATGAAGATGTTCATTTTTGTAGAGGAAACCTTTCGATCGATTGTGGATACGTTTTACCTCCCAACCGACATGTTGGTAAGACACGTAAAAATGGCACGTTCAAACGAAAATATACTTTTAGATATGTTATGGCCTTCATAGGCAGAACAGTGAGGAGAGACGGGAGGGTGTGTTGAAGAAGGGAGGGAACGATATGTAGCACAGAACCGCAAGTGGGAATCGAACCTGGGTCACTGCAAGGCGAACGGACTGCATGGTTAGCACACGGGTTGAGTCACATGGCTTCCCCTCAAAACAAATACTGTCTGCGTGTTGAACGGTGTGTTCATTGTGTTCATCCAAAAAGGATGCAAGCGAAGGTTCTCCGAGGGGTTTTCTCAAGGCTCAGGAATGTCTTGTGATTTGTGAGGTCACAAATCGTATTCTAATTATTCTAATTACAGACCAGCGGGTCCAGAGGTTGAGAGCCGAGCTCACACTCAAAGATAAACAAGCGAACACTTAAAACCACAAGCTGGAGAAAACCTAAAAACACACTTTAAATCAACCCTACCATGTTACCGCTGGTTGTCATCTACGATAGCGATGACAAAGTATTGTTAGTTTCTAGAAATGTTTATCAAGCCAGTATGATACCTAAATGTTTTTCACAACGTTTGACTACTTATACTAATTCATGTTCTTAGCCAAAGTGGTTAACAGTGAATGTGAGTTAAGGGGGGGGGGGGGGGGGTGGGGGGTATAATTAAGCGGCATCTAGTGGTGAGGTTGCAGATTGCAACCAACGGACACCTGCATGTATGCATGTAGAAATGTCTCATTCTAAGGAACCGAAAATACAACATTTCTTATTGTGATGAGCTCATGCACTAAATAAAACACACTTCTCTGCTAAGTCCGTTCCGCTAGATGCTACTGAAATCGACACACTGCACCTTGCAGAGGCAAGGACCCCCACAGGTAGAATCAAGGACATTGGGGTTGGAACCAAAAACCTTTCCGCTGGAGTCACACACCCTAACCTTGTGAAACTTGTCACGACAACACCTGAGCTTCCTGAGGGACAAAAGTGTGCTGAATTAATCATTTATGTGAAAGAAGGAAGTCATTCACCTTACCTCACTCATCCCTAGCACCCACCACTGGCAAACCTCACCCATAATCCTCTCTTGCTCACACACACACACACACACACACACACACACACACACACACATAAACTCACACACACACGCACAAACAATCTCTCCCAAACACTCTCATACACACACACACGCACGCATGCACACACATACACATACACACAGACACAAAAACATACACACACACTCATTCTCAGAACACACACACAAACACACACACAATCTCTCCCACACACTCTTTCTCATACACAAACACACACACACAAACATCGACTCACACACACACACAATATTTCTCAGACTCTCTCCCAAACAGACACACACACTATCTCTCTCCCACACGTTCACACACACACACACACACACACACACACACACACACAGAGTCACAATGATGGCCCGTACGAAACACAAGCTACAGAGGGCTACCTGGGGAGATCTCAGAGCATACAGGCCCGTTTATTCCCACACCTCCTGCATTGTGTCACAGTATCCCCACACATCCTCTCCTGTCACCCTTATCTTATCCAGGCTTTCCCTTAAACCAGCGTATAGCGTGACCGGCCGGGCGGCTGCCGACATGAGGATTCGATATTGACCTCGCACAGCGCATTTGATACTCTTCAAGGGACTATGTCGCTGGTGTTTGCATGTGAAGGGCTTCGCTTCACTGGTAGCCAGAGCAACTTGCAGTGGTGTCAGAATCGTGTGTTTAAGGGGCAGGTAGGGGAGAGGGCATCTCCCTCTAGGAAGAAGGGGTTCAATAGGGGTATCGAACACAGTGCCTTATGGTTGGGGGTTGAACACCCTATACTGTCCAGTATGTTGTCAGCATATTGAGTAGAATTATGTGTTCATAGAATGTATTTCTGCTGCAAGTTGCTCTCATATATGCCCCCTTTTTTATCTCTTGGTTATCACTTCCTCTCTCTCTCTCTCTCTCTCGCTCTCTCTCTCTCTCTCTCTCTCTCTCTCTCTCTCTCTCTCTCTCTCTCTCTCTCTGGAGGAGCTCCCCAGCGGCTCCTCCAGTCACCGGACACCGGTCACTGGAGGAGCTGGGCTCCTTTTCTCTCCGGGCGCCACGGGAACCACAGAGCCAAGCCCCGTCCAGGCCGCCCCCGACCCCATCCAGCCACACCATCCAGCACCCCATCCAGCCACCCCATCCAGCCACACCATCCAGCCACACCATCCAGCCACACCATCCAGCACCCCATCCAGCAC
The DNA here is from genome assembly GCA_026745465.1 of Lota lota. NCBI lineage: Eukaryota > Metazoa > Chordata > Actinopteri > Gadiformes > Lotidae > Lota > Lota lota. The sequence goes on along the minus strand of JACYXH010000343.1, from coordinate 313,961 downwards.
CCCATCCAGCCACACCATCCAGCACCCCATCCAGCACCCCATCCAGCACCCCATCCAGCCACACCATCCAGCCACACCATACAGCACACCATCCAGCACACCATCCAGCACCCCATCCAGCCACACCATCCAGCCACACCATCCAGCCACACCATCCAGCCACACCATCCAGCCACACCATCCAGCCACACCATCCAGCCACACCATACAGCCACACCATCCAGCACACCATCCAGCCACACCATCCAGCCACACCATCCAGCACACCATCCAGCACACCATACAGCCACGCTGGCAACGAAAGGCTTCGGTTACCTCGCCTCGCCTTGGCCCCCTTTTCTTCATCCTCCCTCTTATTCTTTGTGAATATGATCAACCATACAATAGTCAGGGATGTATAATTGGAGCTGCCTTTGTGCCTCAAGGCGAGAGAGCGAGCGAGAGAGAGGAACTGCTCTGATTGGCTGGTTGGTACCGGTTGTTTCGGGATCCATACATGAAAACAACCGCAAGGCGGATGAGGTGTGGATCCGATCCCGAACGAGGTCAGCGGTTCATCAAGCCCAGTTCCTGGAGGAGATACCGCCGACAGCGTTGCAAAGCCCAGGTTGCGCGGGCGGGGTGGTGGGTGGTGTCGCGGTTTAGGCGTAGCTCCCCAGGTGAGCGGCGCCGAGTTCCAGCGGACACGCTTCTGGATTCGCTGTGCAAGTCACTGTGGGTCACAGCGTCGTCTAAATGAATAAATAGTAATAATCAGAAATAGGAGTGATCACACACGCACCATCCGGAAGTGAAAGGTAGAGGTTGAAAGGTTTCAACTCTGCGTGGCGCGTGTCCTTTTTCAGCGCAGAGGTAAGCGTCTACCAAGCTAGCGTACTGTAAGATAAGACTGTATCCTTTTGGGCCTGGGAGGTCGGGGATGACTCCCATCACACCTCACCAAGCCAGCCTGGGAACCACGCGTTTGTTTGAATGGTCTACTCTCTCAGAACGTAAATTGTCGGACATAATTAAACACTACGCCGAAGAGAACCCCAAACAGACGGGGCTCGCGTGTTTTCATCTGCGCTCGGTGGAACTGCAAAATGTTTGGACCAATAAATAGAGGGTATCCACTTTCCACTTCCTCGCTTGTTAACCAGGAAGCGTATTTTTAGCCGGGTGTGGTTTGAAGGCCCTATCGGCTCGGAGGCTCTGGGGCTCTGGGGCTCGGAGTACGAACGCTCTGTGTCATAAAACTCGATTCAGGATGGAGGAATCTACCGAGAAATAAACTTTTAAACTTCGCCGATGATCCGTGTCTTCCCGTTGAATCGGTTTCAATCAGAGTTTATTCCAATGAAAATATGGACCCCATCATTAGGCCCCTCATCCCCATAGTGGAAGACACATGATCAGCGAGGATCATTAGGCACTTTGGCTCCTCTCCTCTCCCTCTGCATGCGTTCAATGCCTGCAGTGCACACCACCCTGGCAAAGGGCTGGAGGTTTTGATCAGGGTAATAAGTACTGGGCATTTCGGGGATTTAAAAACGCACACACCGTGCTCTGTTCTCTAGTGTTTACACAGTGGAAAGTCACGGCCATCAACAGATCATTACCAACAGAACACGCCGTTCATTGTGACCGTGGTGGTGTTTCTTAAGCACGAGATGAAACCTGTACATGAGCAATGTAATCCCCTTTTAATTTGTAGATGCACTGCATTGACATGCAAGTGTTAAAACGCAGCCAACCTTTTGGCTGTTTATGAACCACGGGACGTGAGAGCTGAAGTAAAGTGAGAGCAATCATTCAGTACAAATACAGTGCTGGCACGTTCGAGAACAACGTGTTATCGAATCGAAAGACGGCAGTTAGCGCTTCATTCCAAACATCGGTGGCATATAAGCATACAGGCTTTGAACTGAACCGTGCTCAGATCTGAACACAGACTGAACCGTGCTCAGATCCGAACACAGACTGAACCGTGCTCAGATCCGAACACAGACTGAACCGTGCTCAGATCCGAACACAGACTGAACCGTGCTCAGATCCGAACACAGACTGAACCGTGCTCAGATCCGAACACAGACTGAACCGTGCTCAGATCCGAACACAGACTGAACCGTGCTCAGATCCGAACACAGACTGAACCGTGCTCAGATCCGAACACAGACTGAACCGTGCTCAGATCCGAACACAGACTGAACCGTGCTCAGATCCGAACACAGACTGAACCGTGCTCAGATCCGAACACAGACTGAACCGTGCTCAGATCCGAACACAGACTGCAGAATGCAGCTTTATGTGGCTCACGAATGTGTGAGAGAGACAGAGGGGGCCAGTGAGAGAGACAGAGGGGGCCAGTGAGAGAGACAGAGGGGGCCAGTGAGAGAGACAGAGGGGGCCAGTGAGAGAGACAGAGGGGGCCAGTGAGAGAGACAGAGGGGGCCTGTGAGAGAGACAGAGGGGGCAAGTGAGAGAGACAGAGGGGGCCAGTGAGAGAGACAGAGGGGGCCAGTGAGAGAGACAGAGGGGGCCAGTGAGAGAGACAGAGGGGGTCAGGGAGAGAGACAGAGGGGGCCAGTGAGAGAGACAGAGGGGGCCAGTGAGAGAGACAGAGGGGGCCAGTGAGAGAGACAGAGGGGGCCAGTGAGAGAGACAGAGGGGGTCAGGGAGAGAGACAGAGGGGGCCAGTGAGAGAGACAGAGGGGGCCAGTGAGAGAGAGGACGGACACACATTCGTGATTTAGTGCAGACGTTCTTTTCCAAAGCAACTTCCAGTGCACTGAGACACGTTAAGGAGCAGGTCGGGGTTAGGCTGGCATCTTGCTCAAGGACGCCTACAGGTAGACTTACGACAACGGGGTTCGAACCCTGATCCTTTCGGCTGGGATTCAAACCCCCCCCTTAACCAATAAACTATCACGTGCCAGATCATGAAGCCACAGCTTGAGGCAGTAGGCGGCTTGGTGGGCTTTACTGCGGCCTTGTGGCCTGTCTCAGTACAATGAGCGCGACAACCGTGGCAAAAAAAGAACAACACAACACTGACACCGAGACGCTGGCTTCCGGCCGTGCGTCGAAGACAGAAGGAGGGAGGAGAATGGGGGTGGGGGAAGTGACTGATGCAGTGCACCTGAAGTCCCCCCCCACCCACCCAAACCATTTTGTTTGTCACCCAATCTCCGTGTGTTGTCACACGAGAGGCGATGGCTCCATGGCCTGGCACCCCTCAGGCCTCCCCATGGAACACCTGTTGGTCACCCAGTCCCCGCGGCCGTATCACGTTCAACGCAAACACACCACCCATCGACTGCCCCCCCCCTCCCCCTCCCCCCTCCAGAACCACCACTTCTGGCCCCTTCTTCCTCCTCATCTCCGTGTCGGGACGGCCCTCCCTGACAGATGTGTAGTGGAGAGCGGTACGTTGACGAGCAAGCTCACAGGGTAATTACACTGTCAATGTGAGGTCAGAGGAGGAGGAGGAGGAGGTGGAGGAGGTGGAGGAGGCGGCGGAGGCGGAGGCGGAGGCGGAGGAGGAGGAGGAGGAGGAGGCGGAGGCGGAGGAGGAGGAGGAGGCGGAGGCGGAGGCGGAGGCGGAGGAGGAGGAGGAGGAGGAGGAGGAGGAGGAGGCGGAGGCGGAGGCGGAGGCGGAGGCGGAGGGGGAGGGGGAGGGGGAGGGGGAGGGGGAGGGGGAGGGGGAGGAGGCGGAGGCGGAGGAGGAGGAGGAGGAGGAGGAGGAGGAGGAGGAGGAGGAGGAGGAGGAGGAGGCGGAGGCGGAGGAGGAGGAGGAGGAGGAGGAGGAGGAGGAGGAGGAGGTAATGCAGGAATTGCAACCTCGCCTGGGACCAAAGTTACCAGGGAGAGAGAGAAAGAGAGGGATAAAAGGAGAGAGAGATGGAGAGACAACAAGAGAGAGGGAGTAAGAGGGAGAAAGAGAAAGAGGTAAAAACAAAGTAATCTGATCCCAACCGCCACCTCTATTACAGGGACCCCTATATATAGCTTGTGGCTTGCTTTCAGTTTCAGTTTTCACTGTTCTTTTCTGTTCTCTCTCTCTCTACCGGTCCGTTCTTGCTTTCTTTTCCAGATCTTCTGGTTTCTGCCGTGACTCCCTGTTTGAGGAGTTGGTGCGTACAAACAAGAGGACACGTCACTAGACAAACAGGACATGGTCCCGCGTGTTGGCATCAGACGTGATGAGAGAAAGGGCCTCTTGTCCGATTGGGACGCCATGACGCTGATTGCTTTTTGCGAACGATTCATTCACATAGTGACATCACCATATCTGGGTTGGCCCCTTCGCCATGGAAACAAGGCAGGGAGACGCAGAAGGCCCTTGGCTTGCTAATTAGAAAAGTTTGATCACAAATGAAACATACATGAAGGCTCACTTTTGGGGATTCGTTTTGGAAAGGGGTGTGGTGGCTCCTACAATTTCCACAGACAATCACCTGTGTTGAATTTGGTGGGAAATAAAAGATTTCTGCATAGATATAGAAGACATAAGTCAGACGAAGTTTAAATAACACATTTTAGCAGGAATGGTTTATTGTTTTAGCTATGCATAGTTCTTGATGTTATGCTTCTGTGTGTTTATACTCGTGTACGTTTGTGTATTATTTCATTATGTGTTCAATGCTAATAGATTTACATAAGTCCCCTTTTAGCGTAGCAGTTTTCAACACTATATGGGAGGGTTGGAAAATGATAAACTGCCAATGATAATTTCTTAGCTATGGCTTTTTTACTGTCCGTCTTCCTTACTGTAAATGTACGCTTTTTTAAGGTTATAATGTGACACTTACAGAAACTCTCCCTTCTTGGGGAGAAACGGAGAAGCTAGCTGACTTGAATTCCCCCTAGTGACAAGACAGAAATGACAACAGTGAAACAGGAAAAACAAAGGCTAACCAAAAACCCCAATAGACAATAAAACTCTAATTAGCTACTGGTAATGCTGATAATAAAATATAGTCTAGACATGTTGCATTGAATAAAACAGAGGGTTTTTAAATGGCTCTGAAACATTGTCTGCCATGTTGGCGATGGTGGCATCCTGTTTTATGAAAACTATAAAAGCATTGCAGTTTTCATTTTTTGATGATGCAAGGGAAAAACATGCTGTTAAACGAAGTCTCAGTCGAACAGCTCAGGCTTTTATTCGATCGGTTACCGTGTGGATTTTTATCATCGTTGAAGTAGCAGTTATAATCAACAACAATGACAATAGCGCCGGGGATTATGAAGTATTATTTGATTGCCCTGTGTGTGTGTGTGTGTGTGTGTGTGTGTGTGTGTGTGTGTGTGTGTGTGTGTGTGTGTGTGTGTGTGTGTGATTGTGTGTGTGTGTGTGTGTGTGTGTGTGTGTGCGCGCGTGCCAGCATGCGTGTTTGTTCGGTAGCATCTGCATAAATGTGACTTTGTCTGGGAAACTAACCACGGATGAAATATCGGATGGAGAAAAACCTGTTGCTCTTGCTATTCAACAAACTGACCTTTTCGTGTCTTTACAAGCATTGCACTCCAAATGAAAACGTTCCCGCCTCTTTTAAAGGACTTCAAAGAGGATATTTGTATTCAAAACCATAGTCATGTTTGGGTCAACAGCAAAACAGATGCCACACTACCAGATACAAAAAGAAAAAGTGCAGGACATCTACCTCAACGAAAGGGACGATCCAACAGGAGTCGGGTTTATTTGATATTTTCTGGACTGAAACACACAGAATGAAGGGCAGTGTGACGTTTACTGACACTCAGGGCTGCTGAGTGAGGTAGGCCTGGAAAATAAAAGAATGCTTGTTGAGTTGAACCTCTAACGAGCAGAGAGTGCTCCAGCAGAACGGCTCTTTGATGTGGCGGTGAGGCCTTGTTGTGGGCCCAGTCTTATTTTGCTTAAACACTTTAACAACGCAATAGAGACCTGAATAAAAACACATGATATCACCACAACACTACTACAAGTGTTATTTTTTTACTATGCTTTTTTTAATTCTTTTTTGCTACAGTAGGCCTGCTCTTACAAAATTGCGAGTGACACAACACACTAGTAGGCAATAGATCATTGCATTGTTCATCGTTCTATTTTGATGAACAATGAGTACACGCACACACACACACACACACGCACACACACACACACGCACGCACGCACACACACACACGCACCACACACACACACACACACACACACACCCCTGCCTCAGTTCCCACTGCCGTCTTAAAATAGTCAGCGAGGGCTTTCTTTACAACCACACAGAAGGGACCCGAGCCTTCCTAAAAAAGCCCAGAGGCCCTCTTACTACGTGTCTACATTCCAACTCTGGGCTGATGAAGGAGATGGTGTAGGTGGCCCCAAGGGTGGTGTAGGGGCCCGACATGCCATGGCCAGGAGGGGAGAGATAAAGCACACAAACCTGTTGAGAACACACTTCACAGCTGTTGTCAGCCATTTGTAAACCGGAGGCCAGGAGAACGTTCTGTTGATCCACAATCCACACCCCAGTTACCCAGGACTTCCAATGCAGGACACGGGGGAACAAAAAAAGGTAAACACATGTCAGGGTGTGTTTAATTATAGCTGATTACACGCTGATTAAAAGATTAAAAAGGATACACCGCAACGGTTGAACGGAGGAGGACAAACAGCGCAGAGATAAAACGAGAAAGAGCTGACTCACAGGATTCCTTCTCTCCGTCCCCACGGGAGAACAGGGTTGCCCTACGCACATCGCACGCCTAAGCAAACACGTGTGTGTCGTTACGCACAAGCACTAACTTGTTTTAACTTTGAGTGTGTGTGTGTGTAAATGTGCAGCGGAACATATAACGTAGCCCTCATAACGTATGCAGCTGTTATGAGGGCTTTGAGAGCTGCATACAGGTTCTCAGATCTTTTGTTTGTCACTGGTTTGACTAACCGGCTCGACCAGTTTGAAAAGAACCCTCTCAATAGGCCGTGGTCGGCCATTGCACATTGTGCGCTATTGAAATTGCGCTAGCTAAATCCCATTTGTTTGTTTTTTGGTTAAGGTTTCCTTAAGGGAGAACCGTCACACTTGTTATTTTCTAAAGTAAGAGAGTACTGCCTCAGACACGTGTTGGGAACACATCGTGGTCTGCAACGACAATTCCATTTCCGCAAGAAAAACTGAATAAGTTGGACATCGTTAGCGCAGGACTCGCGTTCTCCACGGTCCGATTTTGAAATCGTACGTAAATCGTGTTCGTGATCGTGCGATTTTTTCACAGTATGCGTATGAAGCAGGACTTCTTCTTCCGAGCGTGACAAGTCCCCGCAAAAACACCGTTACCGCCGATCCACAAGGTTCTCCTCTTTGGAGCGCTGACATGTGCATATTTGCTGCATTATTAAATAATACTTTTGTCGGCTCACTTCTTTACTATTTCTCCAAAAAAGGATTGCGCATGTGCATTCTAACGCGTCTTGATTTCAACTTTAACCTTTAACCCGATAAAAACGTATCAGCAATGATTCACGGGTTTCATTAAATATCATCGTTCACATAAAACTGAAAGCGCTACACGTAGCATGCATTATTGATGCACGGTTAAGGGTAATTTAGAGTGCGTTGATCTTTAATTCAGCAGGTCAAACCCGGGCATAAACACCTCCCTCTGGTCTTTGTCTGCTAGCTGGAGGCGGATTATATTTTTAACGAGCCTCTCTTCGCAGGTGGCAGACTACCGCGATCAATATTTCAACGCATACATTAACATTATCCCAACATTCATTAGGCTGAAGTCATCTCCTCAAATGGTGATCAAAGGGTTGATGCTTGATGTGCCGCGTGTCAGTCTGAGGGCTCCTCAGGAATACATGGTGTACTATTGATTAGTCCTTACAAAAGAACAATCCCTTTTATTTGTGTGTGTGTGTGTGTGGGGGGGGGGGGGGGGTGTAACATGTGGATTATAAAAGGGGTTCAAATGCAGCATGTTCAAAAAGATAAACGCTCGATTGAATGTGTGAGCGAACGGATGCGAGTTGAATTGGGAGAACGCCACATCATTTCTGAGTTGACAGGATGTGGAGGACCTGCAAAGCATGGACCTCGTATTAAAGGCAATACTTGAAACTGCAATGTGCAAGATTAATTACAACAAGTTAGTGGAACTAGAAGTTAGTCCAACTTAGTTGAGCCATGGTCAAAACCATGGAGTGAGAATACAACAAACATCACCTACAAGAGTTAACATGTTTAAGTTTGCCAGATGAAAGTACTTGTCAAGTGAAAGTACTATGTCAGGTATTATTATCCGTGCTGGATTTCCCACTCATAATGAAGTAAAAACATTTAGTTGAACTGCTCATTTCTTGGCCTCAGAACAAATTAAATCAAAGGTGCACATGTATATTCATGGAGTGCACTGATTGGCTGTCCTAAACCAATGAGGAGGTGCTTTGGGAAGACAGTAGGCACACTTGGGTGGAGGGGAGAAGTTAAACCCAAGGTCATGCTGATGAGCTTGTTTTGGTTGGTTCGTTTCAAAGACAGCTTTTGGGGATTTCCAAATAAAGTTTAGCAAACTTTTAGGCGTACAAATTTCATGGGCGTTACATCTTGACGATATTGTTTTTGGCACAATTATCCCGCTATTCCTCTCGTTTGCTTTACATACTTTATGTGTCCCCATTGCTCTCATTTCTTTTTATTTCATATCAACAATATACAGATGGAATTCATTTGATTTTAGCAGTAGGATCTGTGTTGTGTTAAACCATTGTATGTAACATGTATGTTGGATTTCTTTTAACTTTAAAACAATACATTACAAATTGGAGAGAGAGAGAGAGAGAGTGTGTGAGAGAGAGAGAGAGAGAGAGAGAGAGAGAGAGAACTAACACTAAGGATAATCCCTCACAAAAGGATATCGCAATCAAAAGATAACAGCATCAGCAAAATAGTTACGCTACACTCACACACACACACACACACACACACACACACACACACACGCACACATATAGTGCCTTGAATAGGGAAATGTGAACTGAGTTTTGGCGTGCGCAGGTTTAAGATTAAGCGCTGGAAGTGAGTGGCGGGGAGCGCTCCAGACAGCTAACGAGGAACACCTGCAGCCAATCAAACCTTCCCTACGTGCTAGGAGTGTGTGTGTGTGTGTGTGTGTGGGGGGGGGGGGGGGGGGGGGATGCTGGCAGTGAAGCCCGTGGAACAAACCAAAAGGGCACAATTACACGCTGCATTAAAATATTAAAAGCCACCTGAATGAACGCCAGGAGGGAGACAGAGGATATGAGGGGGTTTACATGTAGCTCTGGTGCACTGGAATCGTTTGCTATGGTTTTGTGTGTGTGTGTGTGTGTGTGTGTGTGTGTGTGTGTGTGTGTGTGTGTGTGTGTGTGTGTGTGTGTGTGTGTGTGTGTGTGTTTGTGTGTGTGTGCAGGTGTGTGTGATTAAAGTTAAGTCTTTACGCCACAGAGACACAGGGATTTGCTATGCTTATCAGGGGCATCATTCAAAGGTTTCAAGACAAAGTATGGAAACATAATGTGAGGGGAGAGTGCAAAGGCTTAAAATATATATATATATATATAAAGACATTTAAGTGAACACATAATCCAAGAAAGATGTCCTTTTAATTTCTCCTTTTATATGTGAATGGCCTAGTTCTAAATCTAAATAAATGTTTTGGTAACACTTTACAACAAGGGTACATTAATAAAACATGAATTCACATTAGTTAATGCAGTAATAAGCATTAACTAACAGTTAATTAAAAGTTATTACATTATTTATTACTCTAACCCTATGCCTAACCCTAACCCTAACCATAACTATAACCCCTAGGCTAATGCTATATAACAACGATTATCACTGCATTAAGTGATGTAAATGAACTATTAATGAACCCTTTTCGTAAAGTGTTAACAAGGGCTTTAATCATTGTGTAATATGCGTATTGCTTGTATTCTGATCACCAAATCAGACCTGCTGAAAATCAAATGTTTCCATGTGTTTTCAATATGACTCACAAGGTGTGTCTCTCCCCAGCCCCAAGACTTTTACAAGCAATCTTAAAACATGCAGGTTTAGGGCCCTACATACTCCACCAGTAGGTTAAGGGCCCTACATACTCCACCAGTAGGTTAAGGGCCCTACATACTCCACCAGCAGGTTAAGGGCCCGACATACTCCACCAGTAGGTTAAGGGCCCTACATACTCCACCAGCAGGTTAAGGGCCCGACATACTCCATATTAAATCATATTGACATAAAACCTGTGTGGTTTTTATTTGTGTCAATTATCATTTTTGCTAAACGAATTAAGGGAAGGGTCTGGCAGGAAGTAAAAAGGCACGCTGTGGTGTATCTATGTGCATTTGTCAATCTCAACTGACAAAAACAAGTTCTCTTTGTCTCTCTGCTCTCTTAGTTATTAGCTTCTGTCAAATCCCACGAGGAATGTTGTTGAGTACCCAGATCGTTAACTCTGTTGTTCTCTCTTCAAGCCCTGAAGCCGGGTGCACCATTGCATACATATCTGATGTTTGCTTTTGTTTTGGTAGGCTGTTGTGAGCCACACTATGATGCCACTGACAGGGAGACAGCCATGCAAGAACAGCGTGATCCCGCTCTCTCTAAAACAAACCTTTATAATGCATAAAGTATGTAGTTCCTATAGAACAGGCCCATAATAGGATTCGTCTTCGCTCCAAGATCAGTCATCAGCGTAATTGGCCAAGTGTGTGTACACATACAAGGTGGAATGAGGTCATCGCTTTTCTAAAAGCCCATTAAGAAACATGACTCCAACTGCGGTGCATCGGGGGGGGGGGGGGGGGGGGGGGGCGCGGGGGGTGGGGGGGGCGGTTGGCACTGCAGGTGAGTCCTCCAGCCCTTCCGGTCTTTCACAGCGCTGAGCGCTACACAAGTCCGCACAGGGCATCTTAGGCATGAATGAAAGGAAAGGGTTTCCCCCACTCCAAAGTCCACCAGTCCTGACACAGTCAGAGGGACATCCCCTTTGTCTCTCTCCCTCCTTTTCTCTCTCTCTCTCTCTCCCTCCCTTTCTCTCTCTCTCTCTCGCCCTCCCTTTCTCTCTCTCTCGCCCTCCCTTTCTCTCTCTCTCTCTCATTTATCTTCCTTTTACAGCCATTCATAATAATGTGAACTGTATGTTGCATCCGCACAAACACACACACACACACACACACACACGACTTATCTCCATGGCGACAAACACATATCTTAAGGTGTGTCTTTTCCACCCTTACCTCAGCAGTGCTGGCGCCATGACAACCTCGGTAGATAAGCAGGGGGGGCAATCCCTCCGCACGGGCCTCTGTCGTCGCCCGGGCAACCTGAGACTTGAGTCGACAAACATTGGCCCAGACTTTGGCCTGCATTCCAGCGGATCTCCCAGGAAGAGGGGAACACACGGCTTTCCCCTGCCGGCTTGTTTATGCCGTCGCCATGGAGATACCTGCCGAGCGGCTCAGCGGTTTGCACACATGCAGGTGTGCAAAACAAGTTCCCCTGTTGCCTGTCTTCCTCCTCGTGTTATTGTTTCCTGCATGATAAGTCTCCATTTAGCTCAAGATGAGTCAGGCCACAGGTGTGACGTGCAGATGACGCTGTTGTCGTGGGAAACGAGTGCGCGCCTTAATCTAGACGTGGGGAGGACACACCTGAAGGGGTTGCCTTGACGATGACTGAATGAATAAATGAATAAATGAGTGTTGGGGCACTCCCCATGCATAGTAGTATGACGTGTGTGGAGTCAGGGAGAGACCTGTGGAGTCGCTTGTTTTTTTTAGCCATTACTTTCTATGCGTCATTCATTCATAAACACATGCATGCATGAATGATGAATGACTAAATTTAATTTATAGTATAACAGGGTCCCAAGGCTGGTGCAAGCACATTTGAGCATACAAGATGTATGGCCAACATGACCCCAGAGCTTGTTGCTGAGAAATACCAGCAACAAGACTCTCACTGGAACATGAACTAAGTGAGTCATCAAATTCGCCATCATATGTTTCCAATTATGAAAATGTTACAATATTTGATAGAAAGGGGCCACCATTGAAGAAGAAAAAACCATAGCTTAGAGTACCAATAATAAGTGTTGTAATGTTGATTTCATACATGAAACGGCAACCCAAATGCATTTAATACATATGTGTTGGCTGGCCGCTATGATTTTTCACTGACTGAATGGGGAAACGATCAGTCTGGGTGAGCGCCGTAGGAGATTGGTATTGCACCAGCAGGGGGCGACCCAGAGCGACGGAGCTTTAACCTCACTGTATGCGGGGCGATGACCGTCACCGAGGCACCCGTCACAACGCCAAAGTTCACATTTCAGTGCCTCTTCGCATAGCTTGTGTGCCTGTATTGTGTTGTCTCATGTTGCTACTCTGTAGCCACGACGCACGTGTTTGTGGCTGGCTAATTAACTATGTAAATCAAAATGGCCTTTAGGGAGTTTAAGAGTCTTGTACTGCCTGGTAAACACCTCCTCGTGTCATCACTGCGATAACCAGAACGTATTTTTAATGAAGAATGTCACTGGGGAAGGACGGTAAATGTTATAGTAAAATAACATTATAGTATAACCACTGACATCTCCACCTGCTGATTCATGTATGAAAACGCGTCTTTCGACCGTCTTTTGTCCTTTATGTGTCTATTATGCACTGACACTAAACCAACACTAGGTGTCACTACATAGCTTCAAATCAACGCGGACAACCGTGGACCTCTATCCTGCGGAATGAAGGGAATGCACAGGTGCGTTGAGGTTGGAAACAGATTGAAATCAGATTACCATACGTTTCTTTACAGGTTACTACATTTCCTGTCAAATGAAGACTACATCTAATGATGTCCACCTTGAATACAATTCATGCCAAGCCTAGTCGACCCGATGTAATCTGAAAGACGTAGGAAAGAAACGCAGCAAAAGTTCCAAGAACCACGGTTCGGTTACACTCCAAAAGCAATATGAAGTGAACCCAGGGGAAGTGTTGGTAGAAGACTAGATTACTGTTTGCTTGGCATGTTGGCATGGCCTACCATGTTTGGGCTTACATAACGACCCAATGAGGTTGGCACCACATTGTGAGAAAACTTCAAGGCCTTACTACTAAACACCGAGATGTGAGAGGGAAAGGGAACATCAAGAGCAAACCCTGCTCAAGCTGAATTGAGTTCGTTATTCAGTTCATTGTATATAAGGTCCAGGGCGTTTGAAAGGTGCTGGGTCCAATCCCAAATATCCCCACAATCTATACCTGAAAGCAAGGTACCTCCAATGGCCTGTATCAATATTCCCTTAGTCGCTTTGGATAAAACCATCGGATTACAGGCAATTGAATCTTAGCTCAAAGTTTCAAAATGTGTTGCTTACTATGACTATTATTAATGTTGTTGGTTTTCACTGTTGTTGATGATGTTCCCAGCATCATGACCGATGGCTCAACAGGCGACTTGCGCCCCAGGGCAGCTGTCTATCATTTATATGTTTCTGCTGTCGCAGCTGTCGTCTCCTCCTCCTCCTCCTCCTCCTCCTCCTCCTCCTCCTCCTCCTCCTCCTCGCAACACCACAGTCGAGGCTACAACTCCCCCACCCATTTCACAAAACATGTCACTGCTGCTGAGCAATGCTTCTTCTAATTGGGAACCGTGAGGAACTCAGAAACACCCCCGTCCGCTCGAAAGCACTGCGCTCCGCCGCATAGAACCAGCTCCGCCCCCCTGACAGAACGATGTGCGCAGACCTATTGGACTTTGAGTAAACAGATGTACTGACTGGAGCCAATCATTTTTTGTTTTGTTTTAAATAGACAACAGAGCAGCCTATTCAAATCTTTAAAAGGACGTAGGCCCAGTTTGTTGTATGCTGGCCATACATGCTGTAAGACACAGGGTAGGCCTATTACATTTGAAATGTATCACCTTTTTTTAGGTACTGCAGGCTATTTTAAAGGACAATATTAACCAGCTCATATATGCACTGTCATCTCCATATCCGGGGGTCCCCCACTATGAATGGTTCATGCGTTCATAAGCTCGTGTTGAATTCCTAACTAAGTATGCATGAAGGGGGGTGTCACGTGAGATAGCTGAATAATTCAGACACTAAACGGGAGACACCCATAATGGCTTTTTTTTTTCAATTTCTTGAAACTGCGGGGACAGCAGGAACTGCCTCGTGCCCGGGATTCACTCGCGCAGACAATTAATTAGCCCCGAGCCCGTCTGCGATAGCGCGAGATAAACGGCGCGAGGCCGTAATGGCTGTGCCGCTCGGTTTCATGTGAGTGACAGGACGATGGAAGCGCCGTGGCGGTACCATCGCTGCGTGGAGCCCGGTGCCAAATGCGTGGGCGGACTCCAGAAACCTCTTCAAAACAGGACTTCTTTTCTCTTGCCATCTGCAAATCAGGAAGTGACAACCAGAGAAACGTTGGTGATGAAAAGTTGAATTTCACGACCCAAACAAAATATATTTGAGATAACATGATATTTCTATTTGAGTGTTGAATCCTAATCCTAATCCTGGTTGCCTCACTGTGGCCCTTGAGACACAACCTGGTTTTCTGAAGAGAGAAAATGTTCCTGGGATCTTGGTCAAGATGCTCATAGTTCAGAGTAAGGAAATAATTGGGCTATAATTAAGTAGGCCTACTTAATTACAATGGCCTACAGTGGAGATAGGTGGAGCTGGACCACGGTCAATCCTTTCAGACCCAAAGCTGTCATGCTCCAAATGTGTTAGAATACGTATTAGCTAATGCCATGAACCATTGGAAATACAGAGATCCATCTTACAAATATTGGCCGACTCATTACAATTACGTACTCAGTATAACGTATGACACCGCCCCAAAAAATAGAATGAAACGTCCAAATGTGGATTTTATTTCATCAAATTATTTCAACCAAAAATCCGAAGGCTTAATTGTTCAAGTTGAGCACAGCAATGATCCAATGGGCGCGCGCGTGCATGCGTCCGCGCGCGTGCATCTGTCTGTCTCTGCGTGCATGTCGGCGCGAGGGGCAGACGGACTGTAGGCATGCATGTCTTCTGTGCCTCACTCTGTCTCGAGCTCAGAGCAACAAGCCACGAGCCACAGCGGCGATTTCTTTACGCGCGCGCCTCTCGCTCGCTCGTTCTACTCCGCACGCGTAGGAGGCTCCTCGGCCAACCTGTAGCGTCTCTCGGTGGATTCAGTGCAACGGTCGTAGTGGCTCTTCTTTCTTTCTGCTGTCTTTCAGGGTTTCCTCCGCGCAGAAGAGCTCTTTCTCGCAGACTTTGAAGACGAACAGGTGCGTGGACTGACAACAGGTAGGCTGGCATGCCCGTTACATTGTTGACGAGGTAACGCGCTACTCCAGATTTGACCGGAAAATGCGGCGCGAATTTCCGCTCATTTCATCGTTTAGGAACGTCCTTTATATCTCCGCGTAGTTCCAGTAACACATTTGTATTATATTCGCCACAATCACAACATGTAGGCTATTACTGGGCTCTAGCTCGGCAAAAGGTGTTAGAGGCGGGAGTTAGATTCAACTACAAGAACCAAAACAAAAGAAAATCTGATTCTTCTTTTTTTGCATTGATAAACCCGTTTGTGTGTGTGTGTGTGTGTGTGTGTGTGTGTGTGTGTGTGTGAGAGAGAGAATCTGTGTGTGTGTGTGTGTGTGTGGTTGTGTGTGTGGTTGTGTGTGTGGTTGTGTGTGTGTGTGTGTGTGTGTGTGTGTGTGTGTGTGTGTGTGTGTGTGTATGGCAGTAGGGCGGTGGCAACAAGTGATCTTGTCTGGTCAGTGGTCACACTGACCCCCCCCCACACACACCCCCCCACACACACAGCAGTAGCCTACCGTGTGTGTGTTCCCAGCCCTGATTGTGTGTGCGTGTCCTTACAGCAGTGTGCTGTAAGGGGCTCATCATGGACGCGTTCCTTAAAGGCATCTCGCGAGCCAAGGACGGCGTGGTGGCCGCGGCAGAGAAGACCAAACAGGGAGTGACCGGCGCGGCCGAGATGACGAAAGACGGGGTTATCTTTGTCGGTGCGTCCTAGTTAACATGACCACCGTTTAGCGATGATTACCAGACCATTAGTTAACCGTTAGTTCATGCTTATTACTGCATAAACTTGTTCATAAATGGTAAATTACAGTACCCTTATTGTAAAGTTGTACCTATAACCCGTATTATAATAGTCAGTGGCATAACCAAATATCCTCATCTTTTTTTAGTAGGACTAGATGTGGCAATCCAAAAAATAGTAAATCAACCATTAAATGTATAGATGACAGTTGTTTTATTTGCTTAAGTGAGTGATTTGAGGAGCAGGTTGACGTACTAGAGATGATATTTTGCATCTGAATCTCTCCGCAGGTACCAAGACCAAGGATGGAGTTACAACAGGTATGTGAGGATCATCGTGCAGTCCTCTACTACTCTGTTCCTTCACCCCTCTAGCAACGCATCCCGGATGCTGTCGTAGAAGTCAATCACTTTTAGGTCACGTCGGCCAGCGGCCATTTTGAACTAGCCAGAGCGCTACTAAGGAAGGTGATTGGACCATGGACATGGCGTCCTGTTCCCATGCTAGCCTTCTGTCTTCCTTCCTTCCACGGTCCTTTGTATTCCACATCCGTGGTGGACAGTATAGTACGCACACAAAATGCAACAATTATTTCTAGATATATCATTTTGCGGGTTTTCGCGGTTTAAAAATGAACTATGAACTATGAACTATGAACTAGGTGGCGAGCGTTTTACCGCTAGCTCCTCGCACAGCGAAATTCTTGCGGGAATCCGACAAAATCAGCGAATAGTTTGAAGGGCGGGAAAAAAACACACGATAGCTTTGTGACGTCGCGACGTGGGAGTGTTCCACCTGACGGGTGGAAGGCTGTTGGTCACCTGCACCTGACTGACACGCCCACCTGCACCTGGCCGACACGCCCACCTGCACCTGGCCGACACGCCCACCTGTGATGTCACAAAGAGAGCGGTTTTTGAAACGGCTTGTAATGGCTCATAGCATACTTCTGAGTATGTTATGACACAACTAAATGAGGTACGCTAGTATAGCTAGTCGAGCAGTGACTGGTACCAGTACCAGTACACGCAGTACCTCGTATACCAACGATGTGTATAATTATCACATCGAAATCTATTTGTATCCAGTGAGCCGGAGCCAGAGATGTGTTCGTCACTGCGTTCATCAGATGATTGGCGGGTCCTCTACGCGGGGAGGAAGGGTCTTCAGGTCTGGGAGGGTAGGGTCTTCAGGTCTGGGAGAGTAGGGTCTTCAGGTCTGGGAGGGAGGGTCTCCAGGTCTGGGAGGGAGGGTCTTCAGGTCTGGGAGGGAGGGTCTTCAGGTCTGGGAGGGAGGGTCTCCAGGTCTGGGAGGGAGGGTCTTCAGGTCTGGGAGGGAGGGTCTCCAGGTCTGGGAGGGAGGGTCTTCAGGTCTGGGAGGGAGGGTCTTCAGGTCTGGGAGGGTAGGGTCTTCAGGTCTGGGAGGGTAGGGTCTTCAGGTCTGGGAGGGAGGGTCTTCAGGTCTGGGAGGGAGGGTCTTCAGGTCTGGGAGGGTAGGGTCTTCAGGTCTGGGAGGGTAGGGTCTTCAGGTCTGGGAGGGAGGGTCTTCAGGTCTGGGAGGGAGGGTCTTCATGTCTGGGAGGGAGGGTCTCCAGGTCTGGGAGGGAGGGTCTCCAGGTCTGGGAGGGAGGGTCTTCAGGTCTGGGAGGGAGGGTCTTCAGGTCTGGGAGGGAGGGTCTCCAGGTCTGGACGGCTGCTGGAGATGTCCTTGCCCGAGGGATGCGTCATTATCAATTAGAAGTATGGAATGAGCAGAAACGAACGGCAGGAGAGGATGGACACATCGTTCTCACCTTGGAATGTTCCCATCGCCATGCCAACCACCCACATACCCACATACTTACTGCGTGCGTGTGTGTGTGGGACCAGGCTTACACGATGACAACGACATGTGGTATGGAGACATTATAGGGAAACGTAGGATAAAATCACAACTTATGAAACATTGTCATTTCCGCTTGAATGTTCAATGCTATACACGCTTAACAGGAACGTTGGTTACATCTTTAACTCTCCTTTGAATCGATTTAAACTCCTCCCTATCCACTCCTCCACTCTCTAATCTTCTCCTTTTCTCTCTTCCTCTCCACTCCTCTCATCTCCTCTGCTCTCCTCTCTCCCTTCCTCTCCTCTCCTTTTCTCTCTTCCTCTCCACTCATCTCCTCTCCTCTGCTCTCCTCTCTCCCTTCCTCTCCTCTCCTCTCCTTTTCTCTCTTCCACTCCACTCCTCTCCTCTCCTCTCGACTCCTTCCCTCCGCCCTTTTCCTTAACAGTTGCAGGGAAAACTGTGACTGGAGTGTCCAACGTGGGCGGGGCCATGGTTACCGGGGTTACCACGGTCGCCCAGAAGACAGTGGAGGGGGCAGGCAACATTGCTGCTGCAACAGGATTGGTCAGGAGAGATCCAGCCAAAAATGTGAGAAATATACCTACAGTATACACAGACACACGATGCATGCACACGCACACGCACGCACACACAGACTTGGGTATGATGTTATTTTTAAGAATACTTTTTTCTTCTGTTCACACTTGAAACCACACAGCGCACAGTATCTCCTTCCCCTGCCGTAATGCCATTGGTTTATGCCTTCAACACCTTAAGCAAGGTGTTAAGTAGAGCACAATACAGGCTGTTAACCAACATGTCCTCATATACAAAGAAAACAATCAGATCAAAGACTTGAGGTGAGGCAACACTACAGGAGGACCCTTCATGACGAGGCTGGGTCTATGAATTCATCGAGTTAATTAGTGCATGGAGGAACCGCCCCCTAATGATTGGAAATAAACAGAATGCTAACGTGATCTTCTACATCAAACTAGTTTCTTAATGTGGGCCATTTGATCGATGGCTGGAACGAGAGTTTTGGTAAACTCCTCATCGCTGTCACCAGGGAGGGTAAAACATTTTGGGAGACTCCTTTGTCGTAATGTCATCGGTGCTAACTGCTGGACAACACAAGAACAAAGGGCCCATCAGGACAAAGCAGAGGGATCGATGAGCAGAAAAGAGCTGGATGAAAGCATGACTAAACGACGGTACATGGTCAATCCTTCGAGGGGGGGTGTCTGGAGCCAGGTTTGACTGCGGCTGGACGCGTTTCACATTGAGATCATGCGTTCGGATTGGATTCACGTCAGCTACATGGCACGTTGCTGTCGTGTGATGGACAGATGGAAGCACACTGGGTGTGGGAACAAGAACCAGAACTGGTGAAACAAGTTGCTTTGTGAGGACACACACATTCCTTATGCCAGCAGTGCTCTCTGTCCCGGTGGAGAAGATTATTAATGGTTGTATCTGTTGCAAAGCGCAGTCTGTCACTATTTGTTCACACGTGTACGTACCACATCATAGATACACCCACACCTCACACCGAATGGATGGAGGTAGAAATACTGTGTACCATGTACATACTCTAAATCAGATCTTCATAGGGGATGTGGTCCGGATATTTCAACCTTCCGGGGTTAAGGGTTGGACGAACAGTACGAATGAATGACCTCAGCGTTGTGAAGCGCTCTGGATAAAAGTGCCAGTCAAACTGCACACGTGTACATAATATACTGTGGCGAGCAGCCAGGGAATAACCAGCCGGGAGCCCAGGGTTATCAGTGGCCTACACACACCGCACCACTACGGGACACCACTACAGGACACCACTACAGGACACCACTACGGGACACCACTACAGGACACCACTACGGGACACCACTACGGGACACCACTAGGGGACACCACTACGGGACACCACTACGGGACACCGCTACGGGACACCGCTACGGGACACCGCTACGGGACACCGCTAGGGGACACCACTACAGGACACCACTACGGGACACCACTACGGGACACCACTACGGGACACCACTACGGGACACCGCTACGGGACACCGCTACGGGACACCGCTACGGGACACCGCTAGGGGACACCACTAGGGGACACCACTACGGGACACCACTACGGGACACCACTACGGGACACCACTAGGGGACACCACTAGGGGACACCACTACGGGACACCACTAGGGGACACCACTACAGGACACCACTACGGGACACCACTACGGGACACCACTACGGGACACCACTACGGGACACCGCTACGGGACACCGCTACGGGACACCGCTACGGGACACCGCTAGGGGACACCACTAGGGGACACCACTACGGGACACCACTACGGGACACCACTACGGGACACCACTAGGGGACACCACTACGGGACACCACTAGGGGACACCACTAGGGGACACCACTACGGGACACCACTAGGGGACACCACTACGGGACACCACTACGGGACACCACTAGGGGACACCACTACGGGACACCGCTACGGGACACCACTAGGTGCACAACCCCCCCATCACACACGATTGCCGCGGCGAACGAGAACCAGGAGGGCGACACGCGGTCCAACAGGCCGAACCTTCCCATGAGCCCTTGCGGCAACCTGGAAAGGCGGCCGTGATGGCCACTCCAGGGAGCTGAGCGGTCAGCGGTCTGCCCACACAGTACGGACAGCCACAGTGTTGTGTAATACACGAGCGTGGGATCAGCTGTGTTTGTGTCCTGCTCTTCCAGGAGGAGGAGGCCGCGGCAGCACAGACCGCCCTGGATTCTCCGGTAGATGCAGACGGTGCAGACGCTACAGAGGTACGACTGAACTCATCACGTAGTAAAGGGAGGCGTTTCACCACCAGGCGTCGTGTTGATAAAGTAAAAACAATTATAAAAAATGTATACCATTTATCCAATTTATCCCATTTGTGACATCACAATGTGGGAGTGTTTTAGCCAATCAAGAAGTGGATGTGTGGACACAGTGTCAACGTGCAGGTTAGAGTTGATCTGTCCGTCACACAGCATCCGAGCGCACTTATCACAAGCCATCACTCCCACTTGTGATGTCACAAGCGGGAGTTCTTATGCTAACCTGCCATGCTGTATGTTTTTAACGTGCCGCTGCCGGCTTGGCCTGGCCCGTCTGGTCGAAGAAGTGTGTTAACTTCTCATGGAGACTCAGGGAGGTCAAAGGAAATCCAAGAAACAAAAAGTCACCCAAGTGTTGTGTGTGCGTGCTGCAGGGGGACGACTAGAACACCCTCCAGAGTTACGACCAGAACTACGACCAGAACTACGACCAGAACTACAACCAGAACTACGACCAGAACTACGACCAGAACTACGACCAGAACTACGACCAGAACCTTCCACCCTCTGCTGCCAAGCCCCGGTGTGCCTCCTCGTGATCAACTGTGTGTCCGTGCACGTGCGATTATTGTGCGTTCAAGTGTGTGTGCTTTTTCGGAAGATGTCTTTTTGTATGTTTATAGGTGTATGTGGATTTCTTTTCTTAGGGGGATGTGAGATGTGATATGTGTGTTTGGCTAAATGTGTCTCAACTAATGTTGTCTGTTGTGAAAATGGTGTCCTTCTTTGTCCTGCTGTTCCAGTGACTCCCTCCCACTGAGAATGGCACCTGGGCACAAAGGAGT
Organism: Lota lota; assembly: GCA_026745465.1. Taxonomy (NCBI): domain Eukaryota; kingdom Metazoa; phylum Chordata; class Actinopteri; order Gadiformes; family Lotidae; genus Lota; species Lota lota. The sequence goes on along the minus strand of JACYXH010000343.1, from coordinate 292,359 downwards.
GTGTGTGTGTGTGTGTGTGTGTGTGTGTGTGTGTGTGTGTGTGTGTGTGCTGTATATCTTCAGAAGCTTTGACAAAAGTAAAAAAATATATAGTAATATGTCACAACTTAATACTATACCACCTAAGTGTCTATATAGGGAAAACAAAATTAAAATGGAAGACAATTATTACTCCATTTTTGTGCGTAAATCTTTCCGTTTTTTGCGGTTGACTGTATAAGTGCTCAGCCATTCGTGGTCTCGTACTGGTATTTTTATAAGTTGTCCCTGTTTGCTATTGAAATACATATTGATTGTCAGGCCGAGTTTACATTTAAATAATGAATTCATCTCAAAACTGCTGTGATGTGTTTGATTTGTTAAGTGTTGAAAAATAAACCATGGCTTTTGTGCTCCGTGTGGTCAGGGCCCACACACAATGTGGTTGAAAATGTTATTTTCTTTATCGCATAAATGTGTTGATAAACAGTCACACAGACAGCAGCCGTCCATCATGTTGGATCATCGCTGAGCTCCACATCCAGCATGCATTTAATACGTTTTCACCACATAAACGATGAGTCAGACTGTCACCTTCAGCGCCGGCCACACATGCTCATTTACATTTCCTAGATGTAAGGGTTAGCGTTACGGAATAATTTCAAACGGAAGTGTTGCTTCAGGTGTTGCGTCAGCAACGGGCGTCCAACGTGTGACTTGAATTATATTTAAAATTCCGACATTTGACCGAAAGGTAATTTTCCTTCTGAATATTCTGAAGCTCTGACAAATGCGGGGGATGCATGGCCACCATGTGAAGAACGGCTGCTTGTCCCATCGATTAAATGGCTTAAATGGCAAGGGGGGTTGTGCACGACACTCCAGTATCAGGTCAGAGGGGGTCGGGTAAGTAAACCATGGCTGCCTAGGGCCGCGCTTCACATTGATCCACTGAGCAGAAGACCACTATGCGCCTTCGGCTGGAGACCCGACCCTGAAGGATTTGAGTCAATATACGGACAAACTGTTGCAAATAAAAAGCACCCACATCGGAGTTAAGTTAGATACAAATTTATTTAAAACGCTAGAAAAAGGGAAACACATCGACGCAATCTAATATTCAACACTGTTGCATTCTTTACGATCATGGCATCTAAACAAATCATTTTCTTTCCAATGAAAATCAAGATGTTTATTTTAAACAGGACACCAAGTGTATGCTATATATTCACAAATACACACAAGCGTTTACACATCGTTTGTGTGTCCAAACGTTGCCATTTGTACAAAGAAATCACAGTTCACTGTGATTTCTGAAACAAAATGGGGGAGATATCCGTCTTATATCTTGGAAATATCTTCGCGTAGATGAATACTGTCTCACTTCTTCCTCCTCCTGAGGGCCTTCCACTCTCCTTCCTGGGTGCCTAAACTTCCAAACAGCTCCTTCACCTTCCTCTTCCTCTCCGAGTCTCTGTGTAAATGAAACAAGACAAATTAAGACAACAGTGTCTTAATAAAAACACACAAACCATCTAACAATAGAGCCAAATACTTCAGATACGGTAGGATATCTCCTAGGTTTGATCCCCCATGTCCGCAGGCCAAGGCATCCTTGAGCAGGATGCCTACAACCTCCACCTGCTCATTAAAGACGTCTGTAATCCCTGCAAGCCACTCCGGGTAAGAATGAGGTCCTAGTGCAACAACAGTGGTCTGTGGCTTCCGGTTGGAGTACATGGGAGACTTGGCCTCCAGCAGTCCACCTGAACTCACCCCCGGCGACAAGCTCATACCGTATGTTTGATGATTCTGGTTGCACTACGACGTCATTCCTAAGCGGACGCTTTTTACCCAGAGTCTGTGCGTAAAGAGTCAAGAGTCTGTCTCTGATCAACAGTGGTCTGTGGTTCCCTGTGATCACGTGGTCTGTGGTTCCCTGTGATCACGTGGTCTGTGGTTCCCTGTGATCACGTGGTCTGTGGTTCCCTGTGGTCACGTGGTTCCCTGTGATCACGTGGTTCCCTGTGATCACGTGGTCTGTGGTTCCCTGTGGTCACGTGGTTCCCTGTGGTTCCCTGTGATCACGTGGTTCCCTGTGATCACGTGGTTCCCTGTGGTTCCCTGTGATCACGTGGTTCCCTGTGGTCACGTGGTTCCCTGTGGTCACGTGGTTCCCTGTGATCACGTGGTCTGTGGTTCCCTGTGATCACGTGGTCTGTGGTTCCCTGTGATCACGTGGTTCCCTGTGATCACGTGGTTCCCTGTGATCACGTGGTTCCCTGTGATCACGTGGTTCCCTGTGATCACGTGGTTCCCTGTGATCACGTGGTCTGTGGTTCCCTGTGATCACGTGGTTCCCTGTGATCACATGGTCTGTGGTTCCCTGTGATCACGTGGTTCCCTGTGATCACGTGGTGTGCGTACCTGCTCATGGTCTCCTGGAGCTTCTCCCGGGCCATGAACCGGTTGTCCTTCCTGATCTCCCTCAGAGCTCCCTTGAACTCCTTCTTGTACTTGTGCTTGGTGCGTTCGGACTCCTTCTGCTCCTTCGTGTTCCCTCGTCTCTTCCCGTAATCCAACCTGCAGGAGCACAGAGTATGGAACAATCATTGAAGCCTGTCAGCAACGCCTTTCACGTTCATGAATCAGGTTTGATTCGGTTATTTCCAACGCATTAAGGGCAGGATCGTCTCATGAAGGCCCCTGTTCTACCAGCCGTGAGGTTAAGCCATGGGAAGCCATCTCAACACCCAGGGGTGGTGACACCCGGGGGTGGTGATACAGGGGCCCTTTATAATGCGTTGCTTTATAACGGCAGCCGTTAAAATCAACCACTCACACTTCGACGATCTTGGGAGTGAACATGCGGAGAGGAATCGGCTTCTGCTTCTCGAACACCAGAGGATTATGGGAGCGGGGAGCGCTTTCGATGGCTGCCAGGATCTCTGTTTTCAGCTCCTTGAGACACACAAGAAAACAACAGCCGCACGACGAGGACAATGATGAGAATCGAGGAGCAGCTGCTCTCTAATAACAGGGATAGTTTGTAAATGTAGGTCATCAGACGCTTGATTATGCACCCCGAGACGCTGGCACCAACCTGGAGAACCTCCGGGTGGGTTTGCAGGGGAAGATGTTTCGAAAGCAGCGTTTGGATTGGCTGGAAGACGGCGGTGAACGAATGCGAATCTTTGTAGAGCAGACAGCAGTGCTTCAGCAGGTCCAGGCAGGTGGAGAGACAGGTCATCCTGCACAAACGCACACAACAGTGACGCTTTAAAATGGCCATTTCTCTTTCTTATATATACACATACATTTATAAACAAGACAACTTGGGGTGACGATATGGCAGTTGAGTATCGAACTGTAAGCCCATTGTTGGAAGAACAATAACTGCGTGTACACAGGATATCATGACAGGCCTACAGTGCAGCATTTGGGACTCTATTGTTCACGTGGTGCCCTCCTGCTGTGCGCGTCTTTAGCGATCGCTCCCACGCACCAACTGCTGTGTGAATCAAATCTGGACACACAGCGGGTTCGGACCAGTTGGGTCCAGTTCGGACCAGCCAGCCACGTGACTTGGCTCAGTGATGTAATGTGTGCCAGACAGCTGGTACCAGTCTCATCATTTTTGTTATGTTTAGTGTTGGTTCATCGGCTTGGTTCATCCTGCAACAAGAAAAGCCATTCAAGCCGATATGAACTGTTCAAAGTCAGCACATTTAAAGCTAGGGTCTTTTTTTTTTTCTTTCAAAATCGATCTTACGTTGGCTGCTTTCTCTAAAATTGCAATTTTAGAGAAAGCGGCCAACGTAAGATCGATTTTGAAAGTATCGAACAGAAAGACATTCCACCCCTCCCTCCAAAGCCACTCCCTCAAAACACATGACTAGCTCGCTAGCTTTAGCAAAAGGTCTGCCTAGCCTTGTGGAGCACTCCGGTCATGACCAATGACGGCCCGCGCAGAGTGCGTGCCGCTAGCCGGGTAGGTAGGCGGACAGACAGGCCAAATAATCATATCGTTCGGGCAGAACGAAGAGATTGGACGGGCTTGTTACAGGCCTGCGGATACCGGATGGTTTTCCTCTTTTTGTCAGTGCATGCTCTCAGGATGTAAAGAGGAATTCACTACTGGTAATTGAACAATCATCTTCTCACAAGGCTAGACCATCATTTACACCCCAAATGGCAAACGATGGCGGTTTACCATTAATTTTATCACAACTGTTGGAAGATTGCCAAACACATACCGTGGCGCCGCTCAGCCTGAACTGCTGAAAGATGTTGCCTTGTCCTTCGATTCACTCGGGAACCGACACACGAAACACGCACGCACACACGAAACACGCACACACACACGCACAGAGTCGTACCTATGGTGGTCCCGGTGCAGGTGGTCGGTGAGCTCCAGGTGTTGCGTCATGGCCAGGGGCAGCGTGTGATTGGTCCAGGTGGAGCTGGACTGCGGGCTGGCCAGCAGAAGCAGGTCACTGTGTTTCCCCGCTGGCCTGAAGGGCGGCACCACCGAGTAGCCTGTTCACGGCGTGAACAACAGGACTCAGTACTACGCTCTGAGGAATCCCACCCCCACCTTTAGGCCTCAACACCGACCTACTCATAAAGGACGCATCTTAAGCAATTCTTAGATACTAATCTACTGCTGGATGACTCCATTGTAAATGGACTGCATTCATATAGCGCCTTTCTAACCAGTGGCCACACACAGCGCTTTACAATTATTGCCTGACATCCACCCATTCACACACCAACGGCGGAGTCAACCACGCAGGGCGACAGCCAGCTCGTTAGGGTTGGGTGTCTTGCTCAGGGACACCTCACCACTCGGTGAGGAGCCGGGGATCAAACTAGCGACCTTGCGGTTGCCGGTCAACCCGCTCCACCTCCTGAGCACCTGCCTACTAGGACTACTTGGTAATAAGTAGTCCTGTGAAGTGTGGTGTATTTATCTGCCCTCATTGCAGTCAGACATTTCCTTTCATCAGTTCACCTTGAATATGAATGACATCTTGTCTAACCCTGAGAAGTAAAGCAGTTTCTACCAGGCAGAATAACACTGGACTCACACAGAGACACACAACAGAAAGGCATTCTGGTTCGACAAAGGTTGCACAACAAGGCATTGGCATTTCAATTAATTGAATTGGGACCAAATCAATAGAAACTCAGGAATGTAGAACGAATAGCTGTCTGCATGAATGAGCCATTACGTTCATCGACCAAATAATGAACCAATTAACTAATGAAGGGGCGTGGCTACCTATAGAAGTCTTGTCCGGCACTGCCAGGTGTAATATCCCACACAGGAAGTTGAGGAGCTCAGGCAGGAAGCGCTTGGAGAGCGAGACGTACTCCAGGGCCAGGCAGCACAAGACCAGGCCTGATGTCACATCCTGCAGTGATGTCACCGCACACTGGGGGACACAGGAAATGAGACTAAGTATACAGACACTGTTACTTTACATTCGGATGAATCTAAAGAGATTGATTTGTAAAGAGAGGTGAACAATGGTCTTTTCTCACGCAGAAAGGACAATCTGATCCCAGTCAGCTGTTAAAGACTAATGAGCTCAAACACAACGTAGGCCTGACAGTCTGACTGTGATGTCTTCACGTGTAGCAGAATGAATACCACTGATACAACGGCTCCACATTTGGTTTCTGAGGTTGTTTATAACCGCGCTTGTGCCAGGGAAACAAAGAATGAACACAAATTAAAAATCATAAAAATGTATGAAAACCCTTATTATAACCTCCTTTCACACGACAAAGATGATCGTTGTAAAAAATGTATGCAGTTCAATGATGTATGCGACTCAACGGATCAACGTCGGTCAGCTGAAAGGCGTCTTTTCTGCCGACCGGCCGAGGGCAGTGACGGGCGTTGCTGAATGCGTGCGCGCTCGCTCCAGGCCTACCTTGGAGAGACTCTGGCAGATGAAGAGCAGGGCGGGGGTGGTGACTGGGTGTCTGTAGTCGGAGGTGGGGAAGAGCAGCGCTACCACCTTCAGGTACACCAGCTGATCAGGACAGGAAGGGGCATGTATCAACTTACGGTGTACAGTCCCGTGCTACTACTTTCTTTGCAAAACGAATGCTACCAAGGAGCGGTTTGGGACATACTGCGCACGGACATTAGGGTTCCAACACAGACCTGTTAAAAGACCATCCTGCTCCCAATACTCATCAGTCAAACACACTCAATGGCTCAATCTAAATACACCCATTCATAAAAGGTCCTTCGTTCACTTCGAGAACATCCTTTGCAAATCCACCGGGGTGTCACCGTAAGACCAGCACAGGAGTCGCCCTAAGTATTAACAGGTCTGCTACTTTTAAGACCCAGGTGGTGGGTGGCAGACTAAACTGGTGAGGAGAAGCCTACCCCCCCCCGTGTGCCCTGGTACGTCAACACATCAGCCCCCCAGCCCAGGACACACCCCCCTACCAACAGAGTCCACACAAGCGGCTTCAGACTTCCCGTCCGTCTATGCGCCGTCGCCACGGAGACGAGCACAAGACGGCGGCGGTGCGTACCATGTCGAGGGCGGGGAAGGCGGCGCGGCCGGCGCCCTCCAGCTCCTCCTCCATGGCGTGACTCCCGTCAGCCAGCGCGCTGCGCAGCGCCTTGGAGGCCGCGCCCGGAAACATCTGGCCCATGTCGTACAGCTGGCTGAGAGAGAGGGGGGGGGGGGGGGGGGGGGGCACTGTGAGACAAGGCCATTTCTAAAGCCACCCATCTGCAACGTCCCAAGCGGGAGAGTCCACCCAGAGGTAGGACAGACAGGTCGGCCTACCTCTGGGAGAGTCCACCCAGAGGTAGGACAGACAGGTCGGCCTACCTCTGGGAGAGTCCACCCAGAGGTAGGACAGACAGGTCGGCCTACCTCTGGGAGAGTCCACCCAGAGGTAGGACAGACAGGTCGGCCTACCTCTGGGAGAGTCCACCCAGAGGTAGGACAGACAGGTCGGCCTACCTCTGGGAGAGTCCACCCAGAGGTAGGACAGACAGGTCGGCCTACCTCTGGGAGAGTCCACCCAGAGGTAGGACAGACAGGTCGGCCTACCTCTGGGAGAGTCCACCCAGAGGTAGGACAGACAGGTCGGCCTACCTCTGGGAGAGTCCACCCAGAGGTAGGACAGACAGGTCGGCCTACCTAGTGGACTGTACCAACTGGTATGCTGATCCATCTATCATACCCCTGGATGGACTCTCCCACTTGTGACGTCACTAGAGGGTTGAAATCGACCCGTAATGTTGATTAACATTTTAAAATCGATAGGGACAAGTGGCAGTGTTGAACAGCCATGTTAAAATGGTCAAATGGGAGCCCTTAAACATTGCTTTAATAACCAGGAGGTGGAAGAATCATCAAACATACGGTATGAGCTTGTCGATGGTGGTGAGTTCAGGTGGACTGCTGGAGGCCAAGTCTCCCATGTACTCCAACAGGAAGCCAAAGAGTTTCTGTCAACCAAACACAAACTTCATTTAGAAACAATTCATTTTCGGGGGGGGGGGGGGGGGGGGGGGGCTACTGGGGGACTCCAAGCCTGCATCCTACAGCAAGATGCCCTAACCCCTTCCTTCTCCTTACTGACATGGAGCTAAAAACTACCCTGTCCCTTGGATAAAAGCGTCAGACTTTATAGTAAGCAGTGCATTTACAACTTCATTCACAAATGTATACTAATACAGTTGGTAAGGGATGTGCATCCAGAGCAGATCTATAGAAACACTGATATAGATCTGCAGGTCTAATACAACTAAAACACAGCAACAGGGCAACACAAACCTGCAGTTTGAGCTTGTTGCCCACAGCCAGACTCTGGTGGTTGCACTTCTGAGTACGAGCCAAGATCACACACTGGTGGTCCGGGGAGTGACCCTGGAGCAAAGCCTGGAACTCGCCGTAGTTCTCTGGCGCTGGGGGGGGGGGGGGGGGGGGGGGGTTATTACAACGGTTTAGCGTAAATAAACTGGATGAATGCACAGTTGGTTCTAATAAGATGCACGCCCATTGCTAAAGCATCAAGGGTCAGGTCAAAAGGAAAATTGTAATGATCAAAACAAGGGCACAGTGATTGCGAGGTAAGAGGTGATACAGAGGTACAAGGCAGTACAAGACCATTTTGATAAAGATTTAATTGATGATAAATCAATTCATTAATTAGATACCATCATTATGCATTTATATAGTGACCAGCATAATGTACACAACCCCTCCCCCCCCCCCCCAAAACACACACACTCAAATCAATCCATCCATCTTTCTTCCATAACTGGACTCAGGTTAGTGAGTTAAAACCCATTCTGTGCAGAAAGCAGGTGTATACGGTGTGCAAGTCTGTACAGTATTTGCATCTTTACGAATGACTGCAGGTAGTTACCAGCGAAGGTGTACGGCAGCTCTGCTTTGGCCGCTTCCTGCTGCGCCTTCACTTCCTCCTCGCTCAGGCTAACGCCGGGTGTAGTCCCGCCCTCATCCTCCTCCTCCTCTTCTTCGTTCTCCTCCTCTCCCCCGCTCTCTTGTTCAGAGTCCAGGTCAGAGTGGCTGTCGTCCTCCTCTGCCTCATCATCATCATCATCAGCCCCATCATCACCTTCTCCCTCCTCCTCCTCCTCCTCCTCTCCACTCTCATCCTCTTCACCCTCCCCTTCATCATCACCTTCATCACCTGCGTCCTCCCCCTCCCCACTCAGCCATTTCCCGTCCTGGGGACACAGAAGAGATGAAGGATGGATCAACAGACAGCACAGGATTCATTAGGGGACCGCTTACACAGCCACCACAAATAAAACACATCGGCCAACACAGCATGAAGGGGCCGTCTCTGAATAAGTTGATAAGAAAATATAAATACACAACTATTTTCATAAAACTATTTCCAAATTTCCAAATTAAAATGAATAATTATTGAAATAATTAAAATGATTGAAATTAAATTTCCAAATGAACTATTCCCAAATTGGTTGAATCTTGTGTTTCGGCAGCGTCCCATAACGTTGACTCTGCGGCCCATGGCTCGTTTGGTGCCGGCCTCACCTTGTACGCCAAGGCCGTCTTGTCGTCCTTGTCCAAGACGAAGCCGTCGTTGAGGTCGTCGGCAGACAGGTGGACCGGAGCCTTCGGCACGCTCTCGCCTACATCCCCCCTCATCCTGCGCAGGCGGTCGGCCTGGCGGGGTCAGGAACCACATGGTGGCAAAATGTCACGCATGATACAAATAATAATTAACAATTAATGATAATTAAAATAATAATAATAGGAGAGGAATTCCAAGGTAAATGTAGGAACTCGCCGTTCTCCCACAAATATTCACAAAGCCAAATCTAATCAAGACTTATTACGTCAATTCTGTTCCTATGACACTCCCTCACACCCCGAGAACAAACTAGTAAATCAGTTCATTCCTCTTCCTGTAGCAAACCGGCAGTCCTCCCAAGGCTGGAGGCATCGCTAACGCACTGTAAAGCTCCCGGACACAATAAGCTCCTCTCAACGATGGCGAAACCCTCCACATCACGCCCAGCGGGAACGCTAAACACTTCCTGTGACTGGGAATACCGACCTCCAGCCTCTGCAGACGCTGGCGCTCCTCGCGGGCCAGCTCCTCTGGGGTCTTCAGCTTCTCCGAGGGCTGGGCCTTCATCTCGAAGCCCAGCTCCCTCACCATCACGTCGTACTCGTCCAGCTGGAGAGGCAACGCAGAAGACAAACACTCATCAGGACCCCGGGATCACACACACACACGTCTACCAAACAACACAACGTAGCGAACGGGCCCGAGGAACAGGGAACCGGTCGTTTTAGCGTCACAGACAGACAATCAACATGGTGGAAAACATGGTTTCTCATATCGAGAAAGAGAAAATAGACTAACTTGGGACTCAAATACAGTCTGATGATGTTAGCTTCACATGAGTGAAGTGACAAACCAGTGCCATTATAGACAGGAAAGCTTTCATACCATAGGACATATCAAGACTGAGTATGGGACAACGGGTACCTTGGGTTTGTCCTGCTGGGGGTCTTCCCGCTGGGCTTTTGGGGTCTTGTTGGCCAGGAGGGTCTGGATGCTCTTCCAGTCCTTGTCCAGCTTCTCCGTCAGCTCAAAGGTCTCTTCCTTCTGCACCTGCCGCTCGCGCTGTGAGGGGGGGGGGGGGGGGGGCGACAAACCACCGTGTGACTCTCACAGGTTAAACCAAGACACATCTAAAGCTTCCCCCAGTGGACCAAAAAACAGAGAAAACAATGTCTTTATTTATGTCACCCGGGAAACCCATTGAGACCAAGGCCTGTTTTCTATGGTGCCCTGAGTCCACCTCATCCTAAAGTCGCTAGGTGGGATACTGAGCCCCTCCCAGTTAGCAGGGGGGAGCCTTCCAGAATCCATGAACATCAGGAAGTGTTCACTCTACTGGCTGTGTGACGAGAGCATCTGGGAAGGTCGAAAGTACGATTATTTTAAACAAAGAGAGGTATGATTACTTATTGAAATGACTATCGATCAGCATTGATTACAGATATGTTCAGGTCATTTTGAGCTACGAGCGAGTTGAAATGTTGCACATTTAATGTATTGGCGGAGGCTCTGCAGTGGGTTCACCGAGCAACAGTACCAAGTTTGTCTTGGTAAGTTGGCACAAGAGAAAGAAATACAAAGATGTAACAGGATATGAACTATAGACAGCGGGAAGACAGGAGTGGGCGTCTACCTTCTGCTGCTTGGACTTGTGGATGAGCTCTTCGATGAGCTCCTGCCGGCTCTTGGCCCTCGGCCCCTCCCCCTTGTCCTCCCCCGACTTCCTCCTCAGGAGACCTCCCCCACCGCCGAAGTGGGACGCGGTCAGCTCCGCTGTGGGGGGGGAGAGAAAGAAAGAAAGAAAGAAAGAAAGAAAGAAAGAGAGAGAGACAGAGAGACAGAAAGAGAGAGAGAGAGAGAGAGAGAGACAGAAAGAGAGAGAGAGACAGATCCATATAATGATCCTATCTATTTTAATTTGTTTTGTGGTCTTTTACACCTTTGCGTACAGTCCAGTGAACAGAGACAGGAAAGTGTGGAAGACAGGAAACGACATGTAGCACAGGATCCGATCGACCCACCGGGTTGCGTTCCAAGTCTTATTTCCTGCATGGTTAGCACATCCCCACGAGCCACATCATTTAATACAGCGCACGCCGGAAGGTTATACATCACATCCCCGTGTGTGTTTTTTTGTGATAAGAAAATAACTCAATTTTGTTTTTACATTTTGCTGTGGTTTTCAATACCAGAAGGGAAATAGAATTATAGTGCTGCTAGATCTGGTTAGCAGCAGGACAAATTGATATTAATGGCCGCAATTACTGGGACATGGAAAGAGGCTAGGATGCTGGCGGTCTCTGAGAAAACAGGTGCAGGTAATTGTCGTTATCCATCGTCCACGCACCTGTTGCACTGCCATCTTGACGAGGGACCAGTTTATCAAGTCGTGTTGGGTTGAGCCTTTTCTGCCCAAAGGCTACAAGCGTCTTTACTGTTTTTTCTACCATTCAATCACTAGGCAGATGCTTCTATCCAAAGCCACTTAGTGAATTCAGATACTGGTCATTAAGGAGCAGGATGAGGCAAGACATTGTGCACATGGATGTCTACAGGTAGCCTACCTGTAGACATCCATGTGTGTAGACATTAGAGATCCAACCCAGATCCCTTTAGCTGTACACTACACTGTCTTTCACGTGAGCCTGGAATATGTTCAGTCTCATTGTCTCTCGTGGGGATTTAATATACTTAATGAATGTGGGCGAGGTGAAGGACAGGCAGACATGATGCCTCACTGCCTCCCTCTCTTAAATGTCCTCCGGTCATGTCGAGTAATGGACATGTTGTCTGCATTGGCGACAAATGCGCCATCTAGTGTCCCAGAGAGATTTCAGACACTGAATGCAGCCAGTTTTCAGGGGAACAGCACATGACTTGCAAAAACTACAATCGTGCGTTTCCAAGTTCACTAAATGTATTCCGACGGGCCCACGTTCAATATTTGAGCCGAAGAACCCTGTTCGTAGAAGACGCACGCAAAGCATTATTCAAGCGAGGTTTACGAGAACATTTTATTATGAAACACTTACCCGACAGAAGTCCTTTCTCCTCTGGTTCGCTGTCGCTGTCCATCAGGTCGTTGAATTTCTCCATCTCGGCCAACGACTGGCCGTAGTGAGTGAGTTCCTCCTCCTCGTTAAGATTAAACAGGTCTTTCTTGTCGTGGAGTCGCTGGAGATTCAACCGAAAATGTGTGCAAACGTCATCTTAAGAACATGAACTGTTATGGGACTGTTATATGTATTTGATTCATTCCAGATGCGAAATTCGGTCGTCTTCGCAGATAGTAACAGCAGTTACATGAATTAAAACGAGATACAAAATAAGAATACATCTGATTTATTCTTGTTTTACAAGTATAGTATCAATAGTATTACACTACAAAAAAAAACAACGTCTTTCTATCAACTCCAACTTGCAGCTTATAACAACGACTTGACGGTTTCCTCCATTTGAAACAAAACGGACACTCATAATAAACATGGATGGGAAATGACTCACCTGTCTCTCCATAGAGAACCGCTGGAGGATTTTGTCCTCCGGTGCCATTTTTGTGTCATACTCTCCAAATCGCCGGTCAATGAATTTATTGGCCTTGTGCTTGTTTTTATGTTCCTTTAGAAGTGTTTCTTTTCTCTGTGAAGATGAAGAGTACACACACACATCACGACACACACACACGCCAATTAACTGCCAATTAACAAGCACATCATAATCAACCCACTGTTCTGACACGGTATTCATAATGCAACTGCTCCATACTACTGGGTCGTGTAGTTGTTAATTTCTTACCTTGTTTATTGCTTTGGATCGGGACACACCGGGTAGGCCAACATCATGTTTGGTCTTTCTTCCCAAAACTTCAAATTTCTTTCTGTTGATTTTCACTTCGAACGGGTTGTTCTTTATATCAGCCGAGGTCTTGGATTTGCGAACCTTATCCGCGACGCTCCTCTTCTGCTGCGGCTTCACCATCTGTACAAAGAGAAGCAGGTCAACGGCCGACAGCACCACACAAACACCCGACAGGTCCTCAAGCTTTCGGCTAAACACGGAGGTTCAACCCGCGGGGGTCGAGGGGAACGTTACCTTTCAGAGACGTAGGTCATAGGGTTTTAAAAGAACATCAAGGAGCAGTCAAGCCCCACCACTTTGGGAATACAAATGTGAAATGAATGATTGTTATTCCGGTGTTTCCACGTTGTTTCTCCGCCAGCCTCGTCCAGCGTGCAGGAAGCTGGGGTGAAAGTTGAACACAAGGAGAAGTCATGAAGCGCAACCAGGCAGTGACTCAATTCACTGCAGCGCCTCTAGTGTTCGCCACGAGCAACTGCAAATGTTGGAGGACAACACCCAATTCAGTCACCATCGTACCATAACTGTCCAAGGCAAGCTCTGTTTTGGCCAACTGTGTGATGTTGTGTCATTATCTCATCTTCATTTTGTCATAATTAGGTTAAGATCAAAATATTTTACATGATCACTCATTATCTTCTAATCATCAAACTGTGGTTCACTCAACGTTTTTCTGGTCAGTAATTATGCATGTCAAACTTTAAATCGAATAATGTATACAGAAATGTCTTAAGTCTATGTTTGCCATTTTAATAGAAACATATGGATGGTCAAGGAACAATAGACATGTGATTTAAATAATTTACATTGATCAAACAAAACACGGGCGTACCAAGAGAATACATTTTCACAGTAGTGCGTTTATTCAAGGATGAAAAAGCAACAGTACCATGAAGAATCATTGATTGCAAGTCTATAGATGCAGGATAACACATTCAAACGGAAAATGGGTCAGACAGTAAATGCAATTCATCCCAAGTGTGTGTGAACAAAAAGAAAAATCGAATAGTGGACAAAACAAAAAGCGTCATTACAAGTATTTTAGTATCATGTGTAATGAGCACAGTAATGCAAAAAGTACAAAACAATAGTGTAGGGTCGTGAGTTTACAGTCATGTAGGGAGTACAAGCTATATGCAGGTTAATGCCATGCAGTCCTTATATGGGCCTAGACTTCCTCCGCTTGCATGACACGTCGTAAATACACCATAGTAGTTTTTTCTTTAATAACAAAATCAAGGATTTATCAGGCATGTACACGTCAACCTTCAATATCCTATTTGGTACCTACTGTTGTTCAAAGGAAGAAAAAAAGGAAGCAACATTTCACAGCCATGACTCATCAATTCCCTGGGCAGAGGATGTCGATATTTCATCTCTGCTCTCGGAGTGGTTAATCTGGCAACCTCAATAACAAACCCATCGTGTGCCCATCATCGATTACCCATTACAGAGTCAATACTTTACTTCTTTTGTTCACAGGGAAGGGTCCAGGATGAGACGCTCTGTGTTACTGACCCCCCCACCCCACCCCCCCAAACATCGCCCGTTCTTAAACACAGAGCAACATCCGAATGGTAACTGAGACACGAGAACAAGTGGTTTATAAAGAAAGACCGATTCACAGAGCTTTCAGACACTGAGCAAGCCTACGAAAGGAAAATAGGATCAAATATGAGATTCCGTTCATTCAGCATGAGACGTGTGTGTGTGTGTGTGTGTCGTTTCTGCGTTTCATTATGTTTGGAAAACACGACCCATGTCAAAAGCAAGCCGGTTAAAACGTAAAAGCCACAGAAAAAAGCGAAAGAAACAGGTTTTTTTTTAACACATTCCTTCATACTGAACCGCACATAAGGCGATACGGTTAAAAAATATAATCCTTAACATTAGCTGTATAGCGGTCACCCTTCGAGATTAGCATCAAGCACCTAGCAATGCAAGTTATAGCTCATATAGTTATCATACAGCGTAGCATACTGCTCTATACATTTAAAAACATCTACGTAGGTTGGTTTAAAATAACTGGAGCATGGGGCAGCAGTTTAGTCATGGATTTGGGTTATGTATGGGTTATTGCATTAGACGATAGAAATCTGAATTAATTTTGACTATGGATTAAAATAGTTTAGGCGGCAAAGAATCCTCTCAATACAAGATGGCTGACTGCGTTGCTTATATCTTGTATCAAGCGGGTCTAGGATTTGTAGTTATCTACTTTGGAACCACTTTTTCAGGCTACTCTTTGAATTTTTCATATTCAAAAGACGGTACAAGTCTTTTGTTACAATCCCAGTACATATCAGTAAAAACCATATATTAAAAAGGCAGGAAAATAAAAGCCTGAACTCTCCATGCTCACACACATCCGGTGTGTGTGCATGTGGAATTACACGTGCATGAAAATTAAAAAACGCCACGGCAAAACAAAACTAGTGGTTACATCCTTCGTAACCGAGAAGCCACTAGGAGTTCAAAACCTTTTGAAAGCGACCCACCTGTTGCTTTATACTGTATAAAAGATCGGCACACTAACAAGGAGACGCAGGTTAATAAGCCAATGAGGAATCTAATATCAAAACGTTGAGAAGAACGGCCTCCAAGTGATTGTGAGCGGCTTTGTAGCAGTGGGCGAAATGGCAGAGGACGAAAAATATTATATATATATATATATATATATATATATATATATATAATAAAGGAGATGCAAGCCAGACTCCCCCCCCCCCCCCCCCGACAGACCTAACCTCCTCCTCCTCCTCCTCCTCCTCCTCCTCCTCCTCCTCCTCCTCCTCCTCCTCCTCCTCCTCCTCCTCCTCCTCCTCCTCCTCTAGGCCTCGGCCTTCTTTTTGTTCTTCTTCAGGAAGGACGGAGTGCGAAACTTCTTCTTCTTTTTGGAGGGAGATTTGCTCGGAGACCCGTCCGCGTCCTCGCCGGGCTCCTCCCCTTCCGCCGCCGCCTCTTCCTCCGCCGCCGTTTCCGTGGCAACCGGGGCGGGGGCGGAGTCTTCGGCTTCCGGGAGTGCGGGGGCGTCGGAGGGGTCGTCCGGGGTCAGGTCCGGCAGGGTCTGTCTGAGGGTGGCCGCGTCGCTCTCGTCCTTGGAGGTGGGTTCCGGAAGGGACTCTGTGATTGGTGGGAGGGAGTCGAGGGGAGGGGCTAGTTAGGTAGGTGGACAAACTTGACGTGTCAGTGGGATGTGCCCTCGCCTTCACTGCTATGATTATTATTATTGACCCCAGGAATGAATATAGCCACGTTAATACAACATTTCCAGACACTTAACAATGCACTAAATGCCAAAAATTGAATTTGCGCTCTTCAATAATTCCACAAGATAAAATTGCTATGAATACAGGCAAATTTCAACATTATTACAACGTACCAACCAACGTAAGAAAGCCAGGTTTTTTTCTACCTTCCCAATGCTAAAAGATAAGCATGTATTCTAGTAGCATAAGTGTGCTAAGCATTCACAGCAGCCCAACTCTCTCTCGTTACAAAGCTCAGACAAAGGGAACCCTGACTTTATAAACCTCCACCTAAATCTCCTTAGTGCCATTCAGTCATTTCCTCCGGGATCAATACACTCATCTGTATCTTTTATAAAGATAAGATTGCCATTATTTCCAACAAACACCTCCTTATGTGTAATCACATGTTTAAATCGCTCATGTTTTTATTTTACCTTTATTTATACAGGCAAATCTTAAGGAGTGCAGTTCTCGTGTTCATTTGCACCCTGTGTAAGAAAAAATAAATACAAGTGTCTACAAATATCCAGTATAACAGCAGCAGCGGCGGTGGTCTCAGTACAAACACAAGCACACAGCCGTGTGTTAAGGTTAGGACTTATATAATAAGCCAGCCAGTCTAACGGTTACATTCTGTTGCAGTTCAGTTGGTTTACTGGAAGCATAGATATCAAATTCATTTCCGCCGTTGAATAATATCAACAATATCCCACACTCGTGGTCACGCGCTATAAAAACACCTGACATTCAATAAACGCCTACTCCGGGCAGCAATAAGCGTTCTGACAACACCATCGTTCAACAGGTCCAACAGGGACACTAAATATGGCTGCCGTTTTTAAATCAGCCACAAGCGTTATTAAAAAGCACACACTATGTGCACTCAACAGCGCAAAACAAGTATAGCCACTTATAGCACACGCATGCTAACGGGATTCAAAATGTCAAACACATAGACGAACATGGAGCATTATCCTTTTTTTAAATAGGACACAAAGAAGGTCTACTGGCATATATCACACACCACACAGCCAGGCCCCATGGCTGTTATATCTGAAAGCCATGTTATCAATAGCAGGATTCAAAGCCAAAAACACAAGAACATTAGAAAAGCCTCTAAAGCAAACACTACAACACTTCGTTTTACCTGGTGAACAACTCCTCTGTAAAGAGAGCACACAGAAAACCCAACAACATTTCTGAATATGACCAATACATTACCTGTTGTTTCATGACCACACAGAAAACCCAACAACATTTCTGAATATGACCAATACATTACCTGTTGTTTCATGAGCACACAGAAAACCCAACAACATTTCTGAATATGACCAATACATTACCTGTTGTTTCATGATTACATTCGGGGTAAAGTGCGTTGTGGTTTGTGTTAGGATAGGTTCATTCTGACACCGTGGTTGAATGCAGGGTTGGTAGGTTAGAGAACACATAATAAAAAAGAGGATTTAAATGCTGTGGGGGGTTTATTTCATCGGGCTTTCTCCACTTCCCTGAACACCACAGAAGAAGACGCTGTGATCGTTCTTAACATTACTACCAACACATATCACAACACAATTGTCTGTTTTTCCATTGAACAAATATGTAGGTTTCGTGAGTGGCTTGGTAAATAAAAGTTGCCAAACACACCAAATAGTCAATAAACTACACAGTAACATTGGACTATTGGGGAAATGGAGGAGCTCGTGAAACAAACCCCGCATCAACAGCAGCCCCCAAGAACCTGGCCCCGCTGTCGTCAGGGAGACGCCCCCCGGTAAGGCATCAACGCAGCCAATCAGGGATTAGTAAGAACACAGTCATGCAGTTGGTGGTGGAGGTGGGGGGCGGGGTCAGTACCGAGGCATGGACATGATAGGTGAGTAGTTGTGGGAGGGGGCGGGGCTTGCGAGAGATTCAGATGGGGATTGGACGTACTTACTATGGTAACAGGTACTCTTTTGCTTTTCCATCTCCTGAGTGAGCACGCAGCCACAAAGAAGGAAAGAAAACAAGCACAAGTAGAAACAAATGTCTATGCAGATCAAAACCACAGGCACCGTGTTAAATAAAAAAAGGGGGAAGTGATCCAAAAAAAAAATAAGAATGGAAAGATTCCATTCCTCGGGGGAAGAACCCAGAAGATGGAGAATGGAAGTGAAAGGATAAAGGAGATCGAACATCGAAAGGCATGTGTTATAACATTGTTCATATTAGATTACACCCCGTACGTCCTACACCCGTTCCTCTCTCCCCACTTGTATATCACTGTAGCTCGCTGTGCGGTGTGGTACAAGTTCAAACTAGACCAGTGTTTACATTATGCTGGACTGATATCCTTGAACAGGAGTCATGGCTCATTTCCAAGAAGACTACATTTTGTAACCAAAAATATATATTTATTTGATAGTATTTTTGAAACCAGCCAGCCTTAATGTTAACAAGGCAGATGGCGCTACATAAAGGTGTAATCCAATGGTAATAATGACCAAGAGGGGGAAAAAAACAGACTGTTAACTCCACTTAATGTTTAGCATCAAGTCAAATCGCTGTAATATAAATCTCTAACTATGTGCGCGTCGTCATCGCTTATTTCTTTGTGCTCATCCAAAGCCCACGACACTACACAACTATCCTCTTGGTCTGTTATTACAACAAACACACGAAACGGCACCTCCCCAAAAAAGTAGTTTGGTTAAAATAAAAAGAGCAACACAACACAAACGGACCCCCCCCCCCCCCCCCCCCCCCCCCCCCCCAGGACGGGAAACACACGGAGACGGAGCCCCCCCCAAGACCCCCCCCCCCCCCGCCTGCGATACTTCTGCTGTTCACGCACACTCAGGCCAAACAACCCAAGCCAAACCTCTGGGTAGCTGGGGGGGGGGGGGGGGGGAAATCCATGCTGAACCCAGGCCGAGCCGTGGCAACCAGTGTGATCAGAGTGGGTGGGTCAGGGGTGACCTACCTTCTTCCTCTACTCTGACCGGGGTGCTGGGTGGGGTGCAGGTGGGGTCCGGTTGCTTGGCCTCCCCCTCCTCTTCCTCTGCGGGGTGCTCTTCCTCTGATGGGCAGCATGAAAACACACGTTCATAACATGTATGACGTATAAGCATGAATAATAGTCCACTCGTGGTCAAATGTACCGTGGTTGGGTTGTCATTATGCCAAAGTGGTTTCCAATCATTTCAGACTAAAAAGCTTCCAAACATTTCCGTACACCCACCGTAACCAGGGGGGGGAATGCACACAGTCAAGGAATCCTTTGACTTTAGAGAAAGTAAAGCCAAAGCAGAACACCCACAACATTCGGCCAGAAGCGTTATTAAAAACAGGCTTTTAATAACGTCAAAAAACCAACAAAGCAACCGGCCAGACCCAAAAGAACAAGACTGGACTTCAGGTTAGAAGGAAACCTCAGAAAACCTTTGCTTGTTTGCCGACATGAGATTCCCTTGTTGTTAGATGACATAACAACTCTGTCGTTACACAAACATTGTCCCATGTTCATCGATCTTGCGTCCTCACATCATATATCTCAATATGATCGAATGCATTGTGACCGTCAGTCAAAATAATAAAGTCAAGCAAAGACTTCAGCAGATTCAAGACAGCGTGACGGTGTGCAAGGTCACCGCCTTGCTCACTATCACACACCACACCAGCAACACTCCACAGACCCCCCCAGAGTAAACAAGCACCCCCCACCAGACTGAGGAGTGCCCAGGGTCCCAGTAGAGAGGGATGAATGACGAGCAAGGATCGCTAGGTACGGGAAGGAGGGGCGGCAGAGGAAAAGGAGGATCTGGTTGCTATAGCAGCGGAAGAGACTCCCCATGGTGGTTCTCTCTGCTGTACCTGGACCCCGGCCGGCCTCAGCATCAGCACCCTCTTCCCCATCCTTCTCCAGCCCAGGCGCCTCCTTGCTCAACGCTCGGAGGACCGCGCAGTGGAACTCCTTCTGGGGGGACTCTGGGGCTGCGGTCTCGTCGCCGCGGTTACCCCAGAACGGGGGGTCAGGCTCGACGGGGGAGCGCGCGGAGGAGGAGGAGGAGGTGAGCGGAGTGGCGGCGGGCGTGGGAGGCAGCGCTAGCGACGCTGCGCTCTCTGATTGGGATGATGATGAAGAGGATGAAGAGGATGGCGGTGTACCGACAGACAGCAGGAGGGTGGAGGAGGTTTCGTCTTTTGTCGGTTTTGCGCCGTCACATGCGGTCGACTCTGCCTTCGGTTCGTCACCCTTCCGCGGCACTGAGGTGTGTGTGTGTGTGTGTGTGTGTGTGTGTGTGTGTGTGTGTGTGTGTGTGTGTGTGTGTGTGTGTGTGTGTGTGTGTGTGTGTGTGTGTGTGTGTGTGTGTGTGTGTGTGTGTGTGTGTGTGTGTGTGTGTGTGTGTACAATAGTAAAGAAAAGGCTGGAGGTAGTTGGGTAGCCTAGGAATGCTCTAGTCACAACCCTTCACATACTAGTGCCGTCCAAAATATGAATCACAGATGAAACGAAAGACGAAATGATCATCAGAAACAAATGGTAAAATGATGATGAATATGATTCAGTTGAGAGTGATTATGAATATCTAACCCCAATCACCGCTTCAACTTCAAATACAAAAACGCACTCCAATGCATTACATAGGAGGGCTCGTCCCCTGATGTTCCCGTACCTCCAGGGCCTTTCTGTTTGAGCTCCACCTCCTTGCGGTAGGCGTCCAGCTCCTGGTCAGTCAGCCTGTTGAAGGGGTTGGGGCCCTGCTTGTTGATGATGACCCGCGGCTGGTACTCCTTCTCAATGATGGCTTTGGACGCCGTCACCAGCTCCCCCTGCAGGCCAAGAGGAGACATTACAAAAACAAAGAGCACCAAAGGTGGATGAGAAACCTGATTAGGATTTAAAAGATTGTGAACAATTTCTTACATTCTGTAATTACATACTTTTTTGTACTCAGTAATTTTTCTTTAATCTTCTTTAATCGAAATACTTGGTTATGAATGGGTATGTTTTTATTTGTATAAACATGTATCACCGTAACAGAAATACCTGAGACATACATATACATGTTATGTCAAAGAACATACAGAATAACCACAATATAACTTGGTTATGTTAGATGTTAGATGACAGCAAGGAATACGATAAGTCAAAGCCAACAATGCTGTTTCAGGAACATGTTACATATTTAGAATAAAGAACGATAAGAAATACTTAAGAACAGGAAAACCTTCTCGCATATTCCACACCAACAGTTTCCACTTTGAAAATAATAATGAAAGAAATTCTTAATTAGTCCCTGAATCTCAAATCCATTCTTTGCAAATCCTGCAAAGCAGGAGGCTATACCAGGGGAACAGCTCACCCGGTCCTGAGCTCTTTTCATAGAGAGATACTGCATGGTGTCACCAGACCTCCAGTTATGGTCTGGATCTGGGGAGTCGTATTTCAAATCATCGGTCTACCCAATGGTTCCCAGATCTACGGTGCCGTCTAAGTGCTCATTTAATCGATGTGAGATACAGGTTCAAAAGGGTGCTGTAAAAGTACCTTTCTAAAAGACTTAGCAGGACTATAGGACCCGCCGGACCCATCAAGGCCATCGATAGTGTCCGTACAGTCGGACCGACGTGCGTCCTGCAATGTAAACCCAGTGTGGGGAAACCAGCGCTCGGACGCCAACACAATCACAGTTCCTCAGGCCAGCAGACATGCACCAGTGTTAGTAGTATGGGCCCCCACGCAGACACACGCTCACACACATGTACACACACACACACACACACACACACA
Organism: Lota lota; assembly: GCA_026745465.1. Taxonomy (NCBI): domain Eukaryota; kingdom Metazoa; phylum Chordata; class Actinopteri; order Gadiformes; family Lotidae; genus Lota; species Lota lota. The sequence continues at coordinate 270,381 of JACYXH010000343.1, read as the reverse complement.
CACACACACACACACAAGCAGACACACGCTCACACACATGTACACACACACACACACACACATGTCCACACCCATACGTCCACACTGTGTACACCCACGCTCACACACATTTACACACACACACACACACACACACACGTCCACACCCACGCAGACACACGCTCACACACACGTCCACACCGTGCACACCCACACGCATATCAACATGTGCGTACACAAACAATTCTACATATATAAACGCGTGCAAACACACAGACACACACATCCAGGTATATCAACGTACACACACAAGCACACAAGGTTGCAAGGAGCTAATGTTCTATGAAAGGTGCAAAGACTATAACCATGCATTGTTAGTTGGGTTAATTTCTTGTGGTTGCACTAGTTTGGTTCACACTGACTTTCTCCTCATGCAATGTGCATGTTAAGGCCCTAAAACATTAAAGCCCCCCCTGATGCATTTTAAAAGACGCGTGTTCAGGCCACAGTCCATCTGCTACTTGGGTATATATCATGTATGAATAGTGTATGAATGTGTGTAGAACACAACACCAAACAGAGCTACAACATGCAAACTGCACTCCATTGAAAATGCCTTTCAGGTGCATCGACAAACTCTCTGCATCGTGTTTGTCAATTAGTTTCTCAAGCAAAGAAATTAATTAAATGATAATAATAGTATTAAATAAAATAATACGCAGCCATGAAGGAACCGGGGGAGGATGGAGAGATCCTGAACTAGACGGCTAACATGATGGCTAGCATGAGGTCACATTGTGCTACTCACCTGCCAGAGAGACACTTTCTGTGGTCAGAGAATAAGGTCAGTTACACCCCTTGCTCTAGGGAGCAACATGGTCTTCCACTCTTTATGTTTTGTGTACTGGTGAACATGTACAGCATTGGCATCAGTGGCACGCCCTCACTCTATTGACTAGAGTATACTACTCATACAGGCAACGTGTCATAGGATGCACTGCATATGATGATAGATATTGTATTAAACTAAGGAACTTTAATATAATTTTGGAATCGGTGTGCTGTCAAAAATAAAATAAAAAGCTTAAAGCTTTAGTTATTTTGTGAAATGTCCTATTCAAAAGCAAACGAACACCCAAAGCAAAACAGCGATGTATTGCACCACATTGCAATACATAGAGGTGGGGGGGGGGGGGGGGACTTAGCGTACTACAAGTCTGTATGGTCGGTCATGGTGGTGGGGGCGGGACTTAGCGTACTACAACAGTCTGTATGGTCGGTCATGGTGGTGGGGGCGGGACTTAGCGTACTACAACAGTCTGTATGGTCGGTCATGGTGGTGGGGGCGGGACTTAGCGTACTACAACAGTCTGTATGGTCGGTCATGGTGGTGGGGGCGGGACTTAGCGTACTACAACAGTCTGTATGGTCGGTCATGGTGGTGGGGGCGGGACTTAGCGTACTACAACAGTATGTATGGTCGGTCATGGTGGTGGGGGCGGGACTTAGCGTACTACAACAGTCCATGTGGTCGGTTATGGGCGTGGGGAGACGGGTGGGCAGACTGACTGACCTGGGTGAAGGTGCGCTCAGTCACCGTGCCGGCACACAGGACCTGGGACTGGGGCCCGGCGGTCTTGATGTCCTGCAGGTTCTGCTCTCGGATCTGGAACACACACAGAGAGGAACGGTGAGGGGATGAACGGAGAGATGAGGGGATGAACGGAGAGGTGAGGGGATGAACGGAGAGGTGAGGGGATGAACGGAGAGGGGAGGGGGATGCCTGAGGTGAAATCGGGGAACCTTTGCTGCTTGTAGTATAAGGAGTAAAGGCAACAGTAGCCCAGATAAACACTTGGACAAAATGATAATTGGACAACATGTTAAAATGAACATGAACAAGGAGATTTGACAAAAGAAGTAAAAGTACTTTGGTTTATTATAATCGTTTTGTGCTATTGTACATCGGGGGCGGGTCTCGTGTACCTTGTTCCTCATTTCCAGGACGTCCTTCGGATTGGTGTTCATCGGGATGAACTGATTGGCTACGGCTGCCTGGCGCTGCCCCTCCTCCTTGGTCCACTGTGGGATCAGGCCGCAGTTAAAACAAGGGTTGAACCAACTGAAAACAGACCCAATATTTAAAAAAACGTAACAAAAGACAAAAACGACTACACAGGCAAGTGCAATACAATAAGAATCATGCTTGATCAAACTGAAATCAGAAGGAAACATGACCGTAAAATAACTGAATGGTAAGATGGCCTCTGTCCAGTGTACCAATGATGATGCGCCATTACTGAATTCAAACCATCTAAAATGATGACGTCTACAACGCACAACAACAACAACAACAAAACAAAAGTCCTATTTTCAGGCCCGTCAACATCGTCTCCTACCGCTCTGGCAAGTTGGAGTCATGAAAACTAGACGTATGCCATTTGTCAAACACAGACTTATCACTTTGCCCATCGGTCCTACGGTATGCTTAGGCCGCCAGGACGAGCACAACCATAACTTCACCGCTGGGGACAACCCTTCACATTCATCATCATCACCACCATTGATCTACTTTAAGATCACTTAATAAGAGTAATCAATGGGCACACTGAGGACCAACTGAAAAGATGGAAACGGATGTAAACGTGGTGGTGGTGGGGGGGGGGGGGGGCAGGGGGGGAGGAAGGGTGAGGAAGGGTGAGGACGCTGAGTGAGGATGGCTGATGGAACATGGAGGCGGGCTTACGAAGCGGGATTGGTCAGTGAGGGGAGGGGCGGGGCAGTGAGCTGGCATCACCAAAGTCATTTCCATACAGACGACGAGGACAACACAGACACAGAGAGAGAGCGAGATGGGGAGTGAGAGAGAGAGAGAGAGAGAGAAAGAGAGAGCGAGAAAGAGAGAGAGCGCAAGAGAGAGAGCGAGAGAAAGAGAGAGAGAAAGACAGAGAGAAAGGACACAGCCCCGCTCTGCCAAAGACAACAACATAAGAATGACCTCTATAGTCATCGTTCACCTCCACACATTCCGGACTACCCTATCCCTCCTATAGATGAACACACCTGTGTACAGTCATGTAAAAGCCTCAGACAAAATTACTTTGATTGCATTACCAAAAACACACAAAAAGAGGATAAACTATTCAAGCTGACTTGGAGTATTTCTCAACGAGAACGTGGTAATGCTCAGCATGGGATTGGAATTGGATTGGAAAATAAAATCGATACCAATCTTCGAAGACCAATGTAACTGAATGAGCAGCTGTGATTACAAAACAAAACAAAACAAAAATGCTGTGCTTCCATGCAGATATTTCCACACATATTTTAGATGAATCAAGATTTACGCCTTAAAGAAAGTGTAAATAAGCGTATGGATTCATTCCTTTAGACTTGAAGCTGAGCTGTAAAGAGCCAAACTAGGAGCTAGATGAGGAGAATTTGGATGACTGTTTGTAGAGCTGGGAGGGAGGGAGGGAGACAGGGGGGAGGAGAGGGTTCGAGTGAGTATGAGGGGTGAACATAAGACGTGTAATACTCACTGAGTAAGAGCCTCACATCACAACACAACACTTCCTACTATCCCAACAAGAAAGGTCAAAGGTCAACTTCATTTGCCTGGCTTCAGATAGATCCACACGTGCGGGTGGATGATATCTCATACCTCGAGGAGGGGGGGGTCATAGACAATTTAAAACTGGAAATAAAATGAAGCAGGTGTTTTATTTGGGGGGTGTCAGTGGAGGTTTGGTCGAGGGCGCGAGGTACAGGACTCCTGTGTAGAGGTAATGACACCGGCTGCTCCTATTGGCTGCTGCTGTACACAGCATTCCCTACGTGTGCAATTATGCACACTTTAGGGAAAATAACTTTATTTAGGAATCCCTCATTCGAACATAAAATGCTGTTATGCTAAGGTGCAGTGTGCCGAATTGATTGCCATCTAGCGAACGATCCCATTAAAATAAGAATCGTTGTGCTTTCATTACCCTAGAATGAGCCCTTCATATCTACATAGGGAGCGGGTCTGGGGCTGAGTTGTAGGAAGGAGGGGGGTGTGGTTTTCCCATTGCTATGATACATTTGTTGACTGATTTGATTTAGCACCGTTGTTGTGTAAAAGCAGTATAATGAGCGACGTTGTATATGAAGTGTGCCACACACTGTGGCGTTATACTGTGTGTCCGAGAAGCCTAACCCTCTCTCTGACGCGCCTCACATAGCCAGTGAAGACCAGCACGCTCCGACCAGCATATCCTGTGCACTCAGAGGCTTCTATTATCATGGGGTTTTTAGTCCACGTCCAAAACAGCGAATGGCACTTTGCAGATTAGGGGGATCATGATAAGTGGGCGTGCATTCTTTAGTACATCCATGTTTTGAGCTTGATTCCCTGTTCCATCACTAAACGTAGTCACCGCCACCGTGTCCTACAACGGTGACTCTGACAACGATAACCGATTGGTTAATCTGATTTATCCGCAGGCTAGAGCCGTCAAAAATCGATCAACCGCTAGTTGCTACTAAATTCTACACCCTGGACCTTTAAGAGGGAGGGGTGTTTTTTTTTGGACTACCCTAGATTTCACTTGTGTCCACTACATTGAAGGTTTTCCCTCACTGTATAAACGTCTTCAACAAACTTCAACATTAAGATGCGTAGACGAAAATACATTGACATGTAAGACTGTCGGTGACTACGGGCCGGGCCACGCCTCCTGCTGCTAGCTCCTCTGGGGGAAAACCACAACACCCACAATGCATTTCACTGCATCTCATGCAACATCAAAAGCATGCGCCGGGGGCAACTGGAGTGGCATCTTGAAGCTTTAGGAGGGGAAAGCTTAAGTTATCTAAATCTATTAATCTATCCAACTACATATATCCAATATATAGGAGACTACAGAGGGAAAATGTATCACTATTACTTGTTTGTTGGCATAAAAGATCTTCAAATGTAAACGTAAAGTATACAAAAAAATACCAGAGTGTCGCACAAAGACTCTCAATTATGTCCACAAATACTTCAGACAGTGCAGTGTCCGTGTGGAACCGACTTGACCCGCTCCCAGAGTCTCAGAATGCCAGCCCCAACGCGACCCCGTACATCTACACCGAGCGAGCGGTGTGGACACACACACACACACACACATCTATGTAAAATAGAGAACTCTGATAGGATTGGAACGGTAAAGGTTAAGGCACAGACCAAGCAGTTGGTAATACAGCTCGGCACGCAGACACCGGACGAGAGCGACTGCAGCAAGGGTTTCACGTGATCGTGTGTTATGTTCGTCCACACCTTAGCCTTCGCCTTGGGGCTGCTGCCGCCGTCGGCCCCGTCCTCGCTCAGCGGGGGGGCTGCTGACCGCTGGCCGCGCTGGAAGCTGTGCTTCAGCGGGGAGCGTGTGCCTGAGTCACTGTCCTCTCCGTAGGAGTAGGAGCCCGCGTGGGCGTGGGGAGGGAGCTCGGCGTCGCTGTGCTTTTTGCCCTTGCCCTGCAGGGCGGGGCAGCGGTAGGGGTAGCCGGTCCTGTAGCCCTGGGGACGGAGAGGACACGCAAAGGGACACGTCGTAAGGGGGTTGTCCAACTGGGCAGCAGGATGAAAACAAGTGTGACGTGCGGGACGCCGCGTCGCACGGCTGTCGAGCGAGTCACGCTGCAACGGGCCGATCGGACGTCCCGACGGTCAGAAGCGCCCGTGAGGCTGAAAGGATTGACTGCGGCGACCCGCCAAAGCAGAACTGCTGTGGTCTGACCCCCGAGCATTAGCATTAGCATCAGTTTGTTTGGTTCCTACCAGGTTGTCCAGCATCCTCATGAGGGCCTCAAACTCCTGCTCCCCGACCTGCCACTTGGGGTGCGTGGAGGTCCCGTCGCCCGGCGTCTCTGGGACGCGCGGGCGCTGCTTGTACTTTCTCGGGTCCAGCATCACCAGATTGTCTGGACCCCCAGCGCTGGCCAGGGTCCGCACCTGGAGGGGGGCGGGAGAGAGAGAGAGAGACACACACACACAGAGGGAGGGAGGGAGGGAGAGAGAGAGACACACACACACACACACACACACACACACACACACACACACACACACAGAGGGAGGGAGAGAGAGAGAGACACACACACACGCACACACACAGAGGGAGGGAGAGAGAGACACACACACAGAGGGAGGGAGAGAGACACACACACAGAGGGAGGGAAAGAGACACAGAGGGAAAGAAAGACAAAGAGGGAGAGAGAGAGAGACACAGAGAGGGAGAGAGAGACACACAGAGGGGGAGAGAGAGAACGAGAGAAAGAGAGGCAGAGAGCGCAACACACACACACACCCGGAGAGAGAGACACAAAGACCGAAAAGAGCACAGACAGACAAACAAACAAAAAAGTTAAGTAAACACGAGGTCAAAGTCCGTTCAGTACAGTGCTCCCAAACACACACAGGTTGTAGATGAAGCAGAACAAGCACGCGTGCCCTAAAAGGAATAGAGATGGGGTGTGACAGTGTTTACCTGGATCTCACAGGCGGTGATCAGGTTGTGGATGTAGTAGAAGGCCTCTTCCACTGTCTCCCCTACAGACAGCAGGCCATGGTTTCTCAGGATCAGCACCTGAGCAGAGACACACAGTTTGTTTGATTGGCGATTGAAAATGATGGATTTAAAGTGTAAATCTATTTGAAATGAGTCTTGAGCACAAGGCGTTTTGTGCTCTTAAGACACAAGCCCTCACATGTACTCTCACACATACACACACACACGTCCCCCTTCACTCAAACACACACACAAACCTCATCCATACACACACCCTCCCAACCCCCCAGCCCCGCTCCCCTCCCCCCCACTACCTTGCTGGTGGGCCCCAGGTTCTTCTGGATGAGGACGCTCTCCTCCTGGTCCACCAGGATGCCGTGGTAGTCGTGGTAGGCCACCTCCCCCAGGGACAGGGCCTCCGGGGAGATGGGCAGCAGGCCGCACTTCATGGCAGACACCTGCGGACGCCAAGAGCACCACAGTGAGCGGTCTGGGACAGTGGTGATCCACAAGGGCTGTGCTTACATTCTGGGCAGGGCCGTTGATGCGAAATGCTCTTGGGCAGAATCAGCACAGCTAAGTGACTTTGACTGTAGTGGTAACGGATGTTTTAGGGAAGCCAGGGCAGACGGTTACGGGGGTTTGATGCCCCAGACCGGTCGGTTAAGCCTCCACCAGCAGAGTCAGTCAGGACCGCGTCACACCCATCCTCACCGCGGCGCCTGCGGCGCTGTGGATGTGCACGATGCACTTGACGTCGGGCCTGGAGGAGTAGATGGCGGAGTGCAGCGTGAAGCCGGCCTGGTTGACCCCCAGGTTGGTGCTTCCCCGGTCCAAGATCTCCCCCTGCAGGTTCACCTTCACCTGGGACATGGTAATGAAGGAGTTTACAGATTTACACAGGCCAGAGCATATTCTTGCCAAGGTTTGAAACAAATGTACGTACGTACGTACGTACGTGTGTGTGTGTGTGTGTGTGTGTGTGTGTGTGTGTGTGTGTGTGTGTGTGTGTGTGTGTGTGTGTGTGTGTGTGTGTGTGTGTGTGTGTGTGTGTGTGTGTGTGTGTGTGTGTGTGTGTGTGTGTGTGTGTGTGTGTGTGTGTGTTTAAGACAACAGGAGTGAAATGTACCACCTACAAAAAGGACAGTCTAGCATTATTGTAAAGGATTCTTACCAGACTGGAAGCAGTGACTTCACTGTACAGAAGCCCAAAGGGGACAATCAGAAAGTTATCCTGGTCCGAGTTGACCCTGACCTAAAAAGAACAAGAAAGATTAAAGATTGAATGCGTGCAATCGGCTACTTCGTTGACAATCATACTGTGCAGAATCTTTGTTTGAGGGCCAAGAACTCTTCAACCACAGTGTTAAACAACCTCCCCCGGGATTAACAAAGTGTGAGGAGGACTGCTGTGTGAGGAGGACTGCTGTGTGAGGAGGACTGCTGCGTGAGGAGGACTGCTGTGTGAGGGGGACTGCTGTGTGAGGAGGACTGCTGCGTGAGGAGGACTGCTGTGTGAGGAGGACTGCTGTGTGAGGAGGACTGCTGCGTGAGGAGGACTGCTGTGTGAGGAGGACTGCTGTGTGAGGAGGACTGCTGGGGCTCACTGTGAGGTGGTTGTAGATGAGCTGGGACCAGTTGAACAGGTCTGTGAGCCGGTAGAAGGCGGCCAGCTTGCAGCGCAGCAGCTTCTCGCCCTTGTCGTAGGAGATGGAGTCAGAGCCCCGCAGGTCGTTCACCGGGGTCACCATGCCCAGGCCTACCAGGAGGAGGAGGAGGAGAATATGAGAGAAGAATATGAGAGGAGGAGGAGGAGGAGGAGGAGGAGGAGGAGGAGGAGGAGGAGGAGGTGAATATGAGAGGAGGAGGAGAATATGAGAGAAGAATATGAGAGGAGGAGGAGGAGGAGGAGAATATGAGAGAAGGAGGAGGAGGAGGAGAATATGAGAGAAGAATATGAGAGAAGGAGGAGGAGGAGGAGAATATGAGAGAAGAATATGAGAGGAGGAGGAGGAGGAGGAGAATATGAGAGGAGGAGAATATGAGAGAAGAATATGAGAGGAGGAGGAGGAGGAGGAGAATATGAGAGAAGAATATGAGAGGAGGAGAATATGAGAGAAGAATATGAGAGGAGGAGGAGGAGAATATGAGAGAAGAATATGAGAGGAGGAGGAGGAGAATATGAGAGAAGAATATGAGAGGAGGAGGAGGAGAATATGAGAGAAGAATATGAGAGGAGGAGGAGGAGAATATGAGAGAAGAATATGAGAGGAGGAGGAGGAGAATATGAGAGAAGAATATGAGAGGAGGAGGAGGAGAATATGAGAGAAGAATATGAGAGGAGGAGGAGGAGAATATGAGAGAAGAATATGAGAGGAGGAGGAGGAGAATATGAGAGAAGAATATGAGAGGAGGAGGAGGAGAATATGAGAGAAGAATATGAGAGGAGGAGGAGGAGAATATGAGAGAAGAATATGAGAGGAGGAGGAGGAGAATATGAGAGAAGAATATGAGAGGAGGAGGAGGAGGAGGAGAATATGAGAGAAGAATATGAGAGGAGGAGGAGGAGGAGGAGAATATGAGAGAAGAATATGAGAGGAGGAGGAGGAGGAGGAGAATATGAGAGAAGAATATGAGAGGAGGAGGAGGAGGAGGAGAATATGAGAGAAGAATATGAGAGGAGGAGGAGGAGGAGGAGAATATGAGAGAAGAATATGAGAGGAGGAGGAGGAGGAGGAGAATATGAGAGAAGAATATGAGAGGAGGAGGAGGAGGAGAATATGAGAGAAGAATATGAGAGGAGGAGGAGGAGGAGGAGGAGGAGGAGGAGGAGGAGGAGGAGGAGGAGGAGGAGGAGGAGGAGGAGGAGGAGGAGGAGGAGAGAAGAATATGAGAGGAGGAGGTGAACAAAGAACCTAATGCGTCGTGTCTCCTACTCATGTGTCATGTAGGATGTTCTCAGGGTTATAACAGACAAAACAACATCGCTACACAGGTCTATTTTAGTTTGACACAAACCAACACTAGTCACCACTCTCAACTAAAACAGAATCAACATTGCAGCATGTACATACATTCATCTGTATGAGCAGAACACCCATACAGACAGGCCGGGGGACTCACTCATGTTGAGGGCGGCCATGCCCCCCTGGGGTGCCGCGGGGTACATGGAGGGCATGCTGGTGGTCATGAAGTCGGCGATCTGCTGCAGGGCCAGCAGGCTGGTGGGGGTTTTGCCCTTCTTCAGCTGGTCCTGGATCATGGTCTCCAGCTCATCGCAGAACGCCTGCAGACGGGCGGACGGTACAAAACTCAGGAACAGGCGGCTCTCAGCGGACACACGCCAGAGGAAGAGCTCTCAGCGGACACACGCCAGAGGAAGAGCTCTCAGCGGACACACGCCAGAGGAAGAGCTCTCAGCGGACACACGCCAGAGGAAGAGCTCTCAGCGGACACACGCCAGAGGAAGAGCTCTCAGCGGACACACGCCAGAGGAAGAGCTCTCAGCGGACACACGCCAGAGGAAGAGCTCTCAGCGGACACACGCCAGAGGAAGAGCTCTCAGCGGACACACGCCAGAGGAAGAGCTCGCAGCGGACACACGCCAGAGGAAGAGCTCTCAGCGGACACACGCCAGAGGAAGAGCTCTCAGCGGACACACGCCAGAGGAAGAGCTCGCAGCGGACACACGCCAGAGGAAGCGGTTTGAGTGCCGTCCCCTACTCTACACACTCCTACACAGGCTGTTCTTGGACCAGCTGCCTCTTCTACTCCATACGATTCTTTTTTTAAGGCAGGTCACGTGACACATGATGTAGGCGGGGCACAGAGAGAGAAAACACAGGAGTAGTTCTAGCAGATGCCCGATTGGTTAACCATTGGCTGACCCAGATCTGGACACACCACTGGCAACATTTCTATTTACGTACGCACACATTGATCCTATTTTCAAACACTACATTCCAATAGTCGTTTGTTGCTGATGTTAATTTAATAAATCATGCAGTGTTGATTTTATATAATGCCTGTTAACTAATTACCATTTAACTAATTATTGAACTGCATACACCTAAAAATATCGTAGCCAAAATGTTCAGCTGTCACAATGAGCTAGAACGCTCTGGCTCCCCCTAGTGGACAAGGAGACAAATATTTTCCTATTGACAGCAGTAACACAACCAAGGGCGTTTATCGGACACAACCTCTTCAACTAAGGAGCACTTCATTCTCATGTACCACGGTCACAGTCAACCCGGCGCACGTGCGCTCGAGTTTACTTCCGTGTGTGCGTATCTATGTTTGCGTCTGGCGTATGTGTGTGCGTGTATGCGTGTGCGTAGGCGTGTCCCACCCACCGGACTCTGCAGGATCATGGAGACCCTCTTGCGCTGCTCCATCATGTTGAAGTCCTGCCGCAGGTCGGGGGCCATGTTCCTCTCCCGCTGGTACTCCACGCTGCTCTCGTCCACCCGGTCGAAGTAGCGCTCCTTGTGGGGTGCCGTGGGTGGGGGGGCCGTCACCACCCCTGCACCTGACTCGCCGTTCATCCTGGAATCACCTCCTGGAGGAGGAGGAGGAGGAGGAGCAGGAGGAGGAGGAGGAGGAGGAGGGTGAGACAACAGGGTATCCATGGTTTAACGTTCTGAAAAAGTCGTGTTGTACGCTTTTCGAAAAATGGCTGACTTGAAATACTGAAATTCTTTAGGGACACCGGCGCATTTATCTTCAAAGACGGAAACTGGCCCAGTCTAGATTTGTAGTGGAACTTGAGGTAGAACATCATATTTGAGTGATATCAATTTAATTTCAGAAGAACGCTTTCAAGAAGAAACAAGCTTTTGTTGTGCCTTCCAAGTTTTCCATCTGAAAACGATTCAGTTTGCTGGTAATAATATACTATACTGTATGTCATTTGGAGGACACTTTGTGATGAATAAAGTACCAATCTACTCCTCTATCTAAGAGGAGGAATTCGGTTGAACTGCCATCCAAACTGGAATACCATGAGAGCATACAAAGGGTGCCCCAGTGTGGCTCCAACCCTGGCAGTGTTAAACCATGTTACCAGGTGAGCTACACAGGACCATTTGTAAAAACATGACGATGCTTTGCATTCACATCCTTAAACATCAGCAGCCCACTCTCTAACGGCTCAGATGTTACGTATGTATGCACACGTCCACCTTTAGACCGTTATGCTACCTACTGCTGTTCTGTTCAATAGCCGCATCTGAATCGACACAGTGCTAACATATCCACATCGTGTGTTACATATCAAATGCTTGGCTTGTCTGCTTGTGCTACACTACAATGTTGAACATTAGTAACTATGACTTTGTATTGACGTGTGTGTGTGTGTGTGTGTGTGTGTGTGTGTGTGTGTGTGTGTGTGTGTGTGTGTGTGTGTGTGTGTGTGTGTGTGTGTGTGTGTGTGTGTGTGTGTGTGTGTGTGTGTGTGTGTGTGTGTGTGTGTGTGCGCACGTGTGTCACAATGACATATTACGATACGAGAAAGTAATAAACGGGGAACAATAAGGAAACAATGACATGGGAAGCATCCATAATCAATCTCAGAAACCAAAGCCAAGTATGATCATTGATCCCATTCCATTAACCAGCCCAACTGTGCCCATTCACCGCGTCACGTAATGGCACCACTCAATCAGCAGCCCCGGCTTCTCAGAGGCAAGGCGATGTCCGGAAGACAGGAAGTGGTCCGCGGGGAGAGGAGGCCCCTGGGAGGCCAGGCTGTGAGCCGGCTGACGGACGGTGAGAGAGGCTGCCTCAAGGTAACACAGAAGATACTGTAGTAGTGCATGATGCGTGAGCTAGACAACACAACATCCCCCCCCCCCCCGGCTCTACTTCCTGTCCGGTCACCGTCTCTTCTCTGCCCCTCCCCAGGACAGAGGGATTGGTATTGATGTCCCCCCCCCCCCCCCTGCCGGTTTCCTGTGGCTCAACCCCCCCCCCCTGAAGGGGTGAAATCACAAAGTCCACCCCCGACAGTGGAGGCCCGGACGAGGTGGAAAGAGACACAGAGACACCGCCTGTGTTTTCCTCACAGGAAACACAATGACATTTTGGATACAAACCCAGTGTGATCCTAGTTAGGATCATCAAACAACAAGTCAACAGCACAATTTTGTGGACTCTAAATTGCCGTGATTGGAGTAGTAGTCACCCTGATTTAGACAACGGCCCTACAGTGTGTAGATGGACCATTAGTTCACATCAATTCTACAGCTTAGCCAAAACTGTCCACTCCGCTTCCATGACAACTGAAAGTCAAACTCAAAAGCATGTGAACACAACACAAACTGTCCTCTCGGTGCGTACTTTCTGGAGCTTTTTCTTTTTCTGCAAGACAAAGCTTTTAATACGCTATATGATGTTATTGGATGATAATGCAAGTTCATTTCTTGATATCTCAATTCAATAAAAGAAAAGTGAGTTCTCTCTCAATCTCTTGTCAGAGAATGTCTTTAAAAATAAATCTACACCTTTGGTACGGCCAAATAGCTTTAGTCATGGATAAAATGCAAATGTGTTCATACTGCAACAAGTTTGAGGACCGTCTCAACTCAGTCTCAACCCAATTCATCTCGACACCTTCATATCGTGGGCACAATCTCACGTTTTCCTCGATTGAAGAAATTCCAGATCGTTGCCATGGAAGTAGAGGCACCGAGGAACAGCTCCATCTTAGAAACAACACATGGGCCCTCTTCATCCACTTTAAATCCCCTTTGACTCGGCTCTTTGGCATCTTCCTGATGTCGTTTTCTTTGAAACATCTTGAAATTAATCGAGATAAAGTGTAGGCAGGGAAAAACGACCGCACAAGAGTGCTGTCCTGGGCTTGTCCTCAAACAGATCTGGTGTGGAAGAACCCCCTTGTTTTGTTCCGGCCAACTGGTTCATTACTTACGCTTCAATACATCAGCAGCGATGGACCGTAGTACTGTTGCCAAACTTGCTCATTAATAAACCAACCCTCAACCCCATACATACATGAATAAGATATTGTTTTACTTTTACAGAATAACTTTTTTAAAGACTTTTGCCAAGGCTGCGGGCACAAGACAATGCAATTACCAGAATGAAGTCTGCATTTTTGCCACTAAGCAGAATCCATAAATAAGGAGATTTTAATGTTTCGTCAACGATTCTTATTCCACCCACCTGACTCCGCACTTAAAGCCATTGTGTCTGAAGCTTTACTTTTAGTTTTGGAAATAAGAGAGAGAGACTTAGGGCCTGATATCCAAGCTCTTCCCAGCAGATACAGTTATTGAATGGTGGATGTAGTTTCATTTAAATATATTACCATTTAGTGTACAGTCCACGCGCGAGTACAGAAATGTGCTTTAGTTATCATCTAGTTGTCATCATGTTACCATAGGTGCAATCAATACCATCAAGAAAACAAAGAACACAAAGCATTTACAATTTATATATTTCCAACCACTGGTTCATATTTAACTATGGAAATACAACTTTTTAGAGATCTTGCCTGAGCATTGAAAACAGGAGCATTAGACAAGCCTTATAGGTTGGCATTTGCAAGAGCATAGGTTACCAACAATATGTCCACATAGCTACATTAGACAACTACAGCCGACTGCAGAGCTATGGGGTAACAGGATACACTGCCTTTTGGTTGAAGCTATAATTGTTGAAACTCACATACTGTCGTGTTTTAAGCACATAAATGATGAGCAACGTGTTAAAATGTGGAGGAAGATAGGACCGCTCCGATCACTATGGAAACTAAACTCATTGCCATGGAAACTGGAGACGGTCTTCGTCGATGACAGCCGATGTAACAGCTGATCGTATAGCTCAAGCCAGTCTGTGTTGAAACATGCACTTTTTAACCTGCACACATGTAGTCAGACATGTGTTACTTACGTCCTGATCATTTACACACCATATTTAATCTTGGTAAGAAAATCGTATGTAATGTTATAATTGTGTCTTTTGTAATCACTACTGTTGCCATGCGTTTATTATTTTGAAATGCCGTGCTGCTGATCTAGATTGGTTTCACCGATTATCAGCTCTGGCCAGGTTTCACTCTCCCCGCATGACACGCCAAACGGCAAGACAGACTTCAGGCTTCAAAAATGTTCCCTTCGGGGAACACATGGTGGTGACATCATCGATGCAACACCCACAGCTGCTGCACCCGTGTTTTGATAAAGTCTGCGAGCCAACTGATGTTCCAACCAGATCGACCATCAACCACCGCCATGTTTAAGTAGTCGGCTCTCTCGCCAGATGTAAGCATCACGTCAGTGCAGACAAAACCCATTTCCTTCTAACGGGAACAACCCTAACTGATCCGTGGCCCAGCCCGGATTTGACGAAGGACACAAGGAAATCAAATGAAACCACACAACGGCTGTACTCAGAAAAGCAGAAATAACATCAAACCATCATGTCGCCACCCATGCATTTTTCTTTCAAATAGTTGCCCCCCCGCCCCCCCCTACACACTTTGTTAAATTGACGTGCCACTGTAGTCACAGCAACACACATCTGATTGGCAAAAGACCGTACCATACACAGAAAGTACTACCTTGAATGGTGCCAAAAAGGTCACCAGGTCAGGACCATAAGCCAGCAGAAACAACATGCTTCATTGTCATTTCCTATTCAAAACAGACAAAAAGCCATCTACCCAACAACTGATTCAGGCAACAGGTTCAGTCTTGCAGAAGCTCTTCTCAGCGAAAGTACACATGCAAATAGATGCAGAATGTGCATTTTTTTTTTTTTTTGCTCATTGGCGGCTACAGTAATGCTGCAGGTTCATACAGTAACTAAAAGAGAATTGGGGGTTGTGTTGATCACCGAAAGGCCAATATCCAAAGTGAGTAAGTGACTTATATTCAAGCGTTTTGTTGTTTTAGTTTGTGATGATGTTTGGTCATTGATCAAGTCAGGCATTTTGCTCACGGGTGCCTACAAATAGTGTGCAAAGATTGGGGTTCGAACACAGAACATTTCAACTGGGAGTAAAACACTCTTAACCGCTACTTGACCATCCTGCTGCCCCTGATTGTAGAATATGTTGTGCTGTAGTTTTTATGCCATCAGTAGATACAACTCCTGCATTCATTTTAAACTCGAGTTGCACAAAAAACATGTTAGCTTTCTTCAAGATCGTAGTAAAGGCAAATATATGTCATAATACGCTAAGCAGCAACAACACCACCAAAACATGGGTCTGTGAGGAAAGCTGTACATAAAGATATGATGTGGATGTATGGAGGTACAGTCTGCTTCTGCCTTTCCCTTTCTTGCCTTTGAATGAAATTTCACTGTTGCCTCTGGAGACTGACGCCGTGATTAAAAGGGTCGTTTCAAAAACAGTATGCTCTCATGAGAATTTGTATAGACCCAAAAAAAACAAAAAACATCATCAATTCAGCTTGCTCCAAAAATATGCCAGTCAAGCAGACACCCATGGAAGCGCCACAAAAGGTCAAGAAAAACCAAACAGTACAGTATTCGGACTTTTCTATCAGGCCATGGGACTGTGTCTCAATGGGTTTAATGACGTCTTTGGTTATTCAAGGGACGACCGATCCAGCCAGGGGCTTTATATGTCAAAGCCGGATGCCGTGGATGTCATTTCAGGGCAGGCGTATCCCACAAGCAACGTGTACGAGTGTGTCGAGTGCGTTTAATAGCCAACCCATTGTGCTGACCCAGTGACGGAGAGGAAAGGAATGCCTCTAGGTGGCCTTTTAGCCTCAGACCACGAGCGCCGGGGTGCTAGTTATCTGTGTTGCCACGGTACAACGTGAAGCCTGTGCACCGTCTACAAAAACACAACATCATACTACTGACAATGTAATATCCATGCCGTTTCCAATCATTTTCATTTATTCAATCAAGACTGGTCTCCTGCAGAGCACCACCTCAAACTGTGGAGTGTAATAACTAGGACTTAACAAAAAAGCGTTAAAATAAAGCAGAAGAAAAGGGTTATCGATATGGAGTATGAAATAATTTAGTATTAGGGTTTGGTTTATGACACAGCATATTAATACACAAGCTTCTGTTTGAAACATACTTGTCCATTAGTACAATTCCCAAAGCATTTTATTCCCCTCTAAGTCAGCAGAATCGTTCCATGAGATCTATATATATTTTTTGTTTTACATGTGTTCAGTGACAGCAAAACACAAGATATTAACAAAACTTGGTGCATCCGTAGCATAGACACTACTCAAGTTTGGCTCAGAAAATGTAATCTCATGGATTGATTATGTTGACCAAAGCAACAGGAAGGGTTTGGTCCTTGTTTTAATGATTATTTGAACAAGAGTGTCTTCCAAGGCTTGTCCATTTGCCCAACCCTAGACAGGCGAGACTTGAGACCAGCAGAAAAACGACATGGTGTTTTCTTATCTTTTTGCTGCAGATTTTAGCAATGACAAAGAGGGGATGGTAGTGTAGAGTAATATAGGCCTAGTGCCAGTGAACCAAATGCAATTGAAATTATGAACACATTTCCATCGGCACTGCAGTCAAGGGAGTGGACGAAGGGTATGAGTAAAAAAACACACAGATCTCCCCCCCATACAGTGTGTGTGAGTGAGGGGTTATGGACCCCCCCACCACCATGCCCAACAGTGCAGGAAGTTACCTTCCCAAACACAAACACAGATAGACGGACCGACTCGTATATTGGTGGCTGGGATTGTGGTCAACCTATGCTAATCCTCGTATAGCGAGGGGGGGAAGGGGCTTTTACTGTTGAATTTACAGGAGACATCAGTCAGAGGACATAGCGGTTTACAGTCTTTAGGCCTTAGGTTTACACACTAAGGCCTTAAGTGATGCCCAGAGGAACGACGACACCCAGAGACCACCTATGACAACGTGTTCCCAAGTGAGCCATTCCTGGAGCCATTCCAAGCACTTCATTATAGCGACTTCTTCATCTGCAACAAAGCCACTCCGCACCCCTCAATAGGGCGGCCTACTGTATGAGAATGAGGCGTTTGCAATAACATTAACGTTTCAACGCTAACGTTAAACAACAAGCAAGACATGGGCCTACTATATAGATATATAGATATAGATATATTTAGAGCCAGCGGAATCGAGACAGACGTTGTCGTGTTTTAACTATTTAAAGCTCGACGAGCAGAACCACCACATGAAGCTAAGCGACCGTCCATGACCCAGTTCTCTAACCGAGAGCTCCCGACGCTCCTTCAGACGGGAACCCGGTAACGGTGCGTTGATCAACCATTAACAATGCAGTAACAAGCATTCCTATCAAGCATAACGTTAGGGGACAACCCTAACTCTACATAAGGGGTTTGAACCCCCAACCCTAGAAAATAATGTATAAATGAATACCGTCACGTTAGTTAACACGAACACCATTGGCAAATGATAACTAGACCATTATTCAACTTATTACTGCATGAACTAATGTTAATTACTGGTTAATTAATGTATCCTCAGTGTTACCGGGAACACACGTTGTCCATATGAAGTTAATTAAAGAAACTTAATTCTGGCGTTAAATCGGTAAAGTATGCAGACACCAACTTGAAAGCGAAAACCCAAATGCAAACACACACACACACGCGCGCGCGCGCACGCGCCCCTCTGCAGACTCCACGGAGCGTAGAGCAACATTAGCATTAGCGGCGCAGCTAGCGACGTTGCTATCCGAAGCAACCACAAAGAAAACAGACCATAATAACTCACCCGCCTTATCATTACATTCACACTACTGCACATGTTGTTCGTGGCATTGTACACGGCATTGTTGAATTCAATACGTACCCACTTGTCGCTGGAATAATACAATAAAACAATGCTTCGCGAAGAGGGCAGAAGATTTCACTGTTTTATCCCTGCTGATAATGAGGGGATCCTCGTATCTGGTCGCACCGCCCATCCACTGTCTGCCGACTTGGGTGCGGCAAAAGATCAATGCTACGCCTCGCCATTGGCTGACAACATTACAACACATGGCAGTAACGACGAACCCGATTGGTAGTTAGGATTTAAGCCCGCCTACACCCATATAGTGTGCAGGGAATATGTTATGTTGTAATGTCGACTAATACGAAGTCTGCATAAAAATGACTAGAAAACAGTGGTTTGCAGTATTAAAGTGTGTTTATGCACACGCAATGTCTGTGTGCAAAGCTGCACATGGTGTCAGGTTTTAGTAGCATATCTCTATAAATATGAACCATTGGGCCTATCATTTCTGGAGTTGACGGACAAACAATGCAGACAACTTTAAATATAGCTCCAAGACCTTGAAGAGATGTTGCTGGGTTGACCATCTGGTCTCTCTCTCTGTAACAACAATGAGTGTCAGTTTTAAGGAGTCTTGCAGTCAGTTTAGTACACTAAACTGAATGGGTCTTGCGCCCTCAGCAGTGGCAGCAAGCGTCTTCGGAAGGTGTTAGACGAAGCTGGTATGAAGACTGGAAGGCTACTTCTGAGTAAACGGACTTTGCAGAGGAACCATGCATTTGTAACTACCATTAAGAAGAAGAGAAGTCGAGTAGAGTTGTATTTCCATCGAACTATTTGAATGTATTCATCAATTTTCAATCTAAAGAAAAGTAGGCTAGTACAAAATAAAAAAAGCAAATACAAATGTCTTTCGTTGGACCTGCACAAGCAAATATAAATGTCAAACAAAACACAAAGCAAAGATTCGTTATCCCAGCTTGTCCGCCAGAGGTCGCTGCTTGTCTACAACAGACCTCATGTTGTACGCCTGAGTCATTGCTGCTTTTTATATTAGGTTAGTAGTACTAACTCTGTTCAATAATTATGTTACGGGGTGTGACAAACGTAACGTGATGGTGGACGAACCAGATAGTTGGGCTGGGCTCTCTCAATTTTACTGCAAATCATTGTAGTTCAGGCTTATACTGTGAACTTTTTGTTCTAGTTTTTAGTCTATTGAATATGAGGAAAACATGAAGCCACGATAGCTGCTGCAAGCCTGGATACCCAGTGTTAGAGTCCATCACAACAGAAAAAAACATTGTTTGAGATCATCATTGTTCATTGTTTGTGTTTGTCAAACACAGACAAACTGACATTTTCTCAATGCCATAGGCTGTTCCTGGCTGCATCTTCTCAAAGTATGGTGGAGCATATAATATGTATTAGAATGATAATATAGGGCTGTATGTCTTTATTTAACGATGTAAGACATATATATGTTTACTGTGGACCCACGCATCACTGAATGATCAACACTGTAGGGGCATCAGTTCTCTTGTACACCAACACAGAGATATATTCACGTTGTACTTTTGTTTATTACACCACAGCCCTTCATTATTTATTCATAAGTGCATAGCGTACATACGGCTGAACACAGACTTGTCAATACTGCACATAAGTGGTCGACAGCACAAATGAACACATTAGTATCACATGTGATGTGTATACTCAGTGGTTTTATGTTCATATTGTTGTCCGGATGATCTGATTCCCCCCCCCCCCCCCCCCCCCCCCCCCCCTGCAGGGAGTCAATAAAAGGTTACCTCATCTTACCTTACCTGATGTCTAAACCACCACTGGTCCTTTCAGGGGCATGTAGTAAATGTGTTCTGCCTAGCAGCATGGATACCCCATCAGTTATGGGAGCTCTAAATATATCTGACAAGTCTGAGGGTTGGCAGTCCGGCACGGAGACACAACATAGCCTACACTCTTATATCCGTGTTAACTCACTCATAGTCTAATGTTTCTGTGTGTGCGTGTCATTTGTGTGTGTGTGTGTGTGTGTGTGTGTGTGTGTGTGTGAGACAGAGCCTGAGAGTGAGAGAAACAGAGACATATAGACCGAGAGAGAAAAACACCGAGAGATTAATGGAGAGAGAAGGTTTTAAAAAGAAATAGGAAAAAAAACAGCAGCAAAGAATGCAAAACTACCCAGACAGAAAGGCCAAATAAAAATTCCTAACAATACAAAAAAAAAAGTAGAACCATCAATTGAATCATGTGTATAATGTATATATATATATATATGCCTTCTAAGTGAAAACAAATCATCCACACTCCATTATAGCATTAGGAGCTAATCGGCACACATTCCCCGTTCACCTGTTTTCTCTTAGCAGCACATGGCACTGTGGTGGAAGATAAGCACAGCTGCTTTTCAACTCAGCCATCACTTAAAGCTCCCTCAAGTCCACACAGATCTTAACTGGAAGCTCCTGAATCCACGGCTCCCTCGCATGATAACACACTGGATTGAGAGCCATGCAAAGTATTTGTAAAATAAATAAATAAATACATGTATACAGACGTGACAGTATAAAATGTGACAGGCATCACACATAAACATAGACATGGCAACATTAAGCAACACATAAAAGCAGTATGTCACAGACGTAGTACTGCTTGAGATAGCCTACTGTTATATGCTATTTTAGTTGGTTTTGGTAGGCCAATAGTTTGCTGTTGTAAATGTTAATATTAAAAAGAACAATTGTGGAGGGAATTTGAAATGAGCATCTAACTAAACGTAAAGACCATTTAAAAAGTATGTAAATAATCCACCTGTAATGCAAACTGGCATCATTGTTGTTGTTTTTTGTATTGTCTTTTGTTTAGTTTTTGTGTGTTTTTTGTACCAGCAGCAAACGTTGTGACTGAATGACGGCATTGTGTTCAGGCTATCGCCGTGGAGTCGCCCTCCAAACCGTCCTCCTCTATCGTGCGGAGTAACAAGGGCTCGGTCTGTCCCTCACGTTGTTTACACTGCAGGCCTCCACTAGAGAAAAGGTTATGTAACCCATCGCCCCAAATCAAAGGGTGACCTTTAGCGCACCCACTCACACACACGATGTGTACTGTTACTTGATGACTTGAACGATGTGCTTTGCATGGTTAAATAATCAACAATAGTAATGCTATGGCTATTTTTATTTCACTTAACTGAAAATGTACAAAACAATTGAAAGAACATAACTTTTAGGTCCACTGTTTATTTTTTGTTTGTTTTTTTATAATGGATCAAATAAAACACACAAGCGGATAAAGCCAACCAAAAACAAGGCCCGTGAGTTTTCACATCGGGCCACAAACGTTTTCTTTTCTTTTTTTTTAAACGCACGGATCTCAGCGAGCACCATGGCTTTATGTGGCTCCCACGCCCTCCACTCCCTCCTCCCAGAGCTGCGTTAATGCAACAGCCCAGGGCGGAGTGGTTCCAGTCGCTGCGACCAGCCGCCATGCTGAGCTGAGACACGGCAGAGAAACTTCACTCGTCTACCTCCTGCAGCCGCAACCACACGCATCCGTCGACTCTTCCGCACGGGACGAAGGATACTTTCTATTGAGCGAATATCGGCTTCCCGGTAAGTGTCTCATTTTGATCTTTGATTAGAGCTATACCGGTGAACTTTGGTCTGGGGCTCATGCGGTCTTGTCGGCTTGCAGACTTGGTGCTGCACTTGTTATATTGTAGCCTGGGATTGCTAGTATTAAGATCGCTTGGGTGTTGCAAATGCAGGTTGTTCTGTGTTTTTGTAGTATTCACAATGTACGACTACTTGTAGACTACTACTTCTGGCAACAGCGAGCAGGGAGCTTTCAATTCAAATGGGGGTAAATACGATTTAGCGGGTTTTGGAAGGTATATGGATTAACGTTATACCAATCACTTTCAAACTGAAACTCAACATTGCGGTTCTTTGTGCAAAATTAATTTGGAAATATGGACTTGGAAAATAAAGTTGTGGATCTTAAATTGTTCAGTGCATTTCCAGATTGCAAATCCACAGATGTGTAGTTGCCAGTATGTTTCTGCGGAGGTCATGGTGGGGTTCCTATCAGTGGCCCTCATATCAATCGACGGAGCTTTCGTTCTTCCAATAAGTGGGAGTTCATCCAAAGCATATACGTTTTCAGCATGTCTTGTCTAAGTTTGCGAAACAACTTCAAACGAACTGCACTGGTGTGTCCAGCAATGAATATTACTCAATCACAAATAATATGATTGATTATGATTCTTTTTTTATTTCTCATGATTGCCACGTATATCGGCTGGTCTCCGTCTTCCTCGGCGTTTCTTACTTTTAGATTATGTTTTTATTTTTTAATCTCCGTGTCTGCATTCCAGTGCAGCTGCGGATCACCGGGGAATGGCCGTGATGTCCTGTCCATGTCTAGTCTCCGTTAAGGTGAGGGAGTCGGGCTTAAACGAGGTGTAGAAGGAGTTCAACATCTCTCTATATTCTCTCCTGGCGTTTTCTGCTGCGAGGAAATTCTACCTCGTCCATTCCGAAACACACTTCAGGGTCAATACTGACTGCGTCGAGCGAAGTTGAGCTGTGGCAGGCCTAACCACGAGAATCCGCTCAGAAACACTTCAGAGATTACGGCGTGACAGCTGCTAGTAGTGCATGGCCCTGCTTTCTAAACTACTTTAGGACCTGATTAATTATTGATGGCTGTCCAAATGTTGCCACACTGAAAGTTAAAGAACGTAACTGGCCTTGTGTGGAGAATTCATCCACCTCCTCGCATAGACAGCAAACCAACCCGTGTGTGTGCTTGTGTCACTGTCTCTAATACATGGGCTACAGCTGGTCCATCCCGCCCTTCTCTCTCTCGGTAAAGGGGGCCCTCAGAGAGTGATTATTATTGTAGCCTACCCACTACCACAACCAAGTTCCCTTCCATAGGTCGTTGGAGAGCGTCCTATAAGGAATGGCGCCGGCGTCCCGGGCATGTGAAATGCAATGGCCCGTTGGCACTGGGGTAGGAATCAGGACATGCCACCGGACCCTGGGGCGGGGGGGGTAGCAAGTCGAGACAGGATATTGCTGTGTCGACCCCGTGGCCTATCTGCGGTCAGTCTGGTCGTGAACTTGATGCCCCCCCCCCCCCCCCCAGGGCGAACATTGCATCTGGCTTGTTTTGACCGTTTTGAGCCGGTTTGTTTATGCTCAGTCTGTGTGTAGTGGAGTTGTCTCATGTGTGCGTGTTGCATATTGACCTTGCATACCCTGAAGTCCATACAAGTCTGTCAACGTTGATTTGACTTGGAAGTTGGTATCGATGGTGGATCACGCCATCAACGTGGAACAATGGTTCACTCACTGCTAGCTTGGAGAGCTTAGAAAACGAAACGTACTGCTTTTGGAATCTATGACAAATTGACGATGTCTAAGTGGATAGAGTAAAGCGCCCTTTGTATTAAAACCTACGTAAGAAGGAACGCAAACGAGAAGATGATCATATGATCGCTAATGGAACAAAGGGTTCTCTGTTGCATCTTTTTGGTAACGTAAGGAAGGTTTCTGATGGGTCCAATCTGTGAAACATGATGTTTGGGTAAGAATTGCGATAATATGCCACTTTATTTACATGGCGTTCCACCAGAAGAAGGCAAGGTTATTGCGGTTATGTTATTTCATTTGAACATGCCATAGGAAACCTCTCCCATTGAGAACGTGGCAAAAAACCTTCTTGCCACATTCTAACGACTTCTACAGGCTTAATTCTGCTAAGTCAACCTTAGCACATCTTAGTAAATTACAAATATACTAGTTATGAAACACGCCGTTTCATATTATCAACATTGTTTGACCCTGGTTGAGCGGAATGGAGGACAAAATGGTCTTTAACCCTTTGGCACTCTGTAATCGAATTGATAAAGTTCAGTAACCACTTCCCATGGTCATTGAAAGCAGAAGACTTGCATGTCTTGGTTGAAATAGCCAGAAATACTATTCCTGGTAGGGATAACTTGGGTAAGCATGCTCTTTTGTGTTTTACACTACCCCCATTGTTTTGATCTATAATCTAATTGAAATGGTTTGGAAAGGGGTTTCAAATCAGGAACTTTCAGGCAGAAAATAAGCCTTATTTCAAACTCGGAACGGGTACAGAAATGGTTCCTCTTCTTTTTATTTCTTTTTGGTTGTCACAAGGTATTTATATTTGGATGTCACCAGACTGGCTGGTGGTTGTATTGTAGGTTTGAGTAATGGTAATCATGCAACTCACTACCATTGGACTGGTTTCTTGACAAGCTCTCCAGTTTAAGAGAGCGGCCGGGACGATAGCAACTGCTCTCCTGCTGGGTAGGTCGCTGTTAAAGATTCCTCGTCTGACTTTTACAAATGCACATATAGCAGCCATTGTTCTCCCCCCTCCACTCATCTCAACCGATTAACAATTCTGATTAACCTGATTCTCCCCCCCTCCCCCCTCCCAAGTACATAGTGGTCCTATCCGCTTACTTTCTCTCCAATACCTGAGCTGCCCAAGGCACTGGATGCATCACACCACCATTCAGTAACTTCAACACTGTATGTTTTATTAGTTCAGTCCATGCCGTGCCGTTAGTGCAAACTCCACAGGTGTTTCGTAAGAACGGGCATGAAGCGATCAGTCGTTGAGCGTCTACGGTAATGCGTCTACGGTAATGCGTCTATGGTAATGCGTCTATGGTAATGCGTCTATGGTAATGCGTCTACGGTAATGCGTCTACGGTAATGCGTCTATGGTAATGCGTCTACGGTAATGCGTCTACGGTAATGCATCTATGGTAATGCGTCTACGGTAATGCGTCTACGGTAATGCGTCTACGGTAATGCGTCTACGGTAATGCGTCTACGGTAATGCGTCTATGGTAATGCAGGCCCGGGGGACAGAAGCCGCTGTCCGTTGTGCTGCAGTGTGACGTGATGCAGAAGACCATTGTCTGTTATCATCGACGATGACGACTCTGGGACCGACTCAAAGCCACACCCATGTAAATGTAAAACTTAATTGAATATAATTGTAAATGCGACGGGCACTACATCGTTGGTGAACCCTGCATGGTTAAAAAATACATATGCACATTTTAAAAGGGAGTGTGTTCTGTGCGCAATTTTTAATTAAATCCGTTACCACCTTTTTTTTCTCTCTCTTGGGAAAGCCTTTCGTGATTTGACTCGCAAAGCAGTTACCCACCGCCACTGCACAGTGTCAAATGTTACCTGAAGGGACAGCTACTGTTGGAACTAGACCACACACACACACACACACACACACACACACACACACACACACACACACACACACACACACACACACACACACACACACACACACACACACACACACACACACACACACACACACACACACACACACACACACACACACACACACACACACTGTCTGACCGCAGCACACTGGCCATCACCTATATTCTAGTGGAGACGGAGCGAGGGGTTGGGGGGGGGGGGCATCCCCATAACAAAAGATGCACACACAAACCTCCCCCATCTCCCATCACCCCTCCCCCTCTCTTTAAGAAGCATGTAGCTTGACGCCTTCCAGAGGCACCATCTCAGCACTGCTGTTTTCTTTTTCCCAGCCTGTGTGTGAGGGAAGAGGCGGAGGCGGGGGGGGGGGGGGGGGGGGGGGGGGGGGAGATATTCTCCTCTTTTGTAGACGTTTATTTTAGCGCACGTTCTTGGGATGAAACAAGCAGCCGGCCAGACATATGCTAGCGTGGTTAGAAGTGTGTCTCTCTCCTTCCTCTTTCCTCCTTCCTGTTATTTCAAATGCAGTCTCCTTTTGATCTCAAAGGTTACAGTGGAGGATCGCTAGTTGGAGGGAGGAGGGCACTTTAAATGAGGAGAGTGTGTGTCTGTGTGTGGGAGAAGGGAGAAGGGAGAGACCAATGCACGACTAGGAAGCAGATTTCATCACGGTGGTGGTTGTCTGGTGGTGGAGGACCGGGTGCTGGTTTGTCATGAGAGCCAGCAGGCTGTGAGGATACTGACACCCATTGTGCACCGTCTGGACCGCAGACCTAAAGCTGCGAAGGAGCTCTCGGACCTTTTTACCTTTTTCTGTCTTTTTCTTTAACCGACCGTTTGTGAGTGTGACTCTGAACATGGTAAGGGTTGATATGGTGTGAAGGAAATGAAGGGTGGATGTGGGTGAATGGGATTTTTTGTTCCTGCAGCTCTGCTCTAGATTGGTTGTTCATGTTGCTGTGAACTTGTGCCCATATTATTTTTACCCAAATGTGCATCTAGATGTTGAATAATTCAGCGCTTTAGAGGGATGGCTGCAATCCTCTGGATGCGGCAGATAGTTTGGATGCACATGGCATGTTTATGTGAGAGGAGAGGTTTTATAATGGCCTATTTATAATCTTTACAGAAAATAATCTAGTTTTTAGGATTAAATTGAAATCTTATATTTTGTAATTATTACTGTCAATTGTTCTATTGTTTGACATACAGTGTCATATAGTGGGATGCATGTTTTGCCTTGAGGTTTAGTTGCAATTTACCTTTTTAAAAAGGAACACAGGGTTCTGTAACTTGGAATGTAGCCTTTCACATTCTCTGTTGATGTTGTTGTTGCCCCAAATATTGCAGTGAAACCAGGCCCCTTGCGCTGTTTGTTGTGGGAACCCGGGGCTTGTAAGGTAGATCAAAGCAGCCACACACTTAAAAGGGAGCGGTGCTTCCCCTCAAAGGAGTCCGACCCCTGGCAGCGATGTGGCCACTCCGCCTTGACATCCATTTAGCTTCTTGTTCTTCATGTGGCCCTGATGACCAGCTACTACTGGGTACTGAAGACGGTGATAGTCATAAGGCTTCACAGCAACCTGCATCGTTGCTTAAAAAAAAAGAAACATTTGGATCAATGCATTTATTTGTGCCATGTCAGCATTTCCCAGTGTCTTTGTCTAGGTAGCGCCACGGTGTGTACGGCGCGAGGTGTCCAAGTTTGTTTACGCACTAGACAACCCTTATGAAGGTGAACTGTCCGAAAAGGTGTCTTAATGACCACGCTGAAGCACATTTTGATCGCCTCAGCAAAGCTGGATTCTACAAAAGGGCAAGGGAACGGGAAAACATGGGAGGGACATTTCAGAGGGTGATGTGGACATCCGACTGCCCCAGCCATGGGGGAAATGATGGCCATCACGGCCATCATCCCCCCCCCCCCCCCCCCCCCCCCCCCCCCCCCCCCCCCCCCCCCCCCCCACCCATGGCTGGGGCAGTCGGATGTCCACATCGCGAGGCGGCACCAAACACAAGTGCTTTTTATGTCCTCTTATCTTATGACATGATGTTTGGTTAATGGACCTACTGTGCACTTGTGTGGCGTATGTAGCATTGCTGTCTTCATGTGAGGCTGTTGAGATGAGATGAGCCAAACAATGAATGGGTGTGTTCCCTACTAAGATGTTTTACCAGTTCCCCCTCTTTGGTGTAATCTGCCCTATGGATCTATAACGTTGGGCGGGTCCGTTTTCCCACAGTGATGCAATTTACCACTTCAGAAAAGTCCTATAAACCCTCTTTTTAGATGTGTGGCCGAATTATTTTGGTGTTAGGGTATTTGTTATTTTGGCCTCCTGAAAGTATTGAATTCAAAGAAGATGTCGTCTATGTCTATGCTAAGTCAATGCCTCTTTCTGTGGTAAACTGAAGCCATCATACAAAGGAACTGTAATCGAGATAGGCAAATAATAGATAATATACACACCAGTGCAATGCAAGTGACAAGTCCACCTGAAAGTGGGAGGGAGGAAATGTGCACCTTTTTATTTAAAACTGTAGAATGATTGGAGTGGGGATAGAAGACAGCCAGACAAAGTGGGTGTGGTGAGGGACCTTTCCCCCCTTCCTGAAGAGCCTATTAGGTAGCATCCATAAAACAATTAACCAATCACTATTGGAAAATGCATAAAAAAAAAACCCTCTGGCCCTTTTTAATTGTGTCTTCTCTGCATCCTAAGTAGGAAAACCAAATAATATAACCGAATGGCGTGTCTGCTATGTGAGAAAGCAAAGGCAGGATAAAATGGATTTGTCTGATAGCATAACTTAATACTGTAATAATCCTATATAGGATGGATGAGCTGGTATGCTAACACTGTTCAGTAGAAGAGATTATTTCCAAATCAGAACGCTAGAGGATATATCTGCTGTTTGGTATAAATTCTCAAATATGCTACTGCATATCTGTTTTTTGCTGAAGACATCTGTGTTTCCTGCAGGATTTGGGAAAATACGAGTGATACATCAACCGTATGCGTTTTTTAAGGAAAATGGAAAGCTTATTTTGATTGCTACAGTTGTGTGTATTAAGTCTTATCTCGTCTGTTGGGACCAAAAGCGTCTGCTACTGAATTATTAAATGTAAATATATTCAACGGATACACATTACATGTATGCGTTGTTTTTAAGACCGTTTAGATGGATTCCAACATGCTAAGTAACCTAGCTGTTTGCCCAACCAGTTGTCATTGCTACTTAAACCACATAACCTCCTGTGGCAGTAATTAGATTGGAAGAGATTCATATGGACAGCATTGCCATTCGCCCCTCTCTACTAGCTAACAGCACTTGTTGTTGCGCTCCACTTGTGCTAGCTAGCTAACTAACTAGCTGACCGGCTGACTGGTGGGTCGGTTTCCCCGGTAACCATGGCAATACAATCCCCTTTCCCTGAGCGTTGATTGTGAGCAAGTCAGGCATATCTGCAGAGTTCGCCCCGGCGCCCAGTCCTTGCAATGGCTCAATCCAATGGTTCCTTTGTGTTGAAACGCTGCATTGTTCACAGTCGCTACCTTGTTAAAATAAGTGGCGCAGGGAGCTCTGTGTCCAGAGCAGACCCAGGGAGACCTGGAGACATGGGGGGTCCTTCATTCACGCATTTGTTCATTCTGTTTTTGTGTTCTGAGACTTATTAAATATCACGGTAGAACATGTTTAAAGTATATGTCTTTTGCTTGTTATCTGTGAAATGAAGACATATTTGAATTGAAATCCAATACTAATCTCATATTTTCAATTAACTTATGTTAACTTTGAGTTAAGCTTGTTGCTTTATGTAGAATTGTTTACTATAGTTTTACAACTATAGTTAGAACAAACAAAAAAATACAAATCGAATTTCTCTGCAGATCTCCAGTCATGGCTGCTTGTCTTTTAAATGCAATCCTGTTGAATTAGTGTCAAGAGGCTTTTTTTGTTTTGTTTTTTGGTCTCCCACAGAACACTGGTGTGATATTCGCCCTGGGCCTCAGCGTCCCCACACCTCCGTGACGACGCCGTGGGGAGTTTAAATGAACCCATATTCGCTCGCTGAAGCCATGACAGACAAGTAAGTGTCTCCTCTTGAGTGTGTGTGTGTTGGTTTTCTGTATTTTCTTCCTGCTTTCAGCCCCCTACTTCTCGCAGAAAGCGCCCACTGTACTCGCCCACTTCTGTTCCGCGTGAAGTAAGAAGATGATGGCCGTCGAAAACAAATGTTTCTGTGTCTTCCTTGGCGTGTGTGTGTGTGTGTGTGTGTGTGTGTGTTGACCATGGGGGGGGGGGGGGGGGGGGGGGGGGGGGGGGGTCAGAGTTTCTGATAGCAACAGAGAAAGCCAAGCTTGGGGGGGGGTGGGGGGGGGGGGGGTTGGTACGAACACTTTGTCACTCCCAAGATGTCTGCCAGTTGATTTGCATTCTTGTTTGCTGGAATGTTGGATCATCTGCTACTACACACCGGTTTGTTTTTTAAACCCCCATAGTAAGATGTTTGTGAGGTTTTAGAAGCCGATGCCAACCAAAGCAGCCACTCCTTGTTCCCATACCTCCTTTGGTGGCTGTCTTTGTTTTGATGTGTTTACTGTTTGTTTAAACTCTGGTTCTTATCTCAAGGCGTCTTGAATCGGTTTACTTGTTATTTGTAATCATTAGGACGTATTTTCTGGTGGTTTTGTGAAGCTCCGCTTCCAGCACCGTTTTCTGTTTGTCTTTCCAGCGGCACTGTCAATCCAAAGTCCATGCCGCCCATCGTTGGCAGTGGACACAACCTAACCCTGAAAACGTTCACTGCAGAAATACCCAACATGCGTCCCACTGGCGTCTGCCGTCAGATCCCTCAATTATTTCATTTCATCCTGAATTTTAATAAAAAATAAGAACAAGATGCCTTGCTCTCAGACCGAGTAGCATGCATTGGCGAGTCTATTCAAATAAGATGCTAATATGCATTATTATCCAAACGCAGAACATTGTGGAAATAGTTGAAGCGTTACGAAGGTCAGGGATGTCCTTCACCCCGGGGTACGAGTGTGAGCAGGTGTGTCCTGAGCAGGTGTATCCTGAGCAGGTGTGTCCTGAGCAGGTGTGTCCTGAGCAGGTGTATCCTGAGCAGGTGTGTCCTGAGCAGGTGTGTCCTGAGCAGGTGTGTCCTGAGCAGGTGTATCCTGAGCAGGTGTGTCCTGAGCAGGTGTGTCCTGAGCAGGTGTGTCCTGAGCAGGTGTGTCCTGAGCAGGTGTATCCTGAGCAGGTGTATCCTGAGCAGGTGTATCCTGAGCAGGTGTATCCTGAGCAGGTGTGTCCTGAGCAGGTGTGTCCTGTGCATTTGCCCTCGTCTGTTGGGCCACGGCGGCGTGCCAGCCGGGCCCACCGTGTATACAACACATACCGCCGCCGGTGCACCTGTTCACCCTCTTTGGAGACGGCGTCGCTGCGGAGAGGCGAGCGGGTGCCTCTCTCCGCAGAGTCCCAGCGGGGGGGGACAACACGCGGCTCAGGGCAGTGTGTCTTTATGAACCCGTTCAAAGCCAGCCAAGACCAGGCAGCAGGCTGCGTCTTCTCTTTATTTATTTTTCAAATCGTTTGTAGATGTTTCCTAGAAAGACCCCTTTTTCCAGAACAATTTTTCCCTTGCTTGCTGTCACTGTTTGTGTGTGTGTGGGAATGTTTCTATTGACACCCCCAAACCGAAGACATTTTGTATTCGAAGCGCTGTGTCGATTCATGGCAGTTTCTATGTAAGTAATGATGTTGTTGACAAGGCGTCCCCCATTGCCACCGATGTATCCTAGCAACCGGGACGGGGGGACTAGGGTGGGGGGAGAGGGTTGTCAGAGTTTGGGAGTAGAGTTTGGAGTGGGGGGGGGGGGTTTACTTTGTGCGTTGGTTGCACTTGTCCAAGTTTTAGGGAGGGGGTGAGTAGTGAGGGTGAGGGAGAAGAATGATAAATGTTATTTTGAAAGGAAGTGAGGGAGAAGTTGAAGGACAACCCCCACCAGTGACACCGAACAAAGCTCCCCTCGCCATGTGACTACTTGAGATTCATACAGAGAGGGGAGCAGGCTTCGCTCCCCGCATAGCTTCCTTCCCCCATTCCTCCCCTGTCGGCCGCATTAATAAATATATAATGTTATCCCCGGTTGTACCCCTGGATTACAGCGTCTTCCCAGAACAGCGTCTAGTTTGAGTTTCCTTTTTATTTTTCGCCATCTGGGTCACAGCGGACTCTAAGAAATGTCCCCAACGCTGTCCGCATTTAAACACGGATAGTAGAGCCCCCCCCCCTGTAGCTCCTCCAGGGCCCCCCCTCTCCTTCGCTGGAGGAGTCTTAGTCTTGGGGTCGTGAGGGGGTTGAATGGCCACGCAGTCCCAGTGATGAGTCCCCCTTCCCAGTATGCATCCGGCCATTTGGTGTATCCATGTCAGCCCTCCGTAGCACTGCATGTCTTGTGTATCCATGTCAGCCTTCGGGGAGCCATAGCCCCATATAGCCCAACCCCCCCCCCCCCCCCCCATACCTGTCAGTCCGGGGCAACTGATCCATTTCCAATTGGAAAGTGTCCACTTAAGCTTTGGACTGAGCTCCTGCAGCCCCACATAATCTATTATCCATTAAAAGACGGCTCCGTGCTCCGGGCTCCGGGCTCTGGGCTCTGGGCTCTGGGCTCCGGGCTCTGGGCTCTGGGCTCTGGGCTCTGGGCTCTGGGCTCTGGGCTCCGGGCTCCGGGCGGCTGGGCATGGCAGGGGTAGAATTTACCACAAACTGTTTTGAATCGTGCGGCCCAGCCGACAAACTGTTGCTCTTCCTGCTGTGGCCCTTGTTCAGCGGACACTTGATGAATCACGGCTGACAAGAGTTCCAAACCCCCTCATGTCCGAACGCTGGCCGTCGGCACTGGAGACCTGGAGTGGAGTTGTTTGTAGTCGTTTGTTATGGTTTGTGAGAAAACTGGGGTTGGGGGCTGGGGGGGGGAGGGGGTTTGAGGAAGGGAAAAGCCAATACCCTTGACACCTTCGTCCTTCACCATCACTCATCGGTTTGAGAGTCCGTCGACCCCGTGACATTGCCACTTCCTCTGCCGTCCTTACCGCCCTGACCTGTCACTATAGGGCGGGGCGTGGAGGTCACTCCCCCCCACACACCCCACCCCTAACGCGCCCGGGACGCTTAACTCAATTGAGAAATCGGATGTGCTGCTGTCAGCGGGTGGGTGGTGGGGGTGGGGGGTCACACTATACTATAAAATGCAACACGGGCTGTCAACGGTTTTGGTTTTTTTCCGTGAGTGAAAAAGTGTCAGTCAGAGCGTTTCGTTTTTAGAATGCAGTCGGGGTGGAGCGCGACCTATGACCTTCGGGTTGTCAATCTTAGGGCGCAGTTCCGTTGTTCCTTTCAAAGGACGACAGGAGGAAGCAAGATGTCTTAATGTGCATGTCTACGTGTGTATTGTTTTTTTTGTGTGTGCGTGTTGGGGTGTATTGTTGGGTCCGGGATGGGGTAGCAGTGGTACCCTTCTCTGTTGGGTCTTTTGTGTTGGTGGCTGTGTGAAAGTGGCTTCAGGATATAGCCGGCAGACATGCCTCTTTACCTTGCGCTGAACAAACTGTATCGCAGGTCATGGGAACCCTAAAAAAATAAAAACATTGCGTTAAGTGTTGTGTTTATTTTATACTTTGCATTCATTCAGTAGACACTTCAATGCGACATACAAGTTATCGATTGTTCGACACAAACAATTGACATAAAACGTAAAGGACATATAAGTGCCTCGCGGCCAAGTTTCCAAAAAGCAGTTGTTGTAGGAGTAGCAGTAGGAAACAGAAACTAATATCAACTTCCATTGATACTAGTTTAAAACGCCCTTATTTACGAACCCACACTTCAGTTGACTTACTCCATTATATCACACAGGAACGAGGACAGATTGGTATGCATAGTTAAAGAGCTTTCTATTTTAATTACTAGCTCTCAACTGTGATTGGGTGTATCAACTCATGACATCATTAGTTCTTTGTTACAGTGGAAAAAGGAGGAGGAAGGGGTGGGTTGGACAGGGATGTACCTCACCAGGGATATGCTAATGAACTGCCATGTTTTGGTTGATTTGGGTGACCTGAATATTTGCTGTCTGGGCTTTCATTGGAGAATAGTGATTTAGAGTGGTTAAAAAGGGGTCCCAGCATACAGTCTATCAGTTGGCGAGTGTTTCAATACTCCTAAATAATGCATAGTAGGTACCACTGTGAAGTTACAGTAGGCCTTTGTTCTTTCTGTAACATAACTTTGCCGGGGGGGAGGGGAGGGGGGGGGGGGGGGGGGTGTGTGTGTGTGTGTGTGTGTGCGTGTGTGTGTGACCATTGGTTGTTTTAAACTGTGCGGAATGGCTACTCTCAATGCCAATTGAAATGGAGTCTTTTACTTTCTGCTAACAGTAACTGCCAGGCCTCCATAGAGTCGGTACGATTGTAAAGGGGGGAATTATTGTTTATATTCTTTCATTTCGGCAACGGGGAACCGTCTTACGGCGTAACTTTATAGAAGTCGACCGACTGCAAGTGAGGATGAATCGGAACCCAGCCATCTGTTGCTATGGCAATAAGAGGATTCCCTAGTTTTTCATCCTGTTCCCCCCACTAAGGTTTAATCCTATTTTCTTTACAATGAAAGACATTGTACGCCCGTAGAATCCTGGTACTGCTCATCCCTTTCCTGTTTTCTTCAAACTGCCAGGAAAAGTGAAGATGGACAGTCATGGGAACTAGAAATCCTAACTGCTCATTAAAAACGAGAAGTGAGTCACTAAATGTATAAGTGACTCACTTTGGACAACCTAGTATTATATCGTCTTTTTTTTAATTAGAAAATATTGTACGATGACGACGGAAAGTTCCAGGCCTCCAGTGTCATTCAACTAGTGTGGCTCAAGACCTCCTGTCCTCCCCCAGCTCGGGGGGGGGGGGGGGGGGGGGGGGGGGCTGCTTGTTCTCTCTTAACGACCTGCTGGAAGATCATGGTGTCCACACGAGGGGGCTCCAAGGGCATTCAGTCAGATGCCATTTAGATGGCAGCCATTACGTTGGGTTTGGAAGGGCATGTGAAACACTAGGATTAAGTTGGTCCGATATCAGAAAAGCTATGTTGGTTTTGTGATAAGTGGTGTGTGTGTGTGTGTGTGTGTGTGTGTGTGTGTGTGTGTGTGTGTGTGTGTGTGTGTGTGTGTGTGTGTGTGTGGTGTGTGTGTGTGTGTGTGTGTGTGTGTGTGTGTGTGTGTGTGTGTGTGTGTGTGTGTGTGTGTGTGTGTGTGTGTGTGTGTGAGATGCCCAATGCAATGTGATTTTTGTTTATGGCAGGGTTGCCTCAACCATGTTCTTGTGACTGCTGTCTGCAACACTCCCACTAACACATATCTTGTCTGACCTCTCCGTCTCTCTTCCCTCCTCTCTTCCCGCCCACATAGCCTGAGGATTTAATAATTGTCTCCAGAGGAAACACGCCGTGACTTGGTAAGGAACCGCAGGTCAGACACTCTCCGGCTGCTGCTCGCATGCGACCCCATAATGCTGCATGCTACCACGGGGCTCTTGCTTTTTATTGATTTATTTTATTTTTGGTACCACACCTGGGCCTTTGCTGCTGGAACTGAATGATTATGGTGGGCGGCATGATTTCCCCTTTTTTTGTTTGTTTTGTTTTTGTTGACCAGTAATCGGATCAAATTGTTTTTCCGCCTTTTTTTTCTTCTTCCTGGTTTCCCCTTGCATTCTTCTGTTTGATTGACACTTGTCAAAGGTGACTTTTATAACTTCAAATGATGTCCTCATGAATGAAATCGAATCAATGCTCAATGTTTTTTCAGCTGCTGCGTTTCTGCTTGTTTCCTTTTGTCATGATGCGTTGCAAGGCTTCAATGACCGTCTCAATCCACATCTCGTTGGTTTAATCAGACGCTCAGTGCATCTTCCTGAAGTGGTTCCCATTACAATATGTACCATCATTCTTTCCCAACAAGGAATCCAAACTATTTGTAGTTCTCATTGGGATGCCAATGTGGTGTTCCTCACCCACCCACCCACCCACCCACCGCTACCACTATCCCACCACCACCACTATCCCACCACCCCCACCACCACCACCACCACTATCCCACCACCACTATCCCACCACTATCCCACCACCACTATCCCACCACCACCACCACTATCCCACCACCACCACCACTATCCCACCATCACTATCCCACCACTACCACCACCACTATCCCACCACCACCACCACTATCCCACCACCACCACCACTATCCCACCATCACTATCCCACCACCACCACCACCACTATCCCACCACCACTATCCCACAGAGTAAATGGGCAAAATGTGTGTTTTCCCTGTGAGTGTGTGTGCCAAACGGAGGGCAACACAGCTGAAGTGTTGTGGCAGCCAGTGTGTGATGGACCAAGTTCTCACACAGCGAACCCCCACCCCCCCCCCCCCTTATCACCCCCCCCCCCCCACCCCCCCCCCCCACACCCCCCCCCCCCCCCCCCCCCCCCCCCCCCCCCCAAAGCGTGGGTTTTGTCCCCGCTTCCCTAATTCACCACTGTGAAATCGGTGCCTGCGAAGAGCCGTTTGGGAGAGAAAGGGGAACCCCCCAAAAAGCTTTCCTTAATGGCACACTTCTGAGAATATATAGCGAAGGGGATCGTTTAAAGTCGCTGATGGGTGGCAAAGGGTGGCCATTGTCGTCTAAACAGCTACCTGCTTTTCTTTTGTCAAGTGTTCACAGCATGCCTTTTTAAATAAAGCTTAAAGCATTCTTCTTTTTGTTGTTGTTACATTACACATGACCAGTGGGGGGGGAAAAACTGCAATCTGGTGATGTAAGCCCCCTCTCGACTAGCACCTGCTCCTTGACTTGTTGCTTTTCAGAAGGTTACCAGTAATTTCGCCTTCATTTAGCCACAGTAGACTAGGAGGCATTCCACATGCTTTCTGGGGAGGAACGCAGAGGCCTAAAATAGCAGCCCGGGTATACGTACCAATGGCTCTTTAATGTCACCCTGTAGCTTCAAGGAAACGGCCTTAAGTGCAAGGCTAACCCACTGGTAACAAGTCTCCACTGTTTGCTCCAGGTTTCCTTTACAAGGATTATATACGTGCGCCATAATACAATTAGTTTGATACCTTGTGCAATGGTAAAGGACAGTGGCTACGTCCAGTTTTAATTGAGTTGAGAATGTATTGAGACCGAGTATACACATTTTTCTGTGGTGCTACACATTATGTAGTATTTGTTTGAACGAAGGAGGGCCGTCTCTTTTTGGGGTGTTTTGGGGGGCCAGGCGTGGCCGTCACTTCAGTTCCTATTGCAGATCTCCACAGTAGAAATGACCAAACGTAGGAATTTTTAATCAAGAGTAGAAGAACACCGTAACATTTTTGAGTTGGGGCCTACTGAAGCACATTGACAACTAGAAAGTGGGGGCTACGCTGCACCCCAGTTCAAGCACCGTTTATTTGTGCTTATGTTTATAGGATATCTATTTTTTTCTTTTCTTTTTCTACATCTCTCAAGGCCATGTGATCCAGAGGGAAAGGGTGTGTTTTGGTTTTCAAAAAAGCTCTCCATCGCGGGTACTTAAATACACCCTTTCCAGGACCGGGCCCGTCATTTGCCTTTTTGCTGTGGCAAACCGATTACAGAGCCGGGGTTCCATTTCACCTCCCCTGTGTTGTGTTGCCGTCGCACTCGCTAGCTCTCTCCGTCACATTGTGATGGTGGGATGTCTCTGGTGCTGGGCTGTTTATGATTTACACCGGAGAAAGAAAGAAACAAAGTACAACTAAAATAAACATGTGTGGCCAAAATGGCTGGGTATTAATTTATTTCGGCAATAGTCTTGCTTTAGCTATTTCTTTTTGTTTGTTTTCAGTCAACTTGAGTCCGTTTAATTTGTACAGCCCCTATTCGCTGTGGCAAAGGGCTTCACAGGCCCACACATTATGACCCCTTTCACAAACCCCAAGGGAAAAGCCAAGGCAAGAAACCATGCGATATTACACATGATTGGGATTTCTATCGATGGTTAGGATTGTAAAAGATGCTGAACTGACACGTATTCAATTCAATATTGCTAACCTTCCAAAACGTTTTCCCATGTCATCTACTGTATAATGACTGTGTGTGTGTGTGTGTGTGTGTGTGTGTGTGTGTGTGTGTGTGTGTGTGTGTGTGTGTGTGTGTGTGTGTGTGTGTGTGTGTGTGTGTGTGTGTGTGTGTGTGTGTGTGTGTGTGTGCGTGTGCGCCTGTGTGCAACAGGGCTTTTCTTCCTTTAGCTGTCAAAATGTGGTTTTGCAGTAATCACTAAAACGTCACGTCCGACTTTTAGTTTTGATCTCGTGCAGAAATATGAGATTATCCTTTTATCGTTTCCACACGGACGCACAATAACTCCATTAATCCTTTGTATCCCCACGGTTTTACATCGTTGTTACGTCGTTCATATTTGAGGTCTTCTACGGTCTATTTTTCCTATCTTTGTTTAATATCCTCCAGTTGGGTTTAGATTATATAAACCTCAGGGACCGTAACACCAGGACACATAACTGGTATGTTACCACTGGTTCCGTGGGTGTACATTGGACATAAGACAGAAGACATCTGTGGAAAAAAGAAAAATAGGAGGTTAGCCTAATGCTAAACATATGATCCATCATAGAACGGATACAGCTGGCAATATTTTATTTTAAGCTTTTTAGTATTATTATCACTGTCCGACATATAATAAGGAATTCAAACCGCAGTCACTATTACTTTGAACCGGCAGCATGTGACATCCTGTGCGTGTCTGTCCCATCTGTAGCCAAATGTCCCCTCCGCTAATGCTAACCCTAACCTTAATGCTAATGCTAACCCTGGAAGAGACATCTGTCCCCAACACGGAGCTACGCAGCCGGACTCTGCTTTGTTCTCTGTGTTGTGTTTCAACTGGAATCCCACTCTACCCTCTGAACACACACGGACGCACACGTGCACGTGCACACACTTGTGCACAAACCTGAACATATGCATGCACGCGCTTGCTCGCCACGCACACACACACACACGCACGCAAACGCACACACACACGCGCACGCACACACACCATTCCCTCACTGCCGCCTGACACCAGATGAATGTGCCTGGGAGTGGAGAGGGAGTCTGAGCTGTACTGCTAGCTGTCCTGCTGAGTCCCAGTTCACTGTGTGTGGAAACAGCTGGTCATTCTCCCTGTGTAGCTGGCAGTGCTCTACTCCCTCCAATTTGATTGAGAAAATGTTTTCAGGCCTACAGTTGCGGTCACTTTTTAATTACGAATGCAGGAACGTCCTTATTTTGTGTAATATCAATGGTCAAAAAGTTGTTGTACTGTGGACTGAACTGGGGATGTCGCCGGGGCACAGGAGGTAGGGGATTCAGTCATCGGGCGTGGTTTTATTTTGGGTGTTGGCTTGACAAAACGCATATGAGCCATACGTGTTATATTTTCCAAACCATATACTATATTTGATGAGCTGTTGCAGATGTCCTTTTACAGAGATTTGTTGTATTATGTGTGCGCGTGTGATCCTGACTATGGCACACCACCGACCAGAGTAACTTAAATCTACAAAAGCATTTGAAAATCCAGCATCAGTGACCAATTACTTTGGTCTGGTCATTTTTTCTTTCATTTCCCTTTTTTAATATGTGATTTGAAATCCGGTGTTTCATATCGATGCAAAAAAAAAACAACACTATTTTATTTGCATTTGGCTTCCTATTCGTCCACATGAGGGTCCTACTGAAATCCAGACGTTCTCTCTCGCTCACACACACACGAGGACTCGAGCTCCCCTTACAAACATCTCCCCCCTCCATCCCTCGTCGAGGGCAGGCAGCCCGCCGGCGTCTGTACCCGGTTAGCCGCGCTAGCGCCCGGAGCTCCAGGGCCCGGAGCTCCAGGGCCCTGGAGCTCCAGGGCCCGGAGCTCCAGGGCCCTGGAGCTCCAGGGCCCGGAGCAGGTGTCCGCCTCCCTGCCCGGCCAGAGGAGCTCAGAGCGGGGGGGGGGGGGGGGGGGGGGGCGGGGGGGGTCAGGTCTTAAAGGTCCCAGGCCCTGTGTGAGGGTCGGCCAGCTGCCAGAGGCTCTTCACACGTGCGACTGTAGCCGGGGCCCCAGGGTGGACGCTTCTGCTCTTCAAGAGATCAGAGGAGATGGTGTGACACGTTCACAAGCATTTGAATGGTTTGGCTTCGTTGAAACAAGTTGAGCATTCGGCGCTTCACGGGGAGTTTGTGTCACTCTCACACAGGCAGGCCATAGTGTGACCATGTGCCCTAACATATGCTCTGATATTTAGGAGGATTGTGTGTACATGGGGGATCTTTTCCTTTGGCGCACGTTCCTATCTACATCCCCTTTGGCCTTTTGTGGTCTCTTTACAGCGCTGGCCTGTGCCCAGGGCTTGGCTCGCGGCTAAGCTGGCCTGTGCCCTGGGCTTGGCTCGCGGCTAAGCTGGCCTGGCATTTAGATTGGCAAGCCTGGACAAGAGCCGGACGGGGAGAGAAGTGATGTCTTTCCATTGCTTTTCATTCTCCTTCTTCCTCCTCGTCTCTGTCCATTGTCCTCCTCTCTGTGTTGTGGGGATGATGCGGAGGGAGGGAGGGAGGGAGGGAGGGAGGGGGAGAGAAAGGGAGGGTAAGCAGAGAGTGGAGAATTCCCTTGTTGCCGGGGTAACAATGGCTCCTTATGTAGCTGACCTGCTTCTTTTTTGAGGGGGAAAGAAGCCGGCTAGAGTTGTAGAGTTGATCTCGCATTCAGTTGGCCCTGCTCTGGATTCCCTTACAAAAATATATTGTTGGTAAAATACAGTTTTAAAATAGTTAGTAAAATACTGTACTGTATTTTACAATAGTTTGTAAAATACTGTTGGTAAAATACAGTTGTTGAAATACCGTGGGTAAAACACAGTTGATAATATGCCAACGGTATTTTACCATTTCGTTTTCACATCTGGTCCCAGTATTGGCGATCAGGATTCACCCAGGAGGCCCCCCTAGTTCTCTTTTACAGACCAATCAATATTCAATTTGTGTTTTTCTTTTTTTCTCCCCTCTGGCTGCGGCATCGTTTTTATCGATTTGTCTGACGGGATGTTTGATGCGGAAGCATTGCATGCTGGGTTATCTCATTACGAGGCTCTGGGTCGCCCAGTCGCTAGGCGACGGTGATTTATGGGGTCTTTTAATTCAGGGGGACGGGTTATGGTATGTCTGTGGTGGGACCAGAAACCAAAGGGTAGTAAACGACGATGGATAGGCTGTGTGTAAGGAGAAGTGTTTTGTGGTGCGCTGTGGTTGGTGGACCACAAGTCCCTTCAGATGACATCGATGCCCATGATTTAGGTTCTTTATTTAGATCATCACACCTAGTTCTCTTCTCATTATCTTACAATAATGAGAAGAGCGTGCAAGAGTTTTTTTTTGCATTGTGTGATTTTTAGTATTCATCGACCTGAAGGTGTTTTAAAAGAGTGATCTTGTGCAGTGTCTGGCCCAGGCGCTGTAGTAAGATGTGGGCTTCTTGGGTTTCGTCGGGGCTCGGCAGTACCAGAAAAACCCGTTCCATCGTTTTTCCTCTCCAATGTCGGCGGTGAGAACCACACTTGCCTGCTGGCACAAAGGCTGCACCTTTCGTTTCCGTGACACCACTGCGAAACATGCACTGTCCTGGTACACTATTCCACGAGAGCTGAAGTTCATACATAATCTCACAGGCAC
The DNA here is from genome assembly GCA_026745465.1 of Lota lota. Classification (NCBI taxonomy): domain Eukaryota; kingdom Metazoa; phylum Chordata; class Actinopteri; order Gadiformes; family Lotidae; genus Lota; species Lota lota. The sequence goes on along the minus strand of JACYXH010000343.1, from coordinate 228,995 downwards.
GCAAGGAAATAATGGCTGCTATCCAGGGCTTTTGTAGGGCTTTTTTACTATATATATATATATATATATATATATATATATATATATATATATATAGTAAAAAATATCCTTCATATAATTTCTTATGCATTTTGATTTATCCTCATGAATATAATTTGGCTGAACAAAGAAGGATTTAATGTGTTCTAGTTGTAGAACAGCTTTGTTTTATACCAATGTATTTTCCTAAATTTCCTAAATTGAAGTAGGTTGGCACAATGACAAAAATATTTTTGTCATTTGTTAGTATTTACCTCCATTTATTAGTGTTAAAAACCAATCCATTGGCCATTCCTTTAATCGAATGTATATATTATACATCATAACCCCTGTCTGGGATGCATGATTCGGGCAGTTCCAGATGACTGCTAGCCTCCTTGTTAGTCTTGGATGGGCTGTCCTTGGTTCGAGTACTCTGTGAGGAGAGAGCTGTCGATAGCCAGAAGGTCCTGCCACGAAACCTTGTGTTAAATGGCCCGTGGGGTGGAACGCTGCATCTGATAAGAGCCGGTGGCTATCAGGTCTGTCACCACCGTCTCAAGGAGACGGCGGGCTGCTCCTTCTGCTGTGCCTGCCTCTGTCCTTCAGCCATGCCTCCATATCGACCTCATGTTTTGTCTTTTAAAGGTCATGCCCTTTTACCTCATTCATTACATGCCAGGGAGGATGCCAATTAGTGTGCGTCACCGGCCAAAAGCGGCATATCTGCATCCCGGGAACGCATGCCCGGAAAGCAGGAGCGTCTTGCTGTCATCACCTGACTTCTTTCTCAATCCCTCCTTCGGTGAAATCTCCCCCCCCCCCACACACACACACCTTTGATGACTTGATTACTAGACTGTATTTGAGGTGTCTTGGCTGATCAGGTTCCCTTGTGAACAGTGGCTGAGTTTGGAGACGTTGCGTGTGAACCGTTGGTGTACTGCAGGGTGGATCCGCTGCCATCGCAGGTACACTGGGAGCGCATTGGTGGCGGTCTTAACGAGTGTGGGAGCTGAGTCACCTACTTAATCAATCAGATTGGGATCAGCTGGTGATTTGAAGCGTACCTATTAAGACCGTGAGTCACTTTTACGCAGGAGGGCACTTCAATTTTTCATCCGTGAGACATTCTCTGGCCTGGCATGTGTTTTGCAACGCTTTTATGATTTTTAGTTTCGCTCACGACCGGCTCAACCATCCGGAGAAAGAAATGTCAGAACCAAAATATTTTGGTATCCATCCGCATGCTTTATCCTGATGAGATCAATGATTAAGGCCTCAATGGCTGCCCAAACAATCGAAAGAAAAGTAAAGAAATTCTGTGTGTGTGTGTGTGTGTGTGTGTGTGTGTGTGTGTGTGTGTGTGTGTGTGTGTGTGTGTGTGTGTGTGTGTGTGTGTGTGTGTGTGTGTGTGTGTGTGTGTGTGTGTGTGTGTGTGTGTGTGTGTGTGTGTGTGTGTGTGTGTGTGTGTGTGTGTGTGTGTGTTGCAGAGGAAACCTGACGGTGTCCAGGCTAGCAGAGTCCAACATGGGCCTGGGAGTGTTAGGTGTGTTCCTGGGTCTCCTGCTGGAGGTGTCCAGCCAGGGGCCCCACAACGGCCCCCGCACCACCTGGAAGCACCATGGTAACCAACAACATTCTTTCTTTTAGAAAAGTCTTTCAGTCGTTGTCCTGGCTCGTCTGTTTTGTATTGGGTTTTCCAGTGAGGTTCCTTCGGGCTCTTAAGAAAAGCCCTGCACGGCTTTTCACCTCGTGACGTCACAGCCTCTACTTCCAAAATGGAGGCGCAGAGGAATGTTGTTGGGAGTAATGGTGTTTTGGTCATTGTTTAGTCATGGAGCGTGAAATTCTTGGTCATTATGCGGAGAGTATTGTGTCTGAAACTGCCACCGCTGTTCTCATGCGAGACGTGGCTAAACAAAGTTTTGATTAGCCTAAGGTACTGTATGTACATTTATTTAGGATTTTACATTACTATGAGTCCCTTAAAAAAATGCTTTGAATCCAATACATTTTTGTGAAAATGTACCCTCAACTGTGCTTTTAGAGGTTTTCTGGATGGTGGCTCATCAACCATTAAACACTGGCTGAACTATATACTCGTACGCTTATTTAGACATGTTTCAATGGGCAGAACATCTTCTATATTCCCTTAGACGATACTCTTCTTCCTGCTTGAAACTTTGAACACCAAGTCTTTGTTTTCTTGTAAGCAGCAACTTAAGTAGCTCAACCGAATACAATAAGCACACACACACACCCTCTCTCTCTCACGCTCTCTGAAGGAAAGGGCCTTTTCTTCTCGCTCATCCATTGAGGCGTTGGGTGCAGGTATTCGGGTTTGGTCGACGCGCCGTTTCGGTGCAGGCGCAACCTGAGCTGCTTTGCACCTGGTGGCAAGACACACACACACACACACACACACACACACACACACACACACACACACACACACACACACACACACACACACACACACACACACACACACACACACACACACACACACACACACACACACACACACACACACACACACACACACACACACACACACACACACACACACACACACACACACACCATTCAATGAGGCCTTGGATAGTATACATAGTAACACACGGTGGTTACTAAAGATACACTCACTCAGCAAGAATGCCAAACTCCTCCATAAGCATAGCTAACAAGTAGCTGGACACCAGATTACAATATCCAAGATTTATCTAAATCAAAGGAATGTGTTATCGTACAATAATAAGCCTTTTCTAGTACATTTAATCGATATAATATGTATATAATTATTCTTATTTTCTTTCTCTTTTGACCCAAGACGGTAGAATGGTACAAATACTAGCAGTGCTCTTTTAAGTCCATAAGATTAATATCTTATGTCTGAAGTTGTAAATAATCAAAGATTCAAATCAAGCAAAGGGATTTTCCCATCAGACAGAGAACTGGTGGAGTTACAGAACTGGTGGAGTTACAGAACTCTGGCTCCACCAGAGTTACAGAACTGGTGGAGTTACACAACTCTGGCTCCACCAGAGTTACAGAACTGGTGGAGTTACACAACTCTGGCTCCACCAGAGTTACAGAACTGGTGGAGTTACACAACTCTGGCTCCACCAGAGTTACAGAACTGGTGGAGTTACACAACTCTGGCTCCACCAGAGTTACAGAACTGGTGGAGTTACACAGCGTTCGCTCCCATAGATGTGTGACACAATTTCACACATCGGTGTACCTCATATCATTGTATCCCCCAAGGGCCAACCGCCAACGGCTCGCTATTTTCTAAATAACTCTCATAATCCCACCGAACCTCCCCCCCCCCCCCCCCCCCCCCAGACGTGGACCTGCTGGAGTTCTCCGAGCCGGGCGTCTCCAACTACTCCACGCTGCTGCTGAGCAAGACGAGGGACGCGCTGTACGTCGGGGCCAGGGAGGCCATCTTTGAGCTGAGCAAGAGGAACGTGACGGTCCGCAACAACAAGGTACTGCGGTCAGAGACACAGCTTCGTGACGCTGACGAGGACACACCGAAGCCTGGCTGTTTTGGGACGGGGACGGGGGACGGGAGGTTAAAGTGGACGACTAATGAGATGGATAACGTAAGCACGTGTGTTTCTGGGGGCTTTGTTTTTGTAATTGGTGCACTGTGGTGGTCCCCATCCCTAGGTCCAGTGGAAGGCTGCGGATACGCCCATCAGCATGTGCACGCTTAAAGGGAAATCTAAAGAGGTGAGCGCCGGACTCCCGGGAAGCGTTCTTCACGTCCACTTGGTTTTTGAGAATTGACTGTTTTATTTTTATTTTGTTTTTTTCAATGGTGGGAAAAGAAGTTGGTATAGGGATATTCTACTGAAAGGAACGCTATGTAAAACCGAGCCCCTCCCAGCTGGTAGGTGGGAGGCTTTCAGAATAAGAAAATGGAGGGATTTGTTGATTGTACGATTCTTGTAAACAAAAAGAGGCACGAAAACATGTTTTATGTGTAGAATATATCACTTTTAGGTCGTGATTTCGTCGTAGAAAGGCCTAGGCCGTTTGAAGCGGCGAGCCAAGTGAGACGTCACACGTTGCGGCTTTAACGGTGCTAACAGTGCTAACGGTACTAACAGTACCAACGGTGATAACGATGCTAACGGTGCTAACAGTGCTAACGGTGCTAACAGTGCTGCTCAGTGGATAAGGTGTGACGTCTGTCTGCAGAAGGACTGCCTGAACTACATCCGGGTGCTGCAGGAGCTGAACGAGGAGCACCTGTACGTGTGTGGGACGCACGCCTTCCAACCGCAGTGTGACTATCTGGTGAGCTAGCGGTCACTTAGTGGTCATTCAGCACACACCCTTTGTCCACAGCAACTCCCAGGACATTTCGGAGCAGGTAAGGGGACATCTTGCTCACGGATGCCTACAGGTAGACTGCGGATGTTGGGGATCGAACCCAGTACCTTTTTGGCTGGGCGTCAAACATATGAATGTGCGTAGAGCGTGCATACTGTCCTGCCTCCCTTCTTCCCTTATCGGAGTTTGACTCAACGGTCCTTCCTAAGACATCGCGAGACGTGGCGTTTTTATAACGCTGTGAAAAACGCCACGCTGTGCATCCACTTGATTTGAAAAGCTGCAGGATTAACGACTGTTCTGTCCCCCCCCCCCCCCCCCCCCCCCTCTGGCTCCTCCAGTCAATCGCAGACTTTGTGTTGGAGGGCCGGGCCGAGGACGGCAGGGGGAAGTGTTCCTTTGATCCGTCACACAGCGTCACCACCGTCATGGTCGGTGAGTAAAGTTGAAAGCGTCACAAAGAGGTTTGGGACGTTTGGGTCGCCCTGTCCCCTGTCGCCCTGTCGCCCTGTCGCCCTGTCGCCCTGTCGCCCTGTCCCCTGTCCCCTGTCCCCTGTCCCCTGTCCCCCTGTCCCCTGTCCCCTGTCCCCTGTCCCCCTGTCCCCCTGTCCCCCTGTCCCCTGTCCCCTGTCGCCCTGTCCCCTGTCCCCTGTCGCCCTGTCCCCTGTCCCCTGTCGCCTGTCCCCTGTCCCCTGTCCCCCCGAGTACTATTCCAGTAATCCCAGAGAATTGGATCATTTGGGAGAGATTTTAGAAAATCTCTTGCAGTCTGGGTTTTCACCAAAGCCCTAATATATTCAGGTCAATAAAGACAAAATGTTTATTTTCCAAAAATGTTAATGATAATACCCTGCATAATAATAATAATAATAATAATATGTATTCACATCTTATCCTGGTAAGAACTATTATCTTTAAAATAATGTCTTTCCTTTAGCCAACGCTTTTATGCAAAGTGACTGACAGTCAATTGTAGATGCGTGTCATTTATAAGCAGGTAGGCGTTAAGGCCATCTAGGTAGCCTGCGGACATCGGGGTTCGAACCCACGACCTTTCGACTGGGCGTCAACTAGCCGATCTACTAGACCTTATTGATATGAACTACAATCTGTATTCTGTTGTATTCTGTCCCAGACGGAGAGCTCTACTCCGGCACGGTGTACAACTTCCTGGGCAGCGAACCAATCATCTCGCGGTACTCCCCGCAGCAGGCTCTGCTGCGCACAGAGTACTCCACGTCATGGCTCAACGGTGAGTCAGGGTCACATGACCCCCGCCGCCGCTCGTACGGCCAATCAAAAGTCCTTTCCGTTTTGACAAGAAAACATGAGATTTGGCGTTAAGGCAGGGCTCTCCCTGTGCTTTCTTATTCATGAATTTCGCGTATTTAATATTTTGTATAAATTCTTAATTACTGTGTAAAATAATATTGCACGGTATTTCATATTTTCTACATCTTTTTAATTAATTGATTGGAGTATTTTGCCTTCCTTGCACCTAAATGCTGAAAGGTTCTGATTCCTTCACCTACAACTGCACTCTGAAAAATGATCAAATCTCCAGCTTCGGACGAGTCTTTCATGGGGTTTATTAGCCACACACACACACGTACTGTGATGACTTATTGCTAGCTTATGGAAGCGCTGAGTCACAACCCCCCCCCCCCCCCCTTCCCCCCCCCGCAGAGCCGAGCTTCGTGTTCGCTGACGTGATTCGGGAGGGTGGCGGGCCAGCCGGCGAGGACGACAAGATCTACTTCTTCTTCACCGAGGTGTCCGTGGAGTACGAGTTCTTTGGCTCGCTCTTCATCCCCAGGGTGGCACGCGTCTGCAAGGTCGGTCGCTGTGCACGTCAGTGTGCACGTCGGTGTGCACGTCACCTACTTCCTGCGTCACGCCCCCCCTCCCTCGGCTTTATTCACCTCTTTGTTTGTGGGGTTGTGTGTGTGTGTCATTTCTCTTTGTGTGTTTGTGTGTGTGTGAGTCATTTGTCCGTGTGTGTGTGTGTGTGTGTGTGTGTGTGTGTGAGTGCGTGTGTTGTCTTTTGTGTGTGTCTTTTGTCTGTGTATTGTGTTTCTGTTTGTGTGTGTGTGTGTATTTCATTTGTGCGTGTGTGTGTGTGTGTGTGTGTGCTTGCGTTTGTCTTTCATCCAACTAGTTATTTTAGGAGGAGTTCTGACTCACGAGAGCAGAGATTCCCAAGTATAGATAAGCGACAAATAAGAAGCCAGCCGCATATACATTTAAATAATACACAAACATATCAGCCGTTCAGAGGACGCTTTTATCCAGTGCGTCTCGCAATACCGGGAGTGCGTACATTCTTAGCATGGGTGGGCCCGGTGGGAATCCAGCCCCTTAGGGGTTAAGGTCTTGACCCTGGCAGCAGAGCTAATGCCATACCTTAAATGTTAAGCTTGACACGACCACACACTATATACACTCCTACTCACACTCAACACACACTGACACTGTTTGATCACATAGGGAACATCTTTGCCTGAACATCTCCCTCAACCAAGCAAGGACGAACACTGGTCCGCAGATCAATCAATGTCACTGAGCGCTCTCTCTGGAACATTGAACTGTATAGCCATGCATACTTCCCGAATGGGAAATTAAAGTCAACGGGATTATTATTCCTTTATTCCGGATACACTAGTCTCCTCCCCCCTTTATCTCTCGCTCTCTCTCTCTGTATAGCTCACTCTCTCATCCTCCCTCCCTCTTCCCCCCCCCCCCCCCCGCCAGAATTTGATCAGCATGTGACAAATAAAGACTTTGAATACCCCCCCCCCTCAGGGAGACCTGGGTGGTCAGCGGACGCTGCAGAAGAAGTGGACGTCCTTCCTGAAGGCCAAGCTGGTGTGCTCCATGCCCCAGCTCAACTTTGTCTTCAACGTGGTGCACGATGTGTTCGTCCTGGAGGCGGAGGACTGGCGCCACACGCTCATCTACGCCGTCTTCACCTCCCAGTGGTCAGTAGGAGTATTACATTTAGGATCATTCTATTTATTCTTATTCATATTCTTCTTATTGTATTAATTCCTCGTATCTGTTTTTTTATCATTTTAGTGGTGTTATAAGTGTAATATGACTGTGTTCATGTACACATCATTATCAAATGTACATGTATCAAATATACATACAGTTAGCCCTAGTCATTAGCCTTATTCCCTTGTTTTAGGATTTTTTTTAAAAGTACATTTTATCAAATGTACACCTAACACACACTTGATGTACTATATCGCTGTACAGTGTACAGTTTTGCGCTGAACGTCTTGTGTTGTATCAACAAAACCGTCGTCATTTTGTTAATGGATGAGTTTATTTCTTTTTATTGTGATATACATTAATATTGCTTTTTTTTTTTTTGTCTGTCACTTTATGAAACATCCGGGGTTAATACACAAACGATATTTCTATCTGTCTAACACACACACTGACTGACTGACCATCCATCCATCCATCTAGTGGAGGAGAGGGGTGAGGGAGGCGAAAGGAAATGAATACCCGGCCATGAGGTTATTAAATGGCATATTGAGGATACAGACAGCTCTTAAAAGGACTCATGGAATTGAATCTGCATGTTAAAGTAGTGCTCAGGGAATACACTAGAGATGTCTTGTATTACCGTAACTCAATCAACCGTATTCATAATCTACTGCCATGGGGACATAACAGGATCAGCCTCATCACAAAAAATGGAATTATTTCATTTAATAATGTGCTTAAACAGACGGTAAAATGTATAATGTAGACATAAGAAATTATAGATATACAACAATACAAACAGGAAGAGAAGGAGCATAAACAGGATTTGTCATTTCACATTTCTACAAGTCAAAGATCATGCTAATGTGCTTTTATAAGAGACCATATAAAAGAAGAAAAATTATGGATGAAAAGATTATATATATATCTATAAAACTATAATACAAAATATGCAAATAAATAAATCTAAAGTAATAGTTTTATTTGAAATGTATTGTTTTATTGCATAGATTTATTAATGTTGTTGATTAAAGGAAAAAATGCATAAAACAACAAATTCATTAAAATAATAGAACTTTTCTTCCACATTTTCTCTCCCTCCTCCCAAACCCATTCCTCATCTTCTACCGTACTCTCTCTCCGCCTCTCCCTCCTCCCACCACCAGGGGCAGCGTGGGCCTGTCGGCCGTGTGTGTGTACAACATGGCGCTGGTGGACGAGGTGTTCTCCAAGGGAAAGTACATGCAGAAGGCCACCGTGGAGCAGTCCCACACCAAGTGGGTTCGCTACAACGGCATCACCCCGTCGCCACGGCCCGGCGCGGTGAGAGAACCTCTTTATAACCCCCCCCCCCCCCCCCCCCCCCCCCCCCCCCGTGTAGCACCACCTGGCTGGTTGTTGTTATGAAGGAACAGTCTCCATAGCTAGCTTATGTGGCTTGTTCGTCGTGACGCCACGTCACAATCGCCACCTCCATTTTGGAAGCACTGGGACGTGGGTTGTTGTGTTGGTAGTAATGGTTTCTTGGTCATTGTTTAGTCATTAAATCGTGAAATGATTTGTCATTACGGGAAGACATTGTTGTTTTTGAAACTGGCCACATGTCATGCGAGACGTGGCAAAACTAAAGTTTTCATTAGCTTAGGGTACGGTACGTTGTTTTAGGATTTTCCTTTCAAAATGGCGGTGTCTCGCCAACAAGAATTCCCATCATGCATTCTGATGTTCATGCCCTATTATGGCTTGATGGATGATGTAGACTCATAACTGATGTGTTTATTGTATGTGAGTTAGAGTCAATGACATAATCCTTGTGAAATAGACATGGGTGGACTGAACGGTGTGTTCTGACAGTTAAAACACCTTTTAACTGCGTTAAAAGGTTGCATCTCCAACTTTTCATAACCTATTAACTTCAAGTAATTGCATAAAACACAATGATATTCTGTATAAAATTCGATATGAAATAAAAGGTTTTAGGTGTACACAATTAAACAAATAGCGGTAATATTCAGTGATTAGAAGTTATGAACCCAGAATCCAACCTATTTATTAGTGATACAAAACGATACAAACGTCCTAACACACCTGTGCATTGACTATACCAAATAAAGTCCTCCATTAAACGTAACGTAAAAGATTGTACGTTAGCTACAGCGATTTAAAGACGCTCTCCTCGTCTCCCACTCGACCTTTCACCTCGTTCAGTGATTGTGTCGTAACCCGTTGGTGTTTTACCTAACCCCCCCCCCCCCGCGCCCCCCCCCAGTGCATCGACGGCGCCATGCGGCAGCAGAACATCAACAGCTCGCTGCACCTGCCCGACAAGACCCTGCAGTTCGTCAAAGACCACCCCCTGCTGGAGGACCCCGTCCTGCCCGTGGGGGGCCGGCCCCACCTCGTCACCAAGGACGTGAACTACACCCAGATCGCGGTGGAGCGGGTGAGGGCCCTGGACGGCCGCACGTACGACGTCATCTTCACCGGCACCGGTGGGTGGGACTCGCTCGGGAACGCCCGGAGAGGGCGAAGGGATTTGTGTGTGTGTGTGTGTGTGTGTGTGTGTGTGTGTGTGTGTGTGTGTGTGTGTGTGTGTGTGTGTGTGTGTGTGTGTGTGTGTGTGTGTGTGTGTGTGTGTGTGTGTGTGTGTGTGTGTGTGTGTGTGTGTGTGTGTGTGTGTGTGGTTAATCAACATCTGTGTGTGCAGACACCGGAGTGCTGCATAAGTCGGTCCTGGACCAGGGAGAGGTGCACATGGTGGAGGAGATCCAGCTGATTCAAAGCGGCGGCGCCATCAAGAACCTGCTCTTGTCCTCCGAGGTCAGAGGAAGTAGATAGATCAAACTATCCAAACATATATATATATATATATATATATATATATATATATATATATATATATATATATATATATATATATACACATAATGGATGCCATGACTCACACAGGGCTCAGTGGAGGGGGATTTTCCCGACTGTGATTCATGGTGGGAAGTTTGTGTGCGCCCATGTCTTGTGTCCTTAAGTGGCAATCTTGAAGTTCTCTGTTTCGTTCTCTTTGGCGCCACCTATGGCAGAAAAAAAAAACAGTACGCCTCTACACACACACACACACACACACACACACACACACACACACACACACACACACACACACACACACACACACACACACACACACGTGTGAGTTGAAGAGGGAGTCTGTTGCACTAGGACAACACGGTTCATGCTAACGTGGGCGTGTACCCTCACACAGGCCCGCTCCCTGTACGCCGGCTCAGACTCCGGTGTGGTCCAATCCCCGACCGCCTTCTGTGGGAAGTACCCGTCATGTGACCAGTGTGTGCTGGCCCGGGACCCCTACTGTGCGTGGGACCCTCGCTCTTCGGCCTGCGTCAACATATTCGACCGCCCGAAGCTATCGCAGAGGTAACCCCCCCTTTTGTTAAGACCTGGAGTCCGTCCACCTCTCAGTGTGGACGGACAGAAGTGTGTTTGCTTTGTGTAATGCCTGAACACAACCAAAAGCTGCTAATGAGCTCAGGATTGTCACATAATCATAAATCTTTTTTTTACAGTATCGTTTGCTTTGTTAAAGGGCCCCTATTTTACCCCCAGGTGTGAGCGTGATTGGCCATCGCAAGCCGTTTGAAAACCGGCCTTTTCCTGTGCCATAGTGACATCACAAGTGGGCGTGTCCACCTAGATGTACGCTGGATAGATCGGTCTCCCAGCCCACCCAGTGGACTGGAGCAAATGTTGCTTGTCTATCCACTATACGTGTAGGTGGACACGCCCACTTGTGATGTCACTGAGGCACAGGATAAGGCCGATTTTCAAACTGCTTGTAATGGCCAATCACACTCCCCCTGGGGGTATAATAGGGCCCCTTTAATCAATGGAGTTTTACCTGCAGTTTGTTTCTTGTGGCCTTCTGTAACCGGTTTATTTATCTCGGTCATCTCGGTCAGTGTTTCAGCGCTCCTCGTAGCGACCTTTTAAACACACCGCTGTTTGTCATTCCAGGGGTCTGATCCAGAGTTTAAAAGGTGACGCAGATACCTGTCCCGCAGGTAAGATGCATGCCTGGATGCACACAGTACAACAGCAATACATTCCTGACATGACATCGTCACGAGAACAGTAAAAGTACTGGTCTCGGCAGGACGATGGTGCAATTTCACGGTTGCTAGGGAACACGCTCTCATATCAAATTATAATGGAACACTTTCTTACTAACGAAGCAATGCTTTCAACATGGCACCCTTCAAACCCAGGGTCATTAGTGCTTTACATAGGCAGTAATCACATAAAAAAATAAATAAATCTCTTAAAGGTGATATTATGCCACCAGGTGTGAGTGGGATTAGCCGTCACAAGGCGATGGATAGATGAGCAACATTTGCTGCAGTCCACTGGGTGTGCTGGGAGACTGATCTATCCAGCGTACATCTAGGTGGACACGCCCACTTGTGAGGTCACTAAAACACAGGAAACGGCCGAGTTTCAAACGCCTTGTAAGGGCCAATCACGCTCACACCTGGGGGTATAATAGGGCCCCTTTAACGACGTTTAAAAGAGGAAAAAGATCCAACCGTAACATTGCCTCTTCCTGTCCCGCCCCCCTCCCAGTCCCGGCCGTCCCTCCCCGGGACTACCAGCGCGTGGTGGTGCGTCCGGGCAGCTCCGCTGAGCTGCCCTGCACACCCCTCTCCAACCTGGCGCTGGCGTCCTGGCAGCTCAACGGCTCGGCGCTCACCGAGGCGTCGCGCTTCCACTTCATCAGCGAGGGCGGCCTGCTCATCTACAGCGTGGGCCCCGAGGACCAGGGCCGCTACGAGTGCTGGGCCCTGGAGTGGGCCCCCGCCGCCGGGAAGAACTTCAGCCGCCAGGTCGCCGCCTACACCCTGGTGCTGGCCGCGCCGCCCCCCCGGGGGCCCCGCAAGGACCTGGGCCGCGCCCCGGAGCTGGGCCGCCGCGTGCCGCCCGGCGACCCTTTCCCCGAAGGTAACGCTAACACGCCCGGACCCTCCCCGCTAACCCCGGCCCGCTTCACGCCCCCCCTGCCGCCGCCGCTGCCCCCCCAGCCCCACACCGACTCCCCACTAACCCCGCCCCCCAGCGGCAGCACGCAACGGCTCCAGCCCCGGCACCACCACCTTCCCCCCGGCTCCAAGGCCCCCGGAGGCCCGGAGACGCGGGACCCCTCGGCGCAGTACCTGCAGCGCGGCAACGCGACCGCGCTCCTCTGCCTCTTCCTCCTCTTCTTCTTCCTCTTCCTCGCCGCGCTGGCCTACAACTGCTACATGCGCTACCTGCCGGCGCCCTGCCTGCGGCTGCGGGCCGCGCTGGTCGGGGGCCACAAATCCCCCCTGCGGCCCGAGTACCGCGCCTGCGAGGGGGGCCCCGTGGAGGCCCCGGTCGCCGAGAAGCTAAAGCTAGCGCAGCGGCCCGGCGCCCAGCAGAACGGCGGCCAGACCCCCCCCACCGCCACCAGCACCTCCCAGAGCCAGCTCCGCGCGCTCCGCGACACGGGCTACGAGACGGAGCCCGATTGCGGCAACGGTAAAATCCCGTCGCGCGGTTTTGGCGGCGGCGGCGGCGGCGGCGACAGCCCCTCCAGCGAGAAGCCCTTCGACGTGGAGTCGGACTCGCAGCACATCGAGTTTGCCGACGCGGACGAGCTGAGCTGCTAGCGGGCAAAACCGCTAGCGTAAACCGAGTGTAATTGTGAAATGTGAAAATACGGCCGATGGCCCCCAACGTGGCAAATTCCAGTATTTTGGTTCCCCTCAACTCTCCGACCGAACCGACGACCCCCACATCCGATGAGTAGTCCAGCCGGGAAAAGACTTTTGTTCAATTCCAAATTGGAAACGTTTGTTTACCAAATTGGTAAGTTAAATTAATGTTGACCAGATTGGACCCATGTTAGCGTTGCACAGTGTCGGGGCTCATTGTACATCCTTTGGGGTTACCCCCCCAGCGTGATGTGTGACTCCTCAGGGGCTCGTACCTGCGTTTTCTTTCTTGATGTCGTCACCTTTCCGCACGATGCCTGTGGCCCGCAGCGATCGGCGTTCCCGACGGTACAGAGGAGACGGGGAACGGAAAACGTGCTGCTGGATTACTGCTGCGACGAGGAGAGCACAACCGAGCGAGGGAAGGGTTTAGTAAGCCACAACCTCTTGGACGTGTTCGTGGGTTTTGAAACCAGGGGAGATCCAAATATTACGGACGGGGACATTTTGACCGCTTGATAACATTTGAACCGGAAAATGCGAGGAAAAAAGAGAGAGGCTTGGAAGCGCTTTGAGAAAGTCACTGACGTGTGAAGTCTGACATGCTGAAGAAGGAAATTCAACTGTTGGTCCCAAGTCATTGTGCTGTGCCATATTAACTTCTACTACTCGCATTCCCAAGTGTGGTGTGAGAATAACCATACATAGTCTAATTTAAGACCATATGCTTGATAAAGTAACACTTCTCCTTTTTTTTTCCTGAAATATGAGCCTGGGATACAATCTTATTTTTGTATTTTAGTTTATTTTTATTTAATTGAGCTTTAAGTATTAGAGGATTTCCAGCTAACTATTATTTAATTGATACTTCCACTGATACACGACTCAAATCACTGCATCTCCTTTTTCACTTTTTTTTCCCCTCAGTTTCGCAAGTTCCCTCCTCTTCTTCAGCTGTCTTCCTCACTCCTCTCCTCCGTCTCCATCACTCTCTACCCCCTCCCTTCCCTCAGCCTCCGCCTCTTCCAGTGACTCCTCTTCCTCCTCCGCCTCCCTGTCTTCTGAAGGTAGTGCTCACTCTGTCCTCTCCTCCTCCTCTGAGCCCAGCGTGGGAGGGGGGGAGGCGGAGGTGAGGCTGCTGCCCCCCCTGCTGAAGGATCAGGCCTGGGGGCTGCACGCCCAGGAGGCCTTCCTGCTTTTCTGTCTGGCCTTGGGTGAGTGGTGCTTGTGACCTCTGAACTTTGACCTACGGCCCGAGCCAGCTCCAGCCCTTAACTGCATCCCTGAGGAACGTGTGTTTGGGTCGAAGCCCCCCCCCCCCCCCCCCACGGTTACTTTTCTAATCACTTCTATCCTTTTTTCCTTGCATGGCATTTTCTTCTACATCACCGATCGTGTGTGTGTGTGTGTGTGTGTGTGTGTGTGTGTGTGTGTGTGTGTGTGTGTGTGTGTGTGTGTGTGTGTGTGTGTGTGTGTGTGTGTGTGTGTGTGTGTGTGTGTGTGTGTGTGCATAAAACCTAAACAAGGGGCAGATGTGTCATGTACTGAAGAAGAGTCTGGAAGTCATCGTTTCTACCTGTTGGCGTCTCACTGTTCTGCTTTGCAGTCTTGTTGTTTTGTTGCGAGTCTTGGGACATTTGAAGTGGACTTTTCTGGATTGCTTTTTTTTCTTTTCAAGAATAGACACTCATTGTATTATATTTTGTTCAACACTTTACTATGAACAATGTGCCTGTAAACAAGTGTAAATATATTTGTATATATGGAGAAAATAATACTTTTAAATATGTACATAGATTCTCAGAAATCTTGAATACTGCTGTGGGGGATTTGAATAAATGTTACGTTCAAATGTTTTATAATACTTTACCTTTGTTGTTCAGTTGAAAATCAGACAAATGTACTTTATTCGTATTTATTTGCGATTTAAGCTAAGGCTAACCTTAAAGAAGAAATATTGTTGTAAATGGTCCTTAACCTCTAGCACCTCAATCACAGCCAGGATTTACTTGGGGTGGTTTGAACGGCAAAATACTTAGCATGACAAGTTACATCAGCTGGGATCAATTTGAGTCAACCAAACATTAATTTGATAATAATCTGCGTTTCACAAGAGATGCTGCTGCCCGTGTAATTTAACAAAATCTTTTGAAAGCAGAGCAGTGTTACAGGATTTAAAAACGGTACATTAACCTCAATGATTAGTCTATAGTTAGTCTGGGTAATTCCACTCAATGTGGCAGAGAAATGCCTTGCATTCATCTTGAATCAGACGCTAATGAGCTGGAGTCTTGCATCGGGCCTGTGATTATTCCACTGAACCGCTCAAACCACCGCCAAGGAGCTGACCCCGTGCACGATCTAATCCTGACGGCTCCCATTAACAAAGCAGCCCATTGTGTGTTGAAAGCGACATAAAACACCTCAACAGGACCCCGCTAAGGCAAGTACTTCATCTGCACGCCCTGTTCCACTCCAGCATCTTCATCGCTTTATTTGGTTGTGCTTTTTTGTTGTTGTTGTTGTTGTTGTTGTTGAGTCATGGCTTGTCCAATCGCGTCTTATCACAGGCCCCAGCGACGTCCACGTTCATTGGCTGATCAACGGCCACAGTATGGACACGCCCATAATGGAGCACCGGCTGGAGCTGGGCCGGAGGGGGGTGCTGGTGAGCAGCTGGCTGAAGGGGGGGCCTCTCATCAAGGATGCCTATTACAGCTGTGTGGCCGAGGCTGGCGCCGGCAGCGACGTCTCCCAGGTGGAGCTCCGCCTTCCTATCGGAGGTTAGGATGCTCCTTATGCTGACCAGTGGTCATCGAGTGTACTGGAACCACTGGGGCGAGAACTAACCTCGTTCCCAGGCGTTCTCATCTCCCCACGGAGCGCCTGGAATGGGCTGCTCTGAATCGGCGAGAGAGGGCGGGACTTTCTGTTACATGGGATTATCGGTGTAAAGAGAGGGCGGGACTTTCTGTTACATGGGATTAGCGGCGAAAAGAGAGGGCGGGACTTTCTGTTACATGGGATTAGTGACGAAAAGAGGGCAGGACTTTCTGTTACATGGGATTAGCTGTGTAAAGAGAGGGCGGGACTTTCAGGTATATGGGATTATCGGTGTAAAGAGAGGGCGGGACTTTCTGTTACATGGGATTAGCTGTGTAAAGAGAGGGCGGGACTTTCTGTTATATGGGATTAGCTGTGTAAAGAGAGGGCAGGACTTTCATGTATATGGGATTAGCTGTGTAAAGAGAGGGCGGGACTTTCAGGTATATGGGATTAGCGGCATAAGGGAGAAACTACCGATAGGAGGGATATCCGTGGCTTTTCGGATAGTGCCGTGTGAAGTTAGTCTTAAAGAAACTGCATATTTATTCCCCTTGTTGTATTTCTTGTCATGTACTTCTTCTTGTTGCGTCGGCGACTTAACTGGCGCACAGACCGCTCATACGAAGCAAGACCATGGAAATGAAAACGCTCCACGTACGTGACGCTCTCTCAAAACCGGCCATGGGTTGGGGAGTTATGGTTCCTTTTGGTCGTCCTGCTCCACAGATCAGGAGAGCGTTCCCGCCAGAGATCTGACCCAATGGAGAGGAGCGCTCACGGAGCACGAGCACCTGCTCAAACGATGGGAGAACGCGTGGGTACGTCGTGTTGCCCAGATTACCTTTTGATGCCGTTTTTAAAACGGTTAAATACATTTTTTTGTAGTTGGATTGTATGCGTTGGATCATTCTCAGCCTCGCTTGTAATTAGCTCTTACACATATCACACAATGTGTACACATCACAAACGTGTGATGAGAGATGTGCTCACAATCATCATCACACTCATGTGATGTGTACACATCACAATCACACACATCTCACACAAACCGGCTGAATATCAAACATAACTGTAGTGAGAGGAGGCTCTGCATGTCTGCCCTTCGACGTTCTCGACACCCGCTGATCCGACACCCCCCCCCCCCCCCACTTGGCGGGTGCTCTGCTGGGGACCCGACGAAGCGCAGTGTCGAGTGGGGGGGGGGGGTCGTTTGGCCGAGCGGCCCTCGAGGAGCCGCGCGGAGCCTCGAGGATCCGGGAGGAGCCTCGCGTCACTAAAGCTCTGAACTGCGTTGTTTTCTTCAGGATGGCTGTGACCGCCGTGGATCGCTGTGAGGACGCCCCGTCGTCGTCCGAGCAACACACGGTTCACATCTGGAGTGCGTGGCGTGCCGGCGGGCCCTTATGATGCCACTGCTTGATGCGTTGGGACGTCAGGGCATCGTAGCAAAGTCTTGATAAAGACCCCACAGAATGCATCTGCCTTATTCTGACACCCTGTGTTCTGTAACGGGTCCCCCGGTATTCATGCTGGGCTGGATACTTTGGTGGGGGGGGGGGGGGGGGGGGGGGGGGGGGGGTTTAGCCATTGCCTTAAAGGACCCTTGTTCTACCACCAGGTGTGAGGTTGATGAGCCATTTCAAACCTTCTCAAAATCGGTCACTTTTTGTCATCAGCAGTAGGCGTGTCCGCCCAGATGGCCAGTTCAACTCCACTCCAGTTGGTACAGTCCACTGCTTCTAGCCGCAACACTTGCACGTTATGTCACAAAGGGAAATTTAAATGGCTTGTAATGGCTGCTCAACGTGACCCCTGGTGGTGAAAAAATGGCACTTTTTAATATGAGGGTATATGATCTATCGTTGAGTAGGCCTATTTAATTTTATAATAGATTAATAATTTAATTTACTTAACTTTTACTTATCATTAACTTGTAGTCAATTATCATTATTTTTTTGGTTTTGGGTGTAATTTCACTGTTTTTGACACAGTGTAAAATGGAACAATAGAAGTTCTGAGTTGGAGAGTGACGACAGCAGAGATAGTCACGGGGAACCGGTCTTAAATGTGTAAAGTTTACACCATTCTCTTGCTTCCCTGTCCTTTATCACCAAACACATGTTCACTTTGAGATTGC
The DNA here is from genome assembly GCA_026745465.1 of Lota lota. Lineage (NCBI taxonomy): Eukaryota > Metazoa > Chordata > Actinopteri > Gadiformes > Lotidae > Lota > Lota lota. The sequence goes on along the minus strand of JACYXH010000343.1, from coordinate 210,929 downwards.
ATCCTGTGATTAATGACACACTCTTAATATTCACTTTTGACGTCAGTCTTGGTTTTGCTTTTCTTGAAGAGCATTATCGTCACTTAGTAAGTGTTGGACAATTTTTTAACACCGTTAAAACCTCTCGAATGAGGCTCTGATGCAAAATACTGAATTTACTTTTGGCCATGGGTTGCAACCCATGAGGTGACAAATAAAAAAAATTTAACAAGGAAATTCAGTTTTACGGTCTAAATCACTATGCATGTTTACCAATGTAATCATCATCCCATTATTGTTGATCATTACGCACTCTGTACTGGAACAGTGGTACTTGGCCAGTGTCAGTCTAATTGGGTAATCATAGTTCCGCCTCTGGACTGTGGTTGTCACTCAGGGATAGGGCATCCTGGTTTCCTGTTGTTAAAATGTGCTCTTCCTTGACGAGTTTGTGGTCATAAGTTGCTTGATCACCAAAACCTGATGCTTTCGCTTAACCGTCTTGGCCTCATAACTTTTATTTACATTTAAAGTAGAGGAGGAGGGAATATGTTGAAATAAACGGAGAAAAGGACCGTCAACCTTTGTCCTGGGAGCCTATTAAATCCTTTCACCGGAGTGTGTGAAGCAAGATCCTAATGGAGAAGCGACAAGCCAGTCGTGACAAGCCTGTACAATGCAGATTAAAGCTCCCCATTTTAAAACTACACTCCCGTTTGTGATGACCTGTGTGTGTGTGTGTGTGTGTGTCTGTGTGTCTGTGTGTCTGTGTGTCTGTGTGTCTGTGTGTCTGTGTGTGTATATAAAATGAACAAATGGGCGCCAGAGGGCGCAGTTTAGCCAAAGTCTAGAAATAGGCAGCTGAAGCACTTTCTTCCGAAACAAGTAAGGCCTCCAACCAGCTTTAAGGTATACGTGTGGTGTGTGATCTATATTAACCGCTAAATTCCGTAGAATTAGAAGTCACGTTGTGAGTGGAACAGGGCGAATTTAATTGTATTGCGCCTTGAAAAAATGTTTTGACAATACAGACTAGTCGAGGCAATACAACATCGAAAACACAAAAGGCCGAACAGCATCGCATCTGGACGGGCAGCCACGGGTAAAAATCCAAACGGTGCCACGGGTAGCCTATGCTCTGGGGTGTGTGATAGGCTAATTATGTGCAGTGACGTGAAATACCAATATGTTTTGGGAGGAAACGACTTTGTATTAGAAGTACTGAAGTTTGTATTAGACTTCCTAATATGTATGGCACCAGCCGACCCTTTCCCAGCGGCATACAGTCATGGTTAATCTGAAATCGTGTTTCTGTGCAATGTGGAGCATTAGCGCTTAGCTCTTTTATTTATTTATTTAATTGACACCAAACTTGTCTAACTTCTTTGTGGGATGACCTTGAAGTGTTTCAAGGGGCCACCTTCTGAAGTGGTGTTGTCATTGATTGAAACCTCGCTCATGTACACATTTGTGTTTCCGTCTCACCCGGCCATTTTTTAGTAGATCAAAATTCAAAATAGGATTTTTATTGGTTATTTAGAACACTTTTTTTTTTAAAGGTTTTCGGGACAATTTTTTTACTTTTGACAGATCAGGTGCAGAGATAGCCGTTACCAATAAAAAAAATTATATATAACCATAGAATAACAATAGGTATGGGCGTGAATAGCTAAAAAATCTGCAATAACAAGAGGTGCCACCTAATTAAAACGTCTACCAACCTGTTGCTGATTGGTGTTGAGCTCCACAGAAACTCAACACTGCCCCCTATTGGTCATTTCACTGCCAAGCTTGTCCATGTTTCAGACAAAGCTCTGTTAGTCTGGAGTATAATTCATACGACATGAATGAAATGTAATATGTAATTGTGCGTTACGTAGGCACCGGGCCACGGGACGTAGACTTCTTTGCTAGTTGGGTCTGCTACCCGTAAAACGAGCAGACCCATAATTAGTGTTTTGAGCGACACCTGTGTTTGTCCTACGACAATACCGCTGTGGAAAGGATCAGTTGGGTTTAACTGAGTTTCCTACAGTGTTCATGCAAGAGTTTAAATCTACCTGGCTTTTTCTTTATATCCTTTCAGAATCCATATCCCTCCAAAATAACTGGCTAACCATAGCTATCTGCAACATGTTTTGTATTCAATACTTTTTTAATATTGGTACCGTTTACTGCAGCAAGAATGCGGTATTTCATGGATCATCATGGATGTATAATACAACACAACATGCAATAAGGATACAAGCTTATGTTGTTCAAAAACAAAATCTATGACTTAAGCTCAAAACCTAATTTGCCAAGTGTTTGTGTGTGTCCTGGCCATAGCATTGGTTATGTCTCGTTATTTGTCTAGTTTCTACTTTGAAAATAACTCTTTCTTTTCAAATGCTTTTGGTAACCTGGCAACAGTAGTCAAGTGAAGTGGTCTCTGAAGCATCACTGCTCTCTCGCTCGCTCCCTTCCTTCCTCTCTCTCTCTCCCCCTCCCTCCCTTCCTCTCTCTCTCTCCCCCTCTCTCTCTCTCTCTCTCTCTCTCTCTCTCTCCTCCCCTCTCTCCCCCTCCCTCACTTCCTCTCTCTCTCTCCCCTCTCTCTCCCCCTCCCTCACTTCCTCTTTCTCTCTCTCTCTCTCCCCTCTCTCTCTCTCCCCTCTCTCCCCTCTCTCCCTTCCGTTCTGCAATGCCTCTGAAAGTTAACAGACCAAAAGTTGGTAAAACTGTTGGACATAGCCTGTTATTAAATAATAATAATAATAATAATAATAATAATAATATCAACAGCATTAGGAATTCACATGTAGGACAGGTTTCACATAGTATTGGGTCTATAAATATCCAATAATCCTATTTATTGAGGTCTTTCAGCTGTAATATTATGTGGATAAGCATGACTAAATCTAGTTCTTATTTATGATACCAGCATACTTTGTATACACAGTTTGATTATAATAGCCATGGATACAATTAGAATAACGAAGCTCAGTTGATAATTCCCCAGTGAAATATTTTAAACCGTCCATTGATTTCAGGAAATCGTTTTGTGTTTATAATGTTACGACATAAAATCAACAGAATATATTGTTGACAAAAGGCGACACATGGGCCTAGTTTTAATGTTAATGTTGGGTTATTATAATGATACTTAAAACGCTACCGCACTATATGAATGTACCAACGTTTATATGCTTGTTGAAAAATATCCCATAATAGAAACAGTTATCAAGACAAAGGGGGGGGGGGGGGGGGGTCAATATTAGTATCCTATTTTTCTTTCTACCGTAGATATCTTTCACTTTCTCCATCCTCCAGCTCTTACATTATAACATCATAAACACCGCATATGTTATAGTTCTAATGTCGTTTGTGTCTCATTAACCCTTTTCATCAGCTCCCATCAAACACACGCTCCCCGTCCAAATGGTTCGTTCCACTATTCTGCAAGCCTTCCCTGAATGAGTCATCCTACCGGCTCCTGATTGGACAGCGCCATGCCATCCCCAGGGATTGCCTTGCAGAGGCAGAAAGGCCCAGCTTCCATTCACAGAAACACTGGTATGCCTGCCTGCGTTGTCATTCACATAAAATATAAAATTTTGCACACCTTATATCCTCCTCTGCTTTTTTTCCCTCTCCATCTTTTCTTCTTTTTCTTTTTTGGTCTGTGCACCTTTTGAATTCCTGCCGACACATCTTCACCTCCTCTTTTCATTTATATGTTTATCTCATCGTTTTTCAGAGAAGCAATACGTGCTTTCTTCCATATTTGCCAGGCAGGAGAGCGAGAGAGCGAGAGATAGAGAGGGGGGAGAGAGAGCAACAGAGAGAGAGAGAGAGCAACAGAGAGAGAGAGAGAGAGAGAGAGAGAGAGAGAGAGAGAGAGAGAGAGAGATGTTGGGAGGGACTGCAGTGCGAAATCTGCAGCAGAAGGAGCGAGGGAGCTGCTTATGAATGGATAGCCGTTCGCCTCCACTAGATGCTCCCGAGGACATTTTTACATGAATGGTGTCTGGATCCGCGCTCGCTCTCTCTGTTTTTGCGCCACAAGGAGACGAGGGATGAAGATGAGGCTTCGCCGCTGACTGTGTAAACGAGACTCCCCAGCTTCTTGTGGTTCTTGGCTGGCAGGTTTCATTGACATATGTGCGCCCGAGAAACAAATGGTTGGTATTGTGTTGGGGCTGGAGTAGCTGTGGTACACGGGGAGGGATAAAAACCAGCACCCAGTGGAGCAGTCTATCGCAAGGTTGTTTTCCGCTTTTTTTTCGGAGACGTTTATCGGAAACTATATTGGTTTGTCGTCGCTGGTGTTTTTTTATTTTTATAATCCTTTGTTGCAGAATGTTGACAAAGGACTGAGTACATGCTTATGTAAAGAGACGCGAACAGACCATGGTGTTTACATGATGATTTGTGGTTGTTATGATCGTTTTCAAGTTCCATTGGCTGAATAGTATGGCGGATATTTTAGAGGTCCACCAATTTATGGATTAAAATACGAAGATCGCAAGGCCAGGGGTCTATTTTCTTCCTTTCCATGGTTTTCCATGGTTAGTGGTATTATTGGCTTTAGGCTGTTGCTAGGGTTTTGTTTCATATGTTTGCTATTTCTTTCTTTTCTAGATATCTTTCCTTATAATATTCCATGGTGGCGTTTGTACGAGGTATTTAAATAGGAGCATTTTATTACAAATTCAGAAAAGTCTGTTTGCGGTCGTTTTGAAGTCATATTTATTTTAGCTGCGAATAACAAAAGGGGCTAGTTCCAATAAATCATTTCACTATGCTTATTCTGGTGTTCAGTCATTATAGCTGGTTAATGAAAACTGCAATTCATTCATAAAAAAAACACATTTACCCTGGATTGGATTTGAAAGAAACTGCCAGATTTATTTGTGAAATTGATTGACTTGATAACTGAAACGTAGCATATTAATCTCAAGTTTTGCGATAAAATTCAACATTATGAAACACAAAAGCGTTTCTACAATGGAGGAGAAATATCAGACTGGCAAATTTGAGAATTGATTGGTTCTAGTGTGCTGTATGTGGGAGGATTTTTCTCTCTCTCTCTCTCTCTCTCTCTCTCTCTCTCTCTCTCTCTCTCTCTCTCTCTCTCTCTCTCTCTCTCTCTCTCTCTCTCTCTCTCTCTCTCTCTCTCTCTCTCTCTCGCCCTCCAACAGGAAGTGAATTGCAGTGTTCAGCAAGCCTTTTGTTGAGCAGGTTTTTCTCACATCAGTGAGTCATGCTTCAGCTCGGCGCAGGCAGGCAGTAGATAGCGTTTTCTCTTTCGCCGGCCGAATCCATCAGCAACCCTAACACATAGTCCTTTTTCTTTTCTCCTCCCCTCTCTCGTCTCTTCTGTCGCTGGATCAATAACATTTGTAACGTCGCGCCACAGAACAAAACAAGCCAACCATCCATGTTGCGTTTAGACAATTTCTTGCTAGGGTTTTGCGTTTGAGTTTTCTTTCCCCCTCTTCCCGTTTCTCTGTTTTTGTTTTTGCGTTGATTTCGTCTTGTTGTTGTTTACGTGACGGGTTTTGGGATCGGACTGCAGCCTGTGGGCGGCTCTGAGGACTCTGAGGACAGAACAACACAAGCGGCCGCCGTATCGCGTCAACACCGGAGGGGAAACTACGGCCAGGTGGCCTCTGTGATTGACTGCCAGGCGTTTGCAGCCCGGTGCCACCGCTGCTATGCTACAGGAGTGGCCCATAAGTACCACCGCTCAGACACCCCTGTCAATACGCTGGTGAGAGACAGACAGACAGAGAGAGACAGACAGAGGGGCCGGTTGCGTGCCGGTCAGCCGAGAGAGCGAACGAGCACAAGAGCAAGAGAGGGAAAGAGCGAGAGAAAAGGGCATGCTTCACCGTACCAAATACAACCGCTTCAGGAATGAGTCCGTAACGTCCGTGGACGACCTCCTTCACGGCCTGTCCATGAGCTCCAAGGTCTCGGCAGCCCCCTCGCCAGCAGCCCCCGCCGTGACCCCTTACACCCCCCCCGCCGAGGTGCAGCCCCCCGCCCCCTCATCGTCCGCCGTCGGCAGCCAGGCCTCGGACCACCACCTGGACGGCGATGGGGGCACCACCCTCTGCACCCTCATCAACAAGGTGTCGCACCTAAAGTTCAGCAACTCGGGCAGCCTGCTGGGCATCAAGGGCCTGGCCGTGTCCAAGCTGCAGGGCGGCGGCGGCGGCGGTGGTGGTGGGGGGGGGTCCAGCCCTGGTGGGTCGGCAGCACACGTGGCAGCTCCCTGTGTGGCCGGCTCCATGTGCAACCATGGCTCCCCTGCCGGCAGCAGCTCCGGCAGCACCAGCTGCTCCCAGCTGGAGCCCACCACCGGATGCATGAGCAAGAAGGGCGGGCTGGACGAGCCCCAGCCCGGCGTGGAGGACCGGACCCCGGGTCGAGGTGGTGGTGGTGGGGGTACGGGTACCCCTACCACCTCCATCACCACTACCGCCGCTGGGCTGGTCAGTAAACCCCCCAGAGGGTGGCTTCACTCCAGTGAGAAGATCTCTGGGCCCGGAGTAACATACATCGTCAACGTAAGTCACCTCTCTCTCTCTCTTTTCTTTTCTTTTCATTTTCTCTCTCTCTCTCTCTCTCTCTCTCTCTCTCTCTCTCTCTCTCTCTCTCTCTCTCTCTCTCTCCGTCTCTCTCTCTCCGTCTCTCTCTCTCCGTCTCTCTCTCTCCGTCTCGATCTCGCCCTGTCTTTTTATAATGACATCCCTACAATCTTGTAGGGATGATCTTACCTTGCTTCTACTTGATCTGAGCGATATCTTCAAAGGGGGGGGGGGGGGTGTAAAGAGAGAGAGAATGTAGTGTCAGTAACCCTTTACGTGGGCGCCCTTGTGTGGGTGTAGGTGGCAGCCATGCTAGGGCTGGGCTGAGGAGAAAGAACAGGGACCAGAGGAGAAAATATTGAATAATTCAGGAAACAGAGAAGGTCACCAGTGGACAAAAATAGGAGAAGCCATTGATGGCAAAGCTGAAAAAACAACAACTGCAATCTCGCATGCAGTCAACAGAGGTTGAAATCCTTGGCATTTGTTATGTACATTATTATATCGGCATGTGAAAACGGCAGAATGTTCTGGGCATTTTTTAATTTGCGTCTTCTGGGTGTTGTTCTCGTCTCGGCGGTGCATCCGTCCTGTTTCATCAGAAATGGCTTCATGTTTTGTAACCATAGCGATGTCATTTTCCTGTACGGTGTTGAAAGTCCTTCGCCCGGCTGCCCCGGCGGCCCTCTGCTACAGATACGAGCCGACAGATAAAAGACATGAGTGTGGTTTCTTTCAGTCGCTATCGGGCGCTAACCCATCGCTCGCTCGAGAGAAGGAAGGCAAGCAAGTTGGCACACAACTGCTGGTGCCGCTGAGAATGTCACACTGGCAATGAGTCACGGTAGCCGTGAGCAGGGAGGAGGAGGAGGAGGAGGATGAAGAAGAGGATCTCACACCAAGGACCTTCCACGTTTGGTGTGAATGAATTTCGCTGGAAGGGACTGTTGTCGGTGAAAGCGACAAGAAATGTGTGAAGGTTTTAAGATGAAACATAATAATGAGTCCATTGAATGAGTAACGGTATACGTCACTGAGAGAGAGAGAGAGAGAGAGAGAGAGAGAGAGAGAGAGAGAGAGAGAGAGAGAGAGAGAGAGAGAGAGAGAGAGAGAGAGAGAGAGAGAGAGAGAGAGAGAGAGAGAGAGAGAGAGAGAGAGAGAGAGAGAGAGAGAGAGAGAGAGAGAGAGAGAGAGAGAGAGAGAGAGAGAGCGCTATCCCCATTATTTCCTTGTCACTCTTATTCTGGCCTGTGCACAAGGCTTACAGTATCCAGACCCAGCGGGACAGTCCATTAACGGCATTTGTGGGGCGAGAGCGTGTTTATTTGTCCAGTCGATGCGGTGGAACAGCGGCCACACTGAGTGAGAGCGACAGGCCTGTGATTGGCTGGTGGTGGCCTGGAACCCGCCACACACACACACACACACACACACACACACACACACACACACACACACACACACACACACACACACACAGTTCCATGTGCTGTTCAGTTCGGAGCACTTTTAATTAGTGTCATGTGCTCACGCTTACACACCACGCACCATTACTCTGAAGGGACACTGATTAACGGTGGCTCTGTTTACACGTTTAGCTTTATTTTGTCCTTGGCGGTTGCTAGGTTGTCCGTGTGATGCAATGTCTTTTGCCGGCTTTTTACATATTATAGATTTATTTTATTTGAGATCAATTTACTCTTGTCAGGGGGGTATTTCTGTGTGACGTGTGTATTTTTTTGATATCCGTCTCGGCCAGGAGATTTTATGGTGGAGTATGACGTATGAAACATGTTGTTGTACTGGACTGTTCTGTGTTGTACTAACCGAAGCCATTCATTCATAAGCAGTGTCATGTATAAACTCCCCCCGTTCTCACCAGGAGCTCACCGGGACATTTGCACTGTTCTTCACACATGCTGGGAGAAGTGTAACGTTGTGATTTAACGGTAAAACAACATTGTCTGTATCTGATAGAACACCTTGTGTTCATTCATGAATTGAAGCATATTTCAGTTTTGTTCTTGTTAGCTCAATTGTTAGAGCAGGACATTAACACTGCCACCCAAGTTAAGACTGTATGCAATCACAGCATTATAAGACACTTTGCATAAAAGCATCTAACAAGTGGCAAATACATTATTATTATTATAATAATATTTTTCAATAGCAACGCTGTGTGAACATGAATGAGGATCACAGTCTCTGACTATATCGTTGTACTCCGTTTTTATGTTGGTATGTGCTGCAATAGAAACCCCTGTTAACCACATTTGCCTCATCTGAGGGTTGACCAACATCAGCTCTTGAGTAGAGATGGCGGCAGAGGAAGAGGAGGCCTTTTGAAGCGGGACTGTCCAGCTTCCCTTAGGCCAACAGTGAGCTGCCTAACTAAACCATGGTGGACTGGAGAGTTGAAGGACGCCCTGTTTCACCACACGTGTTTCAAAATGTCTGTCGCCCTGTTCGTTGTTCACTATGATCTTGAGACGCACAGTATCACCTAGTGGTTGAGCAGGGGGAAGGGAGCAGTATGGAGTTGCGCGCTACTACAGCGTCATCGAAGGCGACACTGACTGTTGATGTTCTCGTTGAATCACAACCGTTACACTTGCTTCATTTTGACGGGTGTACGGCTGATTACGTCGTTCTCCAAAGCACTATCACACTGATGTATCCTCAGTCCAAAGCTGCTTCGGAGGCTGCTTTGGGCCGCTTCCCTGCCTTACTACTGCGTATTGTTGAGATGGCGATTGAGGGGAACATATGGAGATGTAGGAAGTCAGGGCGAGTGGAATCCCCATTAAAACATCCATTAGAACGCACCCCAGTTATGAGGCTGATCACTCGTTCGAAGCCCTTTCGAAATCGACCTGCGAGGTCACAAAATGTTTCTTAAAATGAAGATGAATTTGACTGTTGATTTTGTCCGTTGTCATGATGAACCCTTATCAGATGTTTATTCAACATGACACCATGACATATTGTGATAGGCTGAACTCATTTCTCCATGCGCCTTCCAATTGTTTTCTGTTTATTTGTGCGTTTGTTTGGTGGTCATGTTTCAGACATTTTCTTTAAAAAGTGTGAAACATGAGCGAACCTGTCTCTGAACACGTCCGCTCCAAACCCCTAACACTGCTATTGTCCCTGATCGGTTTTCACTACCCCCCCTACTCGAGATGCAGCCACAAAACCAAAACACCCTCTGGCCTTTTATGGACACTATGTTTGTTCTGCCATTTGCTCACTCTGTGAGGATACAAAAGAGACGAATGCAGAGAAACACACCTCTGATCACACACTGCACATTGCTTGCATTTGGCCCTCCGAATGTCAAAGACTTGAATGAACAGTAGTGTGATAAGTCTGTACTGAAAAAAGGCGTATTCAGGCCATTTCTCTGTTTTTCATCGAACATAGCACACGGTGTGTTTCCACTTACCGTCACAAGCTGTTTAGGGAATGCTTTATGGTACGATTAGACCCCCCCCCCCCCCCCCGCTCAGAGAAGATGAATGTAACGCTGTGTTTTAAATTTGTTCATGTTTCCTTTTCAGTACCTTGGTTGCATAGAAGTCTTGCGGTCGATGAGGTCACTGGATTTTACAACCAGATCCCAAATAACACGGTAGGACTCATTCCTCAAGCGTCCTCCAAAGTCTCCTAACTCATTTACACTCAGAAAGCAGCTTTTAGTGTATTAAGAAAAGGACGTAGAGGATAAGGATTTAGGAAGTCAGATATGCTGAAGTTGCAGTACTGCATTCACAAATAAACAAGTCAAGATTCAAACTAATTTCATGTTGTATTAAAAATGGTCATGGAAACAAGTGTTGGATGAGGTTGAAATGAACAAACTAGTTTTAAACGATGGATCATGATCAATACGGCTCTTATGAATCAACACTGCATGCGGTAGTATGCTCTTGTCCACATACATATCTTCTGTGAGAATAAATATTTTTTCGATAGTCGACCGCTTCTGCACAGAGAGGCCAAAGCAAACAGCAAATCGCTTCTGTCACATCAATGTTTCTGCATGACTTCCCGGAGCAAGCCTAGTGTCTAGTGTCAGAGCTAGCGAGCTGGGACATATTGTGCTAGAGGACTGGAGCCATCCTGGTATTAGCATCAGGGCTAGACAGGCTAGCGTGAGGGACTCAACCCATGAGCTAACTAAAGAGAGAATGGAATAAAGAGTGTAGAACTACTCCTCATCCAGTTGATACTATTTGCTGCTGTAAACTTTTCTGTAGTTTTGCCAATGAGGTGCTGTTGTGCGTCTGGTCTGGTCGAGTATTGCTTCAGTATATTCCAAAAGAATAAAAACAACTATTTGACTCAAATAACCCCTAGGTGTGGTTATGTCCCTTCTCTCCCCCTCTCTCGCTCTCGCTCTCTCCTCCTCCTCCTCCTCCTGCTCCTCCTCCTCCTTCCTGTCTGCAGGGAGGCCATCAGCCTGGGATGTGAGGCGGTTCCAGGGACCAAAGGAGCCCCACGAAAGAGAAAGGTACACCGGACATACAGGGGGGAAAGAGAGTTAGAGTCGGTGAGGGAGGCAGTGGGTGAGAGAGGGAGAAGGCAGGGGAAGGGGGAGAGAGAAAGGCATGGTGATGCGTAGATCTTAGTCAGCAATGCTCTTAATTGAGAAGTGTTATAATGTTGTGTGTGAGTGTGCATGAATGGCTGCCTTTGTATACATACGTGTACTGATGTGCGGATCGATCTATCTCTATCTATTTATCTATCTTAGTAATAGGATTCAAGGAAGGAAGGAGACAGGAGAGAGGGGGGAGAGAGGGAGAGAGGGGGGGGAGAGAGTGAGAGAGGGGGGGAGAGCGAGGGAGGGTGGAGAGCGAGACAGGTATTGGCCTCAGTGTGCGTGGGCGTAGCTTTAGCCCACGATGCATTGCACACTTCGTTCAGCACTCAGTGACTCATGTAGTGCAGAATATCAGCAAGGCTGTGTGTGTGTGCATGGTGCCTGAGTGTGTGTGTGTGTGTGTGTGTGTGTGTGTGTGTGTGTGTGTGTGTGTGTGTGTGTGTGTGTGTGTGTGTGTGTGTGTGTGTGTGTGTGTGTGTGTGTGTGTGTGTGTGTGTGTGTGTGTGTGCGCGCGTGCGCGCGCGCGCGCGTGGGCATTTGTCTCTATGTTGAGTGTGTGTGTGTGTGTGTGTGTGGGTGTGTGTGTGAGTGTGTGTCTCTATGTTGAGGGAGTGGGTGTGTGTGTGTGCGTGGGGTTGTGTGTCTATGTTTTAGGGTGTGTGTGTGTGCGTGGGCTTGTGTGTCGCTGTTGATTGTGGGTGTGTGCGTGTGTGTCTCTATGTTGAGGGTGTGTGTGTGTGAGATGAACACACATCCCGGGAGGAGGAGACTGCTTATCTTAATGTAGGATGTGAAATGAAGCGTTTCTCTGCTAGCCGCTCCCGGTTGAAATGCATCACATGGGTTAGGGTTAGGTTAGGTTAGGTTAGGGTTAGGTTAGGGTTAGGTTAGGTTGGGTTAGGGGTAGGTTAGGTTAGGTTAGGTTAGGTTAGGGTTAGGTTAGGTTAGGGTTAGGTTAGGGTTAGGGTTAGGGTTAGGCTGACCGGTTCCTCACAGAGAAATGATTTGTTTGATGAAATGGGATGTGATTGTAACTGCGTGACTAATATCCTTTAATCCAGATGATATCCTTCCTCTATGTAATGGGTGTGGCCGACACATGGTTCATCCAGCAAAAACAGCAAAGTGTATATTTGAGAGCAGGAAAATATTGGAAGCGTGAGTGAATGAAAGTCCTTGTATTGACAGACGTTGTAAGAACGTTCATGTGAGTCTTTTCATTCAAATTCAACGTCTCCGTGAAATATCTCAGGATTTTATATGTCAGGAACCAATGGGATTAAAATAGTTAAGAACAACAGCAAGACCTTATCAAAACTGTCATCGCTTTCTTTCACATATATTATTAGCATTTTCTATCTTTGGATTCCTTTTGGTAGACCTAGTGGTGGGCCACGGCCACTTTGCATCACATGGACAGAGAGAAAATGCAATAGCGGAAACAAAAGGGAAAATGTTCCTTTACGTTTCTTCCTTGCAGCCGCCTTCCAAAGCCCTGTCCAATATCCTGGGGAAGAGCAACCTGCAGTTTGCTGGCATGTCAATCAACCTCAACATCTCCACCAGTAGCCTCAACCTGATGAACCCCGACTCTAAGCAGGTCAGGGAGCGTTGGAAAATGTTTACTCAAGTAAAACGTACAATCTCTCCCCTAAAAAATGACTAAAGTAGAAGGGAAAATTACCATTTGAGAAACCCACTCAAGTAAAAGTTTAAAAGTACCTGGTTGATGAATTACTCAAAGTACAAGTTACTTTCCATTCTAATCGTTTAAGGGTGTGCAGTGCAAGTTTATTATGACCTTGCAAATCTGCTCCAAGCACCACAGAACACTATCTTAATGGCGGCTGATTACGTCGATAAAAACCCATTCATATTACAGATGAAAGTAACTCATATCGAACCGTTGTGGATAAGTGTGGAATGAGCCAAACTGCCGCTGTAGCCCGTTGAGACGTCGTGTCTTGCTCTTCCCAGATCATCGCCAACCATCACATGCAGTCCATCTCCTTCGCGTCGGGCGGTGACCCGGTAAGTTCACGTTTTTTTTTACTTTGTTCACTGAGAGTGTACGGTCATATTTACCTATCTAGCTGTTTCAAATATCCGTTTCTTAACAATTGCGATTTATTTTGGGCCTCGCTTCAGGACACAACGGATTATGTCGCGTACGTCGCCAAGGACCCAGTGAACCGAAGAGGTAGTGGTTCAACTGGTTAGGGCCGCGGCTCATAGCGTACCTGCTGGGTGTTTGGTATAGAACTGGGTTCACACTGGACCAGTACTCTGTCCCCCTTGTCACCCATCTCCTCTTGGGTCTCTTCCTTCTTCCATTTGTTTCCACCATTTTCCTCCATTTAGTTTCCATTCGTTTCCGCAGATTCAAATCATTTTATGTGTATGTATTTGTATATGTATGTATGTATGTATGTATGTATGCGCGTGTGTGTGTGTGTGTGTGTGTATATATATATATATATAATATATTTATTTATTTATTACTTGCTATATAGTTTCTTTTAAAACAAACTGAAAAAAGCTATTGAAATATAGTGCATTATAATACTTAAATTATTATTCCATCATAAAGCTAGTGACCCAGTGATGGTCTTTGTCCTCCCCTCGGTAGCGTGTCACATCCTGGAGTGCTGTGATGGTCTGGCGCAGGACGTGATCAGTACCATTGGACAGGCGTTCGACCTGCGCTTCCAACAGTACCTCCAGTGTCCCTCCAGCAAGCCCCCCTCAACGCTCGACAGGTGAGCAGGAACAGGACCCACCTACCCTTGGTGGCACGCCAGACAGACATGACCAAATAAAATGGCTGAAAACCGTACCAGCCCGTTGACCATAATGTGACAGGAAAAAGACTGCAGTGCCATGCTTGAGCACCAGGGTGCTAGACCGGGGGGGGGGGGGGGGGGGGGGGTGTATTAGCTAAATGCTATAAAATGAGAATCTCTGTCTATTTCAGCTGTGCATGGGCTACTCGCTGACACAGTGCGAATAACACACACGGTTATTGTGATTACACCATTGTTTGTTGCTACACTATTGATGTGTTGCTCAGGCAGTCATGGTAAGGAGATGGAAGCATTGACAGGATAGGGCATTTACTGTATAGTTAGAAAGGGGTAAAGGTAGATGCCTGGGGTAACACACTTTTATACTTTTATGTACGTCACCAAGACGCACATACTTCCTGTGAACTGTCTCTGAGTCAGTCACCCGCTGGCTCAGAGAACGCTGAGTCAGTCTGACCCGCTGGCTCAGAGAACGCTGAGTCAGTCACAGCACAGAAATGCTGACTTGAGTTCTCAGGAAAGTTTGATCGGGATGTTGCGGTCGAACAGTTACACATGCAATATGTGTAATTAGTTAATACTGCACTGGAATACTACACTATGTTTTCTAAACCTATTGTCAACAGTTTAGTAACTATTATGTTAATTGTTGTTATAATACATGTGTATGTTCTGGCAATTTGAAGGCACGGGAATATCGGCTTCAAGTCATGCATCCATAGTTTATCAGAATGAAGATTACAGTTTATAGTTTACAAGACTGGAATATAATCTGCTGCAAAAAAGGTTTCCTTATACTGTATATATATATAATGCTTCAGGAAGGAAATTCTATTTGCCAAACTTGGGAGAAAGGGCAGAATATTTTGTTCAAGACTGAGCTGTAAAATAACCTGTAATCTTGTAATGAAATGAAACCAATGCAGTTGCAGTACTGCAACTGTACTTTTGGTGTCTCTATAAACCCATGAGAGTTACTTTGTGTGCATGACACACACGTTCTTCTTTTTTTGAATATTATAGAAAAGTGAATGTATCGGCAATGCCCTCTTCTGGTTGTGGTGCCTAATTATTCTAGAAAACTGGTACCCTCATCTCTGATCCAGCAGTCCTACTATGTTACAGCAGAACTTCTGATCCAGCAGTCCTACTATGTTACAGCAGAACTTCTGACCCAGCAGTCCTACTGTGTTACAGCAGAACTTCTGATCCAGCAGTCCTACTTTGTTACAGCAGAACTTCTGGTCCAGCAGTCCTACTGTGTTACAGCAGAACTTCTGATCCAGCAGTCCTACTGTGTTACAGCAGAGCTTCTGATCCAGCAGTCCTACTGTGTTACAGCAGAACTTCTGATCCAGCAGTCCTACTGTGTTACAGCAGAACTTCTGACCCAGCAGTCCTACTGTGTTACAGCAGAACTTCTGATCCAGCAGTCCTACTTTGTTACAGCAGAACTTCTGATCCAACAGTCCTACTGTGTTACAGCAGAACTTCTGGTCCAGCAGTCCTACT
Source organism: Lota lota (assembly GCA_026745465.1). Lineage (NCBI taxonomy): Eukaryota > Metazoa > Chordata > Actinopteri > Gadiformes > Lotidae > Lota > Lota lota. Next base: position 195,453 of record JACYXH010000343.1, on the reverse strand, counting down.
GTGTTACAGCAGAACTTCTGATCCAGCAGTCCTACTGTGTTACAGCAGAGCTTCTGATCCAGCAGTCCTACTGTGTTACAGCAGAACTTCTGATCCAGCAGTCCTACTGTGTTACAGCAGAACTTCTGATCCAGCAGTCCTACTTTGTTACAGCAGAACTTCTGATCCAGCAGTCCTACTGTGTTACAGCAGAGCTTCTGATCCAGCAGTCCTACTATGTTACAGCAGAACTTCTGGGGGGAGACAGCACAGAGCCTGGGATGGAAACCAGAAACGGAAAGAGTCAGGCCTTGTTTCCTGTTTCGTTACGGAGATATTCCACCGAAGAGAATGTTGAATGAAGCTTCCAGAAGGAGATTTTAATAAGTGTATTTCTACAGTGGCCAGTCTACACAGTATTGATTTGAAACCAGACAGTTTTTCACAGTTTACTACTGCTGCCCAAGGTTTTTCGAAGTACATCCTTAACGATCCCCACTTCCAGCAATATGATTGGTCGAAACAGATCTGAAGCGAAAGAAAGATAAACACCAGATTTAAGCTCGTCTGACTTTAGATATGAATCTCTGATTAGTGCCGCGACCTCTTCCAGTGCCCATCGTGGGCGGCGTGGTCTCCACACAAGCCTCCGCAGTTCTACGTTACCAACAGGCAACTGTGTGACTCCTTAGGGTGCTAAACATGGAGGAGTTCCCCTGGACGGAGGAGGAGGAGGAGCCAGCGGAGCACCCTTACTACAACAACGTCCCCGGGAAGATGCCTCCGCCCGGGGGCTTCATCGACTGCAGACTGGCCAGTCAGGGCGGGGCGCCTGACGGAGGACAGGTCAGATCGTAGTGGTGGCTCTCATGTTAACGCTTTGTTTAGGTCACATGGTACTGGTGGTTCTTTAGGTCACATGGTACTGGTGGTTCTTTAGGTCACATGGTACTGGTGGTTCTTTAGGTCACATGGTACTGGTGGTTCTTTAGGTCACATGGTACTGGTGGTTCTTTAGGTCACATGGTACTGGTGGTTCTTTAGGTCACATGGTACTGGTGGTTCTTTAGGTCACATGGTACTGGTGGTTCTTTAGGTCACATGGTACTGGTGGTTCTTTAGGTCACATGGTACTGGTGGCTCTTTAGGTCACATGGTACTGGTGGTTCTTTAGGTCACATGGTACTGGTGGCTCTTTAGGTCACATGGTACTGGTGGCTCTTTAGGTCACATGGTACTGGTGGTTCTTTAGGTCACATGGTACTGGTGGCTCTCATGTTAACGCTAAGGTTTTCCGGGGATTTGTTAGAATCACTCAGCACTGTGTTCGGACTTTTGCGTTGCCGTCGTTGTTTGGGTTTATGGCTCGGTTTAGACTGTAAAGCTCTGTTATACGAAGGGATGGACCTTTTCTTTAGAATCGTGCCATTCGTGAGCAGGTAGGGGTTAGGTATCTTAGCTCAAGGATGACTGCAGGGAGACTTTGGGTATTGGGGTTCGAAACCCAGGACCTTTCGGCTGGGGGTCTAAACCACAAGACATCAGTGGTTGTCACGCAAGTTTTTCCTAATGTAACCCCTTTTAAGATATCTTCTCTAGTCTGAGAGTTTTGTCTCAAAAACTATTTTGTGCCAAGATGTCTTCGGAGGTGGGCTGGCTTCATGCAACTGTGGGCTAATTTCAATACTTTTATTTTATTTATAATTATGAATTATTTCAACACTGTTCATAACCAACCAATATTAAACAACACACATTTGTACAACTGTTCTGAGTACCCCTGAGAAACGGGGCACTGTGCCATGACGTTTTTGACGTTAGCAGGCGGGCCCCGGCTCCGTAGGGCCCTCGTCCTACCAGGGACGCCACTGTGGAGAGGGCTGGGGCGCGGAGCAGCCCCCCGCGCTCGCAACACAAGGTAGGACGTCTCCTTCGATCCCCGAGGGCAGACCCTTTTCACGGGGGCGTCGTCGTAGGACAAACACAGGTGCATAGGACAAACACAGGTGCATAGGACAAACACAGGTGCATAGGACAAACACAGGTGCATAGGACAAACACAGGTGCATAGGACAAACACAGGTGCATAACGCTAATTATGGGCCGGCTCCCTGTATGTTCCAGGGCACGGGCGGCAGGCTAAACGAGCGAGGATAAGCCTGCCGCCCGTGCCCTGCTACATACAGGGAGCCGGCCCATAATTAGTGTCATGAGCCACACCTGTGTTTGTCCGACGACGACGCCTCTGTGAAAAGGGTCCATGAGTCAATTGATGGTTTGCGTCTAAAGAATGATCCACCGTGATTTTGTTCTTCAGTTTGTTCGGGTCAGATCCAAAGATGTCGGATTAGGAGGGTGACAGAGCTACCCCCCTCGAGCACGAAAACAGGGCTCTTAACGTCAGCGTTTCTCGTCGTGCCGTGTGTCTAGGCTCGATGGACACACACGGCCTCCCGGAGGGTAAAGGCCAGGCGTCCAAGGCTGGGGAGGGCCCCACGTACGTCAACACCCAGCAGATCGACGCCCAGGTGCAGGCCGAGGCGGACCACGCGGCGGCGGCGGCCGGCATCGGCCCGCAGAAGGACCTGTTTGACATGAGTACGCTCAGGAGACGTTGGGCCACGGGGTTACTTCGTCTCGCACGTCAGACTTTAGATCCACAACTCAAGTCCGATCAGGATAGCTCAGATCTGGGCCAGCGTGGCGTTTCACTTTCTCGTGCTTCATGCTTGTTTTTGACCCATGCTGCTGCTGGAGGAGGGGGGGGATATGTAAGCGCGTCATTTTGCGACCACAAACTTGGCCAGTAGTAAAAAAGAAAAAAAAAAACGGGAAAGGTTTCATATCTACACTGTGTAGACTGGCCGCTGTAGAAATACACTTATTACACTTACTGATGTACAATGTGCTCGACAATAAGCCTCATAACGCAGCGCGCATATCGTGCAAACGACTTGGACTTGTGACAAAAGACTTGACTTGACTTGGACTTGCAAAGAAATGACTTGTGAGCATCTCTGGTACGTTCGTGTTTTTGTTCCACAGTGATGAATTTATTTACAAAGTTATTTTGGATAAATAAATATCTTTGTATAAATATCGACTGTAGTTTCGATTTGTGCATTTGTGACAGCTGTTGGAAAGAGGCTTTAGAAGTCATACTATTTAAAGGTACAACAGACTCAAAAGGAAAATAACAAACAAACTAAAACCTTTTAGCAATGTGTCTCAGTGCTATCCCGTCAATCCAGCGTTTCAATCCTAGAACACAAAGTCCAAAGCAGGACGTGGAGCGCACTTCAAAAACCTTGAGATGCTGTAAAACTCCACAGAACTTCATCACATTCCGGACTGTTCTTTCCCTAACGTGTCATTCACCCCCCCCCCCAACCCCCCCCTACCCCTGTTCCGTACCAGAGCCCTTCGAAGACGCCATCCACTCCCAGCCCCCGCCCAACCACGGCCCAGGCCAGCCGCTAGCCCCCCCGCAGTGCTCGGCCACGGGGCTCCACAAGACGGCCTCGGTGGACGACTGCAGCCCCCTGCTGGTTCGCTCCGTGGCCCTGCGGGGCCAGGAGGAGCTGGGGGGCCAGGCCTGGTACCACGGCCAGATGAGCCGGCGGGACGCCGAGAAGCTGCTGCGGGACGACGGGGACTTCCTGGTGCGCAAAAGCACCACCAACCCAGGTTCCTACGTGCTGACGGGCATGCATCGCGGGCTGGCCAAGCACCTGCTGCTGGTGGACCCCGAGGGGACGGTAAGGCTGCTTCAGACCTCTGTGAGTCGTCCTCAACCATGGCCCCCCCCCCTTTCCTTACGTTTGAGCCTTCCCTCTTGAACACATCTCCGGGACTCTGGGGTTGAGAGGCTTGTTTGTTGCTCCTGTTGTGTTGTTTCCTCTTGTGAAAGGGGAAACGTCACGCCGGGCTAGTTTTTCTTTTTTAACACACAAGCGGAACCCTTTATAAACGCGCTTCGCGACATCTGCTCTGTTTCTGTGAACCTACTTCACGGAAAAGGTTTCACCTTTTCACCACGCGCGCATGAAGCATCGCACTCACCTAGTTGAAAATAGCCGCGGTTCCCCTTTAAGCCCTTTGGATAGCTGTGAGCTCAAATGGTACCTCCTGTGGTTCTGATGTTCACTTGTTATTTTAAACCCATTTCTGGTTGTGTTGTTTAACTTGCCAAGCACTTTACATTGCCATTTGCCACGAAAGGTGTTCAACAAATAAAGTTTGATTTGATTCTTTCGTCTACCACAGTGGTTTTCAACGTGTGGGTGGCTAGCCCTGAATGTTGCAGCAGTGGACTGAGTGGGTCAGGTGTGGGAGTGGCCAAACTAATGTTTTTTTTCTTCTTCTTTTTTAACTAAATGCATGCCTACATGCCTTGAGTGTGTACTTTGTATTTCGTACGTATGTTTGAAGGCCGGAAAGGGGGCGTCGTTTAGCTCCCAGACCTTCTCGATGATGTGCATTGGGAATCAATGCACATCGTTCCCCTTTTCAGTCTTCAAACGCCATCTCACGATCAAAAGACACCGACAAGCAATGTAGGCGTGCATGCATCAATCGTTTAGAAGAGTTAGGTTTATGAGACCCACTTATGCAACCCACAGTCCGAAAACCCTTTCACCCCTTACAGTGAATCTAAGTACACAGCAGTAAGTGGCATGTAAGTAAGGCCTCTTGCTCAAGGACGCCTTCAGGTAGGCTGCAGACAATGGGGAATCAAACCCAGGACCTTGTTGGTAGAAAAGGAGCCTCTACAGCAGCTATTTTGTACATTTGTTTTGTACTGTGACTAATCAATGCCATGTTTTCTTGTTTTGGAAAAAAAAAGGTTAGGACAAAAGACCACATATTTGACAGCATCAACCACCTGATTGGACACCATCGCGATAACAGTCTGCCAATCGTGTCGGCCGGAAGTGAACTGTGTCTCAAACAGCCGGTCAGGAGGAAATAGTGACCAGGAGACCAGGAGACTACGGACACTGAAAACCCGCAACTTGAAACTTGAAGATTACATTTAAAAGAGAATATGTGATATTTTGTTTGACGGCTCAATGATTTTTGGGGGGGGGGGTTGTTGCAAATAGAGCCCGTAGTTCTTCAATGGAGGCTTTGGACGAAGCAGGATTGTTTGAGATAAAAATGATTTATAGAACTGTTATTATTTTGTTGTGAGAGACTGAAATGCTATATTTTTGAAAAGATATATAGGTGCATTTGGACACAATAAGTTGATTTTGCGTTTTGAAATGTAAAGAAAAAAAAACTCAAACAACTTGTTCTTGTAGTTTAGGTGAAACGCAATTCAAACCTCAAAGAGGGGGGGGGGGGGGGGGGGGGGGGAAAGAGTATTTTAGAAAAAAAAAAAAGAAAAATGCCCAATTTCATTTTCTTTTTTTCTGTCAAGCACAATCACGTTTTTACAGCTGCTGTTGGCTGAGAGTAAAAAAAAAAAGAAGATTGTTTGAAAAAAAAAATACTGTTTGTATCAAAACTATTTTAGGAAAAGAAAATCTCCTTTAAGCCCAGCAATAGTGCAAACAGCTCAATGAGTCAGTCACTATATCCAGTGGTTTTATTGGGGAGTAGTTGAGAATGTTGCTTTGCAGTATTAGTCACAAAGTTTTGGGATGGTAACCATCCTTCACAGTGCTGTCAATGGCTTTAAAGGTTAATGACCTTTCTGGTTTTTTAAACAAAGTACTCTCTTGTGTCACTACGGTCGCATGACTTGAAAAATGTGTTCTCGTGGACATTGTTCATAAACCTTGACGCCCTTTTTCTCCAGAAGAGGTGCTTGTATGCTCACACTGGTAAAATATCTATGCTTTCAAAGGATAATTCTTTCTCGATTGGTTTTTATCCGGATTGTTTTCAATAGGTGTGTGGTAAATAATTCGTTTTTTTTTCGAGGCTTGAGTCATGCAAGTGGATGTTTTCACGTATCCCTGATTAGCGTTTCTGGCTTTATTGTGACGTTTTAAAAGAAGAGTTTGCGATTTGATGAATGGTCATACAGGAATAGCACAATCTGAAACCTTAAATCATGTGTGTGTGTCGCACCGAGACGACCCATGCCAATGTGTTCAGCAGTGGTTTACACCATGTACTGAAGAGACTGATTTAGACAAATCTTTGTTGATTCTTTCACTATGTGCGCCCTCAATTAAGAATGTTGAATATTAGATCACTTTCACTTAAAGTTGTAAAGAAATATGGATTAGAAATGGTTATTTTGTTATTGTTTCTTTTATTTTATTTAGCGTGTGAATATCTTAACAAGTCTATTGGCGTCACTAAATTGGTCATGTTTATTATCTTGCTTCAAGCCCCTTTTTTAAACATCTGACAACAACTGAAGCATTATTGCTTCTGATATATATTTGACTTGAATCTTTGGAACGACCTCAATATTGACAATGCTTTGATTGAAAGGCATCGTACACATTAGGCAGTTGTAACTGTAGCTTGACTACACATGGCGTGCTCTTTGGAATGAGCTTGCAATGTATTATTCAAGCATTCATTTTCACTCAACCAATTTTGAGGACAGTTTTCTTTTTCTTTTTCTCATGCTTTATACCAATATGAATTAGGTATTGAGTTTAATATGCACCGGACAAGTACAATTGAACCAAAATCGGTGTGTGTGTGTGTGTGTTCAAGACGTTTGACAAGACAGATGCAATGTTCTATAATGTACCTGTATGTTGCTGCAAGGTGAAGTGTATGTGCATCACCCAAAAAAACGAAATGACACATCTTCAGAGGGGTCACGCTATTTTGAGATTATTACGAGATCCAAACAACGTTATTAACACCTTACACCTGGTTAAACTTCCCATGATACCTTGTTTTCCTGAGAGGAAAATGTTCCTAAAAGGTTACTTTAGAGGCAAGTTCCTTCAAGGATCTTTAGAGGAAAATTCCTTTAGAGGAAGATTCCTTCAAGGATCCTTACTGGAAGGTTCCTTCAATGATCCTTAGAGGAAAGTTACTTTAAAGTTCCTTAGAGGACATTTCCTTCAAGGCTCTTCAGAGGAAAATTCCTTCAAGGATCCTTAGTGGAAATTCTATTTACAGGAAAGTTCCTTTCAGGGATACTCAGAGGAAAGTTCCTTCAATATTCCTTAGAGGAAAGTTCCTGTGGTGGAAAGTGTCTTTTAAAGGTAATTTTTTTACTTGTTTGTGAGCTGACGCTGGGCTGCTCCTACACTCGTTTGGTTGACCAGAAACCACTGGAACAACAGTGAAGATCAACGTGATGTATTTAGTAGAAACGACAACACAAGCTCAACTAACTCCATTGTGACCAATCAATCAGACCCGTGACCAGAGCCATGGCCTGACACTAACACACTTCAGTCTATTCAGATCCATGCCTATTTTTATGAAGAACATTACAAGCATATATATATATATGTATATATATGTATATATATATATTTAAAAAAAATATATATTTATAAAATTATATATATATATATTAAAAAAAAAATATATATATATTAAAAAATATAAATATATATTTAAAAATATATATATATATAAATATATATATATAAAAAAATATATATTTTAAAAAATATATATATATAAATATATATATATATAAAAAAATATATATAAAAATATATTAAAAAAAAAATATATATATATAAATATATATATATATATAAATATAAATATATAAATATAAATATATATATATATATATATATATATAAATGTAAAGTTTGAAATAGGAATAAAGTATCTTACAGGACCAACTCTACTTGAATGACTTGAATATTCATGAAGATCAGAAGTCTGTGTGGGGGGGATGGGGGGGAGGGAGGGCACACGCTGTACACAACCAAACAAGATATATAAACTGTAAAGACATTTTTTTGTGTTTTCCTCCAGATTTCAGTTGATGAAAATGTGCCTTTTATTTGTACCAGGTGTTTTTCATTTATTTATCTCTCTCGCTCTCTCTGTCTCTGTCTCTGTCTCTTTAAAGTGCAATAGCTGAGCCTCAATGGGGCATGCCTGTTAACGAGAGGTTGTGTTTGACCCTGCTGCGTGTTGCTGCTTGAGACTCCAATTGTATCTTCATCTCTCTCTCTCTCTCTCTCTCTCTCTCTCTCTCTCTCTCTCTCTCTCTCTCTCTCTCTCTCTCTCTCTATTCTCTAGTTCTATTTATTTCTCTATTATATATTATAAATGTATAATTTCCAAAATTCTAGATACAAACCTTTGTCAGAGGAATTTACACAAAGTACACTTATTTTGGGAGAAAAGCTGAAGACAAATTCAAATTCAAAATATTAAAATAACAAAAACAACGGAACATGTCCAAAGGATGTTTACAAATTCAATCTTTTGGTTGTATGGGTTGATCATTATTATGTGTGACCGTTGGCAATAAAACCGTGAACGTGCACACTTTACTGTTTCCTCATTGGCTTTCGTCCCGCCATGCGTCACGACGCGTCACCGTCCTGCGGTGACGCGCGGAGCCTTGGCCTCTGAATTGCGTCATGTTCGCAATATATACTTCCAGTATGCCTCAGGCTAAAACTGCTTTACAGTTTTTCTCCATCGCTTTGGCTTGAGCGCAATGCCACGATTGAAAGTGCAATGGTCACACAACTTCATTGTGTTTCCGCTAAATGTAGTAGCTCACCCCAGCATCACCACATTCGTGCTCCAGAACCCTGCAAGTGTGTCAGTGAATTGGCCAATGACACCAGAAGTTGTTTTGTCATCGTGTGGGCCGTGCATGTCAAAATGTTGAAATGTTTTTAACCATGGCAGTCAACCTTGTTTTTTTTATATTCAAAATTCCGTTTTGTTCTACTTTTTTGTTGACACCGACTTCTCACGGTCCTATTCAAAAATGCACATTTTGTCTTGCTGAACGCCATTGCGTATCACACGGAGTGGTACTGATTTCCACTGTAATCGTTTTCCGGGGAAAGTCAATACTGTACAACATTACAGTACACAGAAAAAGGATTCACACATTTGTACATATACAGACATTTTATTTTTGTAGCAATGGGTCTCCTGTTAACCGAAAATTCACAGTTGCATGTCTAATTTTGACATAATTATACCTCTTCCTCTATTAAGTCTTCCCCCAACACCGCCACCTATTCCTATCACTCTTGTTCATCTGCCAGGCGTGTGTGGCTGCTGCTCGGGCTTTCAGTGTTCCTCCATGCCCATCGATGGTAGTGATTGTGCTGTGGGCATCTCCATATATATGCTGCAAACTTGATTTGTTGATTGGTAAGATTGGGATTCCAAATTCATATATGTCACATGACCGGTCATTTGCCAATCAAGCAGACATCACCATGATATTTATGGAATATACATGTACGTCTGACACATTTTGATAATTGAATGGATCATTTTGCATGTCACGGCTCACACGATGAAAAAACGAATAGAAGTTGTGAAGAGTATGACAATGACACTGAGAATTAACTCTTCAATGCAGTCATCAGCAAGCCATGTGCATGTAGTTATTATGCAAGTCGTAGACAATTGTACCAAAACATGTGCAATTTGCTTAAATGACTAATGAAATGAAATCTGGGGTGAACAAGAACGATTAGGAAACGGCGATTTGAACGTATTGTATTGAAACAAATAATTCTCATTCGATAATTGAACGAAAGCGATTGAGAAAAAACGAATGACTTAACATGCAGTTAATTGGGAACTGAAGAAAGGCATTCTGCACCTTTTACTATTGACCACCAGATTGCGCTCTTCCCCCTCTAACGCTTCGCAGGAGTACTTCTAAACAACTACGACTTTTGTCCATCGATCAATGAACGGTGAATGTTGTGCAGTCAAAGTAAACTCGCCTTAGAAAACAGAATTATGTAGCATTTAGTTTAAACAAATAGTGGGTTGGTTTTAAATAACACACACAAATCATGCTGGGTTTAATTAATACATTTTACAATTAGGCTGTTGCATTATTATGTCAGCATCATATCAGCATCAACATGAATAATAATAAATAGGTTTCCAAAGGTTGTAATTCTGACCAATATAGCATCATGCATTACTGCAGTCATTTAAATATAGTACTTTGAATTGTACTGATGCTACGCTCTTTCTGTCGTTATCTTTATGCAGTTGCAAAGCTTATATTGAAGTAGCAGCCACGGAAAGCTTAATGTGAAGGTAAATATATGATACTGAGTATGCTGACATGAGTCTTAAGTCAGTACAACGTTACATAGGGACCACCGGGGAGGACTCCAACTTCAAGATAAAATAAAGTATGCAACTAAAACGAGCACTCTGAAATTAAAAATCATTACCCCCCCCCCCCCCCCAAAACTTTCCATTTTGTTTTGCCCCAATAGAGATGGCCCAGCATGGCCTCCCCACCTATCGCCCCCTGCACCTTCCTAGACTGCCTGCTTCCCTCATTTAAACCCTTCACGTCTTCCTGGAGCCCGCTGGAGCCCCTACTCAGGACCCGACTCAGGACCCGACTCAGGACCCGACTCAGGACCCGACTCAGGACCCTACTCAGGACACGCTTGGCCCACCAGTGTGTCCTGAGTAGGGGGTCCCGGCCCCGCCTCATTCCCCCTCTCCACCACCTTCCTGGAGGAACCCTGCTGGCTCTGGTCCTGGTTCTGGTTCTGGTTCTGGTTCTGGCTCTGGCTGTGGCTCTGGCTCAGGTTCTGGCTCTGGGTCTGGCTGTGGCTCTGGTTGATCTGGCTCCCCCAGGACTTGCTCCGGCTGCAGCTCTGCTCCAGCGACGGCCTGGCGCCGCTGCCGTTCAGCGAGCTCTGGCTCCTGCCGAAGGGCCCGCACACCAGCCCCAGGAAGCCCCGGCGCATCTCCCTGCTGGCCAGGGTGTAGATGACGGGGTTCATGGCCGAGTTGAGCACGGCCAGCGCGATGAACCAGTCGGCCTTGTACAGGACGGGGCAGCGGCTGCGGCGGCCGCACGCCACGTCCACCAGCAGCAGCACGAAGATGGGCGCCCAGCAGGCGATGAACACGCCCACCACGATGACCACGGTGCGCAGCAGGGACAGGGCGTGCTCCGAGTGGCGCTGCTTGCTCACCTTCTGGCTGCTGGACCGCACCAGCGTGTAGATGCGGGCGTAGAGCGCGCAGATGGCCAGCAGCAGGGCCATGAACACGCTGATGCAGAACGCCACGTACTTCTTGGTGTAGAGCGGCAGCACGGTGGAGCAGTCGGGCAGGTCGCCCAGACAGTTCCAGCCCAGGATGGGCAACGCCCCCAGGGACAGCGCGATGATCCAGCAGGCGCCGATGAGGAGGAAGACCCGGTAGTTCTTCTTGTGGTCGTACGGTCTCATCTTGACCATGGTCAGGTGGCGTTCGATGGCGATGGCCAGGAGGCTGAATATTGAGGCGCCGAGAGCCACGAACATGCTCCCCTCCCGGAGGAACCAGAGGGCCGGGGACAGCTGCAGGGTCTTCTCCCCCGAGAGCAGCAGGTTGGCGAGGTACGTCACGCCGGACAGCGTGTCGCACAGCGCCAGGTTACCGATGAAGTAGTACATCCGATTGTGGAACCTCTTGTTCCTCCATATGGCTATGAGGACGACGAGGTTCTCCAGCACGATGCAGCTGCATATGACGAGGAACGCGATGGTTTTGGTGTCCACGGAGCCACTGCTCGTGCCGCTGGGGGGCCTGTGGTCAAGTTTTCCGGTGAAGTTGTAGTGGAGGTATATTTTAGCGTTGATCATCTTTCCAAAGCTGACACTAGATGTCCCACTTGAGCAGTAAATCTTTTGAAATTCTAAAGGTGGATGAAAAAGAAAAAGAAAAAAAAAGGCAGAGCTGGAAAGTTTGTCATTTTTATTTTGCTAGTCAGGTCTAAAGTCCACAATGAACGTATTTCTAAACGGAGACTATTACGAACAGCCGGGCATATTGAGTGAATCAGTGCGTTAGAGCTAAAGCGCTGAACCTCACCGGTCTTCGCATGGGCTGCTGAATAAAAACGAGTTCAGACAGTAGCCTAGCGCCAAAGTTAGAAATAAAAGCATTATCAAGTCAAATAAACTGTATGTAGGCTACCTACATACAATTAACATAGGAAACATACTAAAGAGCCTACAGAGGATTAACATAGGAAACATACTAAAGAGCCTAAAGAGGATTAACATAGGAAACATACTAAAGAGCCCACAGAGGATTAACATAGGAAACATACTAAAGAGCCTACAGAGGATTAACATAGGATACATATTAAAGAGCCTACAGAGGATTAACATAGTATACATACTAAAGAGCCTACAGATGATTAACATAGGATATATATTAAAGAGCCTACAGAGGATTAACATAGGATACATACTAAAGAGCCTACAGAGGATTAACATAGGATACATACTAAAGAGCCTACAGAGGATTAACATAGGATACATACTAAAGAGCCTACAGAGGATTAACATAGGATACATACAGAGGCGGTCCAACTCACGACTATAATCTCACCAACGTGCCAACCTGACAAAAAAAAAAAAAATTCATGTTAATAGTCCCATTTTCCTTTCGTAATCACCCAGCATTGATTAGTTTGGAATACACCAGTTTAATCGTAAATTATCCTGCGTTTTTTGTTTCTTCACTCAAATGGCAAAAGTAAATCAACGTACCTCGGGATGTCCGGGATTTCTAACAACTATTCCAGTTTGAAGACATGGTGAAAAATATCCAACGTTTTGCTAAAGAGTTGATCCATGCAATTGTGTTCTTAATTTCAACCATCTTCCAGCGGCGGTTCAACTGGACAGCGCGTCGTCCTAGGTGTCTGCTCCGGGCAGGGTCTCTCTCCGGGTATCTCTTCAAGTCACACCCCTTCCTCTATTCACTGGAGGCTGCAGACTTCCCTGGGAGGGCTGTGAAAAGCTCCTGGATCAAAGTCAGTAATGTGTCTATGGATACCATGTCCTGCTATTAAAAATTAACTATCATTATTTGCATTATTTTAGTGCCAAATAAAGACGTAGTTTTTATATTAAAAAATACTAATAAATCACGCAAATAATAATGATACAATCGATGTGTTTTATAAACAATAACTCATGGGATTGTATTCATTATAAAACTATGCCCTTCATACTTCCTTTGTGTGCATTAAAACAAAAGTAAGCTAAATAAATATTGACCCATTGTCGTTATCTGCTTTGAGTCATAACTTATTCACTGTTTGTTAAATAAATGATTATATTGAAGTGTAGACAACCGTTGTGCCAGACTCACTCTGCTCCTATAGCCTTACAAGAATTACATCCTTAGCATCCTTGCACTTGGTACAAAACAACAAGCCAACAAACAACTGGACTCTCTGGTTTCATGATTCCCATGGTGATTATTAAGAACAATAGCATATATAAACTACGCATGCAACTACTAATGCATCTACAATATGTATTTTTTAGATTCTGTTTAATTGAAGGTAGGGTAGGCAATTCAGTTTAGAGGCGTTGTTTGTCATATTTGTTGAAATTCTCTTTACATTCCGACAGCAAGAAATAAGTTAAATACTCGGACAAAAAAATAAATAATAATCTGGTCTCTTTGGCTGTCGCAGGCCTGTAATAAGCCCGTCCAATCATTCGGGCCGAATGACATTATTGGATGGCTTACCTGTCTGTCTACCTACCCGGCTGCCGGCTGGCCTCAAGCCCCCAACCCTTATAACGTTTGACCTACTTTAGACTCTCTAAATACCTAAACCCATACACTTCAAGTAACAGACATTTTGCCCTTTATTTACATTTGTATGTTAATTTGTTCATAATCACATTATATTTTGGTTTTATGTTGATTGTATTTTTTGGGGAGTATTTTTTTCCATTGCATTTTTTTTTTACTATACTTGGGATCTCTTTTTTTCGCCTGTCTTTCTGCTGCTATAAACAACCACATTTCCCTGCCTGGGGATCAATAAAGAGTTATCTTACTGTTACTCTTAGGCTACTTCCAATCTTTCCCCAAGATGCTACACGTAGACCTATACAACAACAGTGCTAAGCTTTTAGCTTTACTTCAGTTCCAGCAAATACTGAGGCGATAATGGACCGAGTGACATCATTGTGGATCCACACACTGCCGGGTCCTTAACTCTCTGTGTGTTAACCGCGAGCCCAGGCTGAATAGATGGACGTGGTTTTGGCAAGGGTCCACACATTCCTTGTGTTACAGTAACAATCCTCAGCCATTTCCTGCAGGTTGCACTAAGTAGCCTATTCATCCAGTGACACTGTGAAGCTCGTAAAAAAATAAGAAATTAAAGAAATCGTAGGGCTACTCCGTGCTCAGCAATCTGGGAGCCATCGTAGATTAAGACTCTGAGAGGAGAAAGAAACTGTAGTCACGTTCCTCCAGTAACCCCAGATGGAAAGTTAAAAAAAAAAAAAACATCTGAGTTCGTCAGCAAAGTTGTGGTGGAAAAACTATAGGAAACTACATTTACTGATATGCTTCAGGGCCCCTGAGTGTAACGCCATGAGATGTGGTCAAGGAACAGGGGGCCCCATGGCTGTGTTTACACGTAGACTACCAAGAGTGGGGTACGGTTTGCGTGGATGGGATTTCAGCTCTTCACGACCACCTTCTCAGAAATATTGTGTTCCCTGCTACATCGACAGGAAGGCGGACTGCTGGCTGTGATCGACGGTCAGCGACTGACAGTAATAAGCATTTAGCAGAGAGCCATGCTTGTGATTTAAGTCTGTGGTGGGCCTGTTGGGTTTTTTAAACTTGCGTGGTCAATCCGCTATGTCGTTTCCCTCTCACTACAGACTGGACGCTACTAACTACTACTCTACGAACTGTAGTCTTCTGATATGCTGGAGAAAACGCAACGTTAGACATGTAATGTGTCTAATGCGTTAGACATGTAATGTGTCTAATGTGTTAGGGGTGTGTCTAACACACACCCTGGTTCTTTTTATTAGAAGTAGCGATAGTACATGGCCTCACAGCACTTCCCCTAAGTGAGCGTCAGTGTATTCATCCAATGCGTAGGTTTGCGTGAAACATATCAGCAGAAAATAGGAAGTTCGCCGCCTCTGACTTTTATCGGGGAACACATTCATTATTTACCATCGTATACGTGTCATGTCCTGCACTTAGATACACGCTCCCGCATGCATCAAGCGCAGTAAAGATTTTCATAATGCAGCAGGTATATGCCTACCACTCCCTGTGTGATTACCTATAGCACCAGGACGTCCGCCCTGTATGTGTCATTCGAAACCGAACGCGAGCTAATGGCGTAATGTAACGACCGGACACAGTAGCGATTAGCCCCGGCTCGCCGTGGCGCTTTAGCATCATGAGACGCATTCCAAAACGGGTTCCGCTGACGTCACGGCTCAACCTCCCAACCCCTTCATTTAAGTGCAACGGCCAGGGTCAACACCGGCGGGGCAGTGCACTGGCGCTCCCATGTGCAATTATGAGAGCACCCTGCCTTTAATTTCAACTCTCCCTTTATTTTAAAGCAACAACACACCCCGTGGGTCGAGGCCCCAGCAGCATCTGTGGCGGCTTTCGGTTCCCCCCCCCCCCCCCCCCCCCCCCCGTTCTGTCCGGTGGCTTTGGTGGTTGAAGTATTTCGAGGCACGGTGGGCAACCTCTCGCATGCAGCTGAACTGAGGAGGAGAAGGAGAAGAAGGCAGAAGGTTGAGGCCGTTTCTGAAGCGTAATTCCAGCCGTGGGGCCTGTTTAGTCTAGGGGCAAGTCTGCCAACACTGGGGTGGGGTGGGGGGGGGGGGGGGGGGGGGGGGGGGGGGGGGGGAGACCACACAAACGGGACCCATTCCCGTGTGATGGTTTTTCGTCGCGCCGCCATGGCTTTTCCTTTTGAAAGCGCCGTGTTTTTTTATTTGTTTACTTGGTGCAAAAGTTGAATATGAAGTTGAAGTTGAATAATTTTTTTTTTCAATAACAGGGTTCAGCTTTCCAAAGAGAAAGTGTGAGGGCTTTCCAGAAGAACGGACAGACCACCCGGGGGTCAAAACTAGAGAGGAGAGGAGTGTGTGTGTGTGTGTGTGTGTCTGTGTGTGTGTGTCTCTGTGTGTGTGTGTGTGTGTGTCTCTGTGTGTGTGTGTGTCTCTGTGTGTGTGTGTGTCTCTGTGTGTGTGTGTGTGTGTGTGTGTGTGTGTGTGTGTGTGTGTGTGTGTGTGTGTGTGTGTGGACAGAGTTGCTATAGGAATGAGAAACAGACTAGCAGTATTTATTTTGTTCAATATTAGTGGCATGGTCAATAGTGTAAGCCAGAGCTTGAAATAGAGACCTTGCTTTACTCACTGTTTTGCTATAATGGATCTTTCTACTATGATTCGTTATTGTTTATTTGGTAGTTAACAACACATTTCTTGTCAATAGCTTCCATTGACCATCCAGTTATCCCTCCATATCATCCCTTATTAGGTAATTGCCGTAGAGTCAATATAGATAATAATAATAATATGTACAGTATGTTTCTGAATCTCTTGTAGACGCGTGAGCAGATCCGTCTGTTTGCCTCCATCATGAGCTAAAACAAATGTTTCCCCTCGTAGGACCGTTTAGCCACAAAGCCCCCCCTGACCGACTTGTTAAGATGCAGAAGCCATAGGTCGTTGCTTTGGCTTCACCGATGAAGAAACAGCAGCTGGTCTTTGGGTTGTTTAACAGAAAGCTGTCCCAACCTATAGGCTTTGACTTCCTCCAAGAGAGAAACAGCCAAGTTAGCAGCAAAAGTCAGAGTCAGAGTCCAATCATCAATTGGAAATGTCATTGCGATGGATAGATTGTTGATAATAGCGACAGTGGATAGATAGTTGATAGACTTCATTTAGCGGCCAAACGTATCTTAAAGTGCCAGACCTCTTGTTTGGCCAGAGAGATTATATCAACACATACAAACACTATAAAGACCACAAACCCTGAACTGTTGACCTCCGAACGACAAGAAGGTTTTCTGAAAATAGCTGCTTGTTCGACAAACTAGTGACTTCCCAAACAGACGCTTGTTCACAAAAAAAAAAGGATGTTGACCTTATCTTTTTATGTATGTATTGAACATAAAGACGGTGTAGGAGTATCTAGTAGGACAAAATGAACCCAAACCAAAACGCTTTTTGAAGAGCCTTTCCATCCAGAGGCTGGCTTCTGTCTGGAGTGGCTGGATGTTCGATGCCTGAGTGCATTAAAACATATTGATCAGGTGCTCGCTAGGCTTTAATAAATGTTATCCTGCGAAGTTTAAATGCTTTCCTCCATCGTCTTCCCCCCCCCCCCCCCCCCCCCCCCCCTTGGTAGATCCCGGCCTGGTTTGAGTTTCTTAAGGTTTGAGTAACTTTCAACCTGTGAAATGATTGGTTCTCACTGTAGCGAGTGAGTACTTTTCCATGAACGATTGGCCAGTGCTTATTCATTGTGGTGAAACAGAGTCAGCCGAAGATCGCAGATTCCTGAAACAGTTCCTTTCTTTTTCCAAGGTCTGTGGTCGGACCATACGCTTCCTCCCTCCACACCATATTTATTCATTTATTGAATCAGATTATCATTTGCGTGTCTCTTTAATAAATGTCAAGACACATAGAATGACAGATACCCAAGTATTAAACACTGTATAAATTCCAAACTGTCCATTCATTCTTCTCCACTTCCCTAAAGCTGATAGTGTAATTCCAGGTAATTCTTCACTTTTGGACGTGAACGCAAACAGTAAAAGGAACCAAACAACTGCGCAGCTCACACAAGCTCACACAAGCTCACACAATGCTAATATAGTAGCATGTTTGCTAGTTGTTCTTGGCTACAGCTTATTTGTTAGTTTGTTTGTTTTACTCTACTATCTACTCTGCTTTTTAGGCAGTTTAAGCAGCTTCTTTCTTTAAACTTGTTGCAGCTTCAGTATCACAGCAACCCAGTGTGTGTTACCACAGCAACTCAGTGTGTGTTATCACAGCAACTCAGTGTGTGTTACCACAGCACTGTTGTCTCCCTTCCTGATATGTGTGATGTGTATTCCACCTCACCTTCCCTGGTGCAGTACAAGCTTCATGCAGTGATCTATCCAGTACACAACAAGCAGAATCACCGTTGTCTGACATTCTAACATTAAAATGTCTTCTTTACTTTATTATTTAATCAACCGTTAGACACCTGCGAACACAGGGGATCAAACCTAAGGAACGCGTAGGGGAGCGAGCACGTGGTCAAAGCGTTCAAGAACTGAGGACTTGCACTTCCTTCTTCTGGATAATAACCGACTTAACGGAATTACCAAAAACAGTTATTTTTCGATATTGAACAAGTGTGTGGAACCTGCACACAACGCACAATACAATGCAAATCCTATAGCCTATTTACACTAGGAGACAATTTATCTTATATTTTATTATTATATAATAAAATATTAATTAGCGCTCACTTTCCAATGCAACTCTAACGTAAGACAACAGTAGCAAACGACACAGCGTACGGGTCGTTCGCTGACTAGCTAGCGTCAGCATGCACAGCATAGGGAAATGAAAAATGCTAATACAACTATTATTAACAAACAGGGCAGTATGTGTATCACTCGTGAAACTCGTCGTTCTTGCAGCAACTGTTAAAAACGCTCTGTGTAGGATTACGTTCCTGGGAGAACACACTGCAATGCATTCCAGTCACAAACGGTATGCATATTTCATCAGGGGCCGTATAACGACTGGAGCCATCCTGGGCTTCACGATGTGCGCACACACACACACACACACACACACACACACACACTCACACTTAAAGCACCACGTGAAGACTTGAAGGGAGTACTACTGTAGCCTGAGTGAGTGGCAGCCACAGCAGACAGACAATCTGAGGTCACAGTACAGGATGGGATGGCTTTGGGTTTCACTGGGACTCTTCAATGTTCTCTGTAAGCCGAAGTCATGTTAACTCTTATTATCATTACTAATATATTTTTTATTGATCTGTCAGACATCATTATTTATGAGTGGGCGACTATCAATGGCGGATCTGAGGCATTAGTTGTATCGCACGCACGGGGGAAATGTATTGTAATGTAAGTATTGAAAACGTTCCACTGCATTAACCTCTGCTTTACTACTTTCTCCGTCTGATTTTGACCCTGAGGGATCGATGAAGAGCAGCCTCACATCATATAGGTGAATGTCCCAGCCCTGGCCTTCCTGCTTTAACTCCTGCATTGTCACAGGGCCTGTGGAGAGAGAGACAGTGGAGCCAATAATCATCATCTAACGATGACCAGCCTCACCTGTGGCAAAGTTTTCAAATACAGCCAGCCCATCTGCAGCAGCATCTTCAATCTTCATCTTCATCTTCATCTTCAATCTGGGTCTGTCTGGCCTGCCGTGTGCTACAGCCTTTTGTTTGGTATTTCTTTTTCTTTAAGAGGAGGTCTGGTGGTTTAGTTTTGCATGGCGTTGTTTTGTAGTTCAGTGGTTGTGTTGTTTTGGCAGTTAAAGAGTTACTTCTTAGTCTAGTCTTAGATCTCACCGTTGTGCTCCTCATGGTCTGACTTTTCACATCCAGCCTACAGTTGATCGTGTCCCTCTCCATCTCCAACAGCGTCTGCTTTTTCCGCTGTTCAAAGCTGCCCATCGATAGTAGAGCTCTGAGAGCTGTCTCTCTCCACAGGCTCTGTACCAATGACAAGGGCTGAATGGAGAAAGACCAGCGGCACGACATACTTTTTTGTTTGTTGCGTACAGGTCCTTGTCCGAGAAAGAAAATGAAAAGTGCTAAATAACACGCCACGCCCACTTGCGTAGGCCAGTAATGTGATCTCGTCAACAATACAACGTCGTTGGAGAAATGTAATCGTCTTTCACAACCATAATGGACTAATGGACATAATGGACTAACACGCACAGTCCACAGACTATGCATAGTAGTCCACCAGGGAAACAACACATGCTTTCTTAATTGATCATTAAGTGTCTATAATGTAAAAGTCATTGGAGATGTTATCGTCCACTGACCACAACTCTTAGTCCACCAGTGAAACCACTTTGTATCCCATTTAGCCACCGAGTAGCATCTCAAACGTCCCTTTGTGAGGCTAAACGTGTGGTTGATGTCACACAGGTTCCTTTGCCCGTGTCATGTTGTTCTTTTTTTTTTTTGTCCCCATTGTTTGGAAGGAGTTTCCTCATTTGCCCGCTGGACCTCCAGCGACCAGACGCCCAATCAGCTCAACGCTCTTCTTACGGGCCGTGGAGTAACATTGTCACTCCACTTCCTCAGAGGATGTAGCAGGAGCTCCTGGGGCGGGCAGGGCTTCAGAACCTCAAACACCACCCAAACAACCACACACAAGATCAGGGAGCCCCCACCCACCCTGCAGGCATGGGCTTAAATGCACACACGCACTCACCGTGTGTGTGTGTGTGTGTGTGTGTGTGTGTGTTTGTGTGTGTGTGTGTTTGTGTTAAGTACAGAATATTTGGGAAAAGCATTCCTCCGTGAGCCCCCCCCCCCCCCCCCCCCCCCCCCCCCCACCCCCCCCCCCCCCCCCCACAAACATACACACACACATACACACCCACACACACACACACACACACACACACACACACACACACGTGTGTGTGTGTGTGTATGTGTGTAAAGCATACAGAGGAAGGGCATGGCAAAGTCATAGGTTAGTGGGTCAGGAAGTAACACATTGGGATGTTCTGTATTTAGGAAGTGACACAATGAACACACACACACACACACACACACACCCACACCCACACGCACAAGTTGTTTGTGAATTTAATTGACTAATGGATTTGCGTTGTGGTTTACTTTACATACATCATGCAATGTGGATAGAGTGCTTGCCTCTAAATATGATGTCATGATTGGAGAAAGCAATGGAAACAAAACTAAAATAACAACATTTCAACAATAACAACAACAATACTAATGCTATTAATAATTTGAAGAATTAGAAGAATTAGAAGAAGGAGAAATATCGGAATACTAAATCCTACAACCACTTCTATTTCGTTATTTTGGATTGGTAAGGGAAAAGTTCAGTTAGAGTTTAAAATAAAGAAATAAGTCTGAATGAATTTGAATATTTAATCTTTAGCGTCTCCTGGAGGAAGAATGCAAAACTGGGGGAGAAAACTAAATGCATTATTTCATAGCTTCTTGTCATTGCAGGCCTACCTTAAAATCCATGACCAAAAAGTCCATTGATAAATTCGTATTAATAATAAGAATTATCATTATTGTTATTATAATTATAATAATATATATATTTTGTTGCCATAACGTGGTCTACATGCCATATCAGTTATTCATGTTATTAAGCCAATAAAATATGAATAATTCCTTCTGTTACAGTTGACATTTTTAGTCAATGATTATGTCTATTTCATTGATATAACGTTAATTTAATTTGACTCAATATTCAGTGAAAATGAGACTATTGTACCACTATTGTACCACTAGAGGTCAGTGCAACACATTTCTAACCACCGAAAACGGCAACAAATGTCTGAGTAAATGCACAGCCACTTTTTTCCAATTTCTCAGCAATTCGTAGAACCAACTAACTAACTATAATTTTGTATAGTGTTTTATCTTTGGATTTTGCTGTTTAATGTTAACCGTACCAATATTACATTTGATATTTTTTACGTAAAAAATATAATAATATTAGAGCTCTAAACCATAAACTACCTCGCAAGTTCTCGCAATTGGTCGTCACAAGTTCATCTTGTCTCAATTATTTGTTTGAAGGCCTAAAACAATTCTGAAACCAATAAACTCCGACAGTAATATCATCGTATTGCGTGCCGTCGATCTATGCCATCGATGCAAAACGGAGTAATCGGAGTAATCTGTTTTATATATATATATAAATTTAACTAACCCTTTTTTTATTAGCTAAAACGTGATGTATGTAATATAGGTATTGGTCTTCATGATTGAGTTCAGGATATTTCAATGACAATTCATTTTAAGTTTGGCCTACTGTATTCTTGCAATAGTTTAAATATATTATATCTTTCTTTCTATTCTCTCAAACAAACACACACACACACACACACACACACACACACACACACACACACACACACACACACACACACACACACACACACACACACACACACAAATAAAATGGTCTCCCATGGTGTTAAATATTTAGTGTCTTTATAAAACAGATTTGCAAAATATAGCCAAGGCTCATTCATTTAAATACACATAAATAGCAGGAAAATATTTTCCCATTTCAATTCAAATAAATTTGAAATAATTGTTTTATACATAAATCAGGAATGAACAATATAGGAAAATAGGGTATTAAACCCTTTTGATTTCTTAATACAGAAAACACAAGAAATGGCTAAAGCTGCATTTGATTAGTCAGAAATATACACCTTTTAACACACTTCAAAATTTATAACAAGGCTTATTCAAGTTTGTGAAGGAGCAATCTCAACATCTTTGGAAAGGTCCCTTAAAGTCATTAATTTTAAAGCAACACGTTTGAACATCATGAGCAAAAGCAAGTAACACCACCATGGCTGAGAGTTTGAGTATATGTACAATAGTGCAGCCCAAAGGAAAACAGAAAAAAGAACAGGCAGTACATTTGTTATTAACATAGTTTAGCGTCCTGACTGACAAAACTTCAAGTTAATTCCTTTCATTTTTAACGTTGTCAAAATGTAGAAACACGAATAGATCTTGTGGTTGTGCTATGCTGCTTATCAAACATTAGAAAATTCTAAACTCATCACAATACCAGGCATTTCAAAACATAGGAATGAGAAGCTGGTGTTTTTTGGGCACAATCTTCATTGGAATGTGGGGCGATTGTTTTGTGTATTTAGAATACGTTTTAATGTTTTTGTTTTTTTAAAGTACATTCATCATCAATTCTCAATTAATAAATACTAGTATAAAAATAGTGACTTGGGACAGTAAGGATCTTTGAAGGATTGTGTCCGCATACTTCATCGAGACCAATGAGATTAATTCAGCAGTATTTTGGAAAAACAAAAACCTGCATCTGAATTGAACAATAAGGCAAACAATAACAGTTCAGTGTACTATCCGGGGTTTCCTTCTAGAAAAATATATATGTCGATCTGTTTGATTGCGCTTGCATCTCTTTAAATGCTATCAAAAACCACGAGCGGAATGAATCAGCGTTCTTTTTTTTTTTAAACATATTAACATCTGTAAAAGTAAACAACTATACCATACTTCAAAATGTCCTCTTTCCTTTCTCCATTGTTGAACCAAACTCAAATCCATCCTCCCGATGTCCAATCACTGCAGCTGTCCTTAAAAGTCCTCTAAAGTTCCACCAATAGGAGCTCAGTTTGCGGGCTCGGGTATGGGCGGCGGTCGCTCGAGTCGCACGGTCCAGGGGTCGGAGGGCGGCGCGTAAAACCCTGAGCGGCTCAGCACTTTGTCTCCGGCCAGCGTGAAGGAGAACATGCCCCTCTGCCTGCCTGCCCCGCCCCTCTGCTCCACCACCTCCTCCTCCTCCTCCTCCTCTTCTTCCCCCAGCTTCCCCTCTCCCCTGCCGCCCTCCAGCCCAGACCCTGCCACCCTGCCCCTAAACCCGTGACCCCTGCCCCTGTTCACCACCATGCCCCTCACCCCCGCCAGACCTTTGACCCCCGCGTAGGGCAAGCCCGACAACAAGCCGTTCTCCTCGAAGGCGCGGCTCGACGCCAGCGGCGATCCTGTCGTCGTCGTCGTCGTCGTCACGGCGGCCGGTTGACACAGGAAGTTGTTGTTGTTGACGACGTTCCCGGGCGTGGCCCTCCAGGCGGCCGGCTTGCGGCCCCTGCGCGGCCGGGAGACGCGGCAGCTCTGTCTCTTGATGTGGCGGTGGAGGTGGTCGGAGCGCGTGAAGCTCTTGTAGCAGTGCTCGCACTGGTAGGGCCGCACGCCCGTGTGGATGCGCAGGTGGTTCTTCAGGTCGTAGTTGTGGACGAACTTGGAGTTGCAGTGGAGGCACATGTAGGGCCGCTCGCCCGTGTGCTTGCGCATGTGGATCTTCAGCTTGTCTTGTCTGGGGAGGGGAGAACAGACGGGTGTTGGCGTGTGATTGGACGGTCATTTCGAATGGGGAACTGTTATTGGTCAAAGCATGAACATCGTAGTCTTGTGTTTCCTGATGCCAATGTCAAACGTGTGCCACGTCTAACCTAGTCTTGTAAATAAGCCTGATTGAAACAAATATAAATAACTTTGTGTATGTACTTAAATTTGGACATACACATGACCAGCTGTCTAGTTTGCAATTCTGTGAGTTTCATACTCATACTCATAACATATATATATAATAATATTTATATGGATATATCATATGGATATATCATACGGATATATGTGTATGTATATGTGTATGTATATGTATCCATATGGATATATCATATGGATATATCATATGGATATATCATATGGATATATCATATGGATATATGTGTATGTATATGTGTATGTATATGTATCCATATGGATATATCATATGGATATATCATATGGATATATCATATGGATATATGTGTATGTATATGTATCCATATGGATATATCATATGGATATATGTGTATGTATATGTGTATGTATATGTATCCATATGGATATATCATATGGATATATGTGTATGTATATGTGTATGTATATGTATCCGTATGGATATATCATATGGATATATCATATGGATATATGTGTATGTATATGTATCCATATGGATATATCATATGGATATATCATATGGATATATCATACTCATACTCAGTTTCATACTCATCAACTGTCAAATTAGATTTCTTCTCATTTCTTAGGACATTTCAAATGTCTTATCAGCCTGCATCAAAATCAGCCTTATCAACAGTTGGACCGGAAATGCACTTCAAAACGAACGCAAGCAAGTGTGCAAGACTCGACACCGAGAGTTAACTAACTAACTAGACCAACTAACTAGAGTTCCTCAGAGTCCTGAGTCCTGGTTGGCTGGCGCATACCTGGTGAAGCGGACCTCGCAGATGGTGCACATGTACGGCTTCTCCCCCGTGTGCGTTCTCATGTGTCGGGGCAGTTTCCCCGCGCCCTGGATCACCTTGTTGCAGATGGGACACTGCTGGGCCGCCTTGGGCTTCATCTTGCGCTCCTCCTCGAGCTGCCAGGGGGGAAACAGCGCCCCCAGGTGGGACGCCGAGCTAAGGAAGCTCAGGTACGAGCGGAAGTCGGCCTCGTCTTTGATCTGGCCCTCCAGGGACGGCGTGCCCCCAGCGCCGCCGCCGTTAACGGCGGGGGACTCTGAACCCCCGGCCCCGAGACCCCCCACGCGCCCGGAGCCCACCAGCTCCTTCAGGAAGTCCCCATGGAGAAGGCCAGCGCTGCTGCTCCAGAGAAGAGAATCAGGAAAACGATTTGTACCCGATGGGAATCAGACGGTGTCCCAGCAGACGGTAGACATGACAGTAATAAGGATTAAAAAGCGATCCGTTTCTTCTTTTTTTTATACGAATGAAACAACTACAAATATAGAAACGATACCGGTACGCACGATAAGAGCAGTGGAAATGTAGCTGCAGAAATGTACGTGGTCAGTTCACAGTAGTATACCACAGAGTATTACTGAAACTACAGAGGATTGACTTACTGAGTCACTTCCTCCTTCATCTCCTCCTTGATCACCTCCCTCTTCACAGCCAGGTCCAGGGGCCTGGAGCTCTCCAGCTGGGGGGGAGCCGAGGACACAGGGGGGTAGTGTCTGCCCCGGGGTGGGACCCCGTTATGGGGGTGCTGGTGGGGCTGCTGGTGGAGGTGGCGGTGGTGGTGGTGGAGGTGGTGGTGGTGGCGGCCGGGCTCCAGGAGCTGCTGGGGGAAGATCTCTGCGGCCCACATGGAGGGGTAGAAGCTGGGCAGGAGAGGGGAGAAGTTGGCCTGTGGTTTGTCCAGCGCGGAGGCGATGCGGGGGTACAGGCCCTCCTGCAGGAGGGACTTGATGGAGAAGTCCTTCAGGGCGCGGCTCTCCGTGCTCTCCTACACAGAAGCAGACGTTGGAGATAGTTGGTTATTGAAGACGGGACCGGTTGGTCACATTCACCTTCACTGAACGTGAATGTGAATCTCATAGCGACGACAACAGAGAAGGAAAACAAAGCACTTGACTCATTTAGGTGATCAAGAAGTTTGGAATTGTTTGTTCAACAACTTTGGAGTCTTCACGTTTTCTCCTTTGCTTTTACTTTTGCCATCTTGGGATTTTAGGTCAAATGCCAACCGAAACATGAACGACATCGTACCTGCTTTTCTCTCATGTTGTCCGGCGACTGCGACGGCCTGTGGTTTGTGTGGAGTTGGCGGCGGTGGAGGAGGTGGCGGAGGTGCTGCGATGTACTCGGAGGCGGAGAACCCTCTCTCCCGCGCGGCGCCCCTTCCCCTCGGCTCTCCGGGGACTGAGTCGACCTCTCGCTGGCGACCTCCTCGTCCTCTTCCTTCCTCGACCCTTCCTCCTCCTCGTCCTCCTCCTCGTCCTCCTCGTCCTCCATATCCTCGTCCTCCATATCCTCGTCCTCCTCCTCTCCTTCTCCACCTCCTCCTCCTCGTCCTCCTCCCCCCGTGTCCATGATCTCCAGACACACGTTGATGATGCACGGGATCTCCAGCAGCCGAGCGGCGTTCAGGATCTCCTTGACGTTGGACGCCGTCACCGTCAACGTGGACGTGTAGGCGAACTCCAAGATGGCCGTCAGCGACTCGGGGCCCACAAAGTCAATTTCGTACGCGGCCGCCGTCTGCGGCTGCAGTCCACGGTCCCCGTGATCGCCGGGGCCGTGGTCGTTGTGGTGGCCGGCGGCGGTCGCCACGGTGAAGAGCTTCTTGAAGTACTGGCTGCAGGCGGCGAGGACCGAGCGGTGCGTCTGGTACTCCTGGTCGCGGACGATCAGGACGACGTCGCAGAAGAGGCCGTCACGCCGTTGCTCGTTGAGGCTGCACAGGATATCGCTGCTGTGGTTGGGGAAGGGGATTCCAATCAGGTCCTCTTCTCTGTGGCGGGACATCTTGGGGTTGGTGCGTCGGTGGGCCGGAGTGTGTGCTGCACCCTAGAGGGGGTGTTGGAGGTGGGGTGGGGTATCTGAGGAGAGGATACGAAGACGACAGGTTAGATGATATTGTTGCAGGTGATGTGAACAGCGGGTTGCAGTCCGGCTGGTCTGCTAGCGCCTACGTCTGCAGAAGCAAAGTCGTTTAACAACACCTTACACGCTTTGGTTTGTGGTGTGCCGTGAAGTAAGGAGAAGACTTAGTCTCCACCAGAAAGTTGATCAGGGTCTTCGCATATCCACTTATTCAATGATATATTTAAAGTTTTATTTAAGAATTTGAAGAAATGTTTGCAGAGGATAATGGCACGAGAGAGAACATTTATTATTGTTAAATAATAATTGTTTATCGCAAAATGAAAACTGAAGCACTTGGTGTTTGTTGGGTTACCTTTGCATTAAGGACACAAAAAATTAGTATTGTATCATATTTCTTTGCACAAATTATCGAGGTACAGACATTTTTAAGATAATGCACAAACGCGTTATGAGCCTCATTGTTTCATGTTCATTGCATTTGTTTTACATCTTTGGAGGATGTAGTTAGGAATATATAAAAAGGCCTGTATGAAAAAAAACGAAATGAAGGCAGACGAACAATTGTGCTCAGGTCATGTTCGCCTACATATCATGCAATGTCAGGTGGTCCAATATACTTTATACATATCACATATTTATATCTAATATTGCCATCTTCATATAACAGGGTTGTTATGGATTGTTGAAGTTTGTCAAAATTCATTTCAATATCCATCCAGTGTTCTTTTTTTATTTTGCAAGAAAGGTATTTAGTTGTTGTTGTTTTTTATCTGTTTGGGTTTATCCAGAGCTATTTAGCTATTTATCTCTCTAAATGGCTCTGGGTTTATCCATGCAAGGCTCTCGTGTCGGGTGGTGATCATTATAGTGACCGGAAGTCGTCAGCTCGTCCCTTATGCTGCTGACGATCAGTGCTCTGGTATGTACTGAAAACAGCTCCAAACAGCTCCGTGGTGTTATTCTCAGTTCTAAGTCCGCTCAAAATTCTAAGTGTATGGTAAATGACAAGACTTGTATTGTCACGTTTTGTGTCTGTCAGTAAGTTGTTGTGTTTCTATTGTTTGGCCGAGTGAATTGAGCTAGTCCGTTAGCTTGTGTAGTGGTTAGCTGCTGCGCCTCAGCCTCTAGTGGTCCGAGGAGGTATTGCGCAGCTAATGGAAAATGGCGATGAGCTAATGTCTATGTACCACCACCACCACTCACATGAATGTGTTTACCAGGTATGTTAAAACCCTTTGCATAGAATTATGTTTTTATCATATAAACGTATGTTACACGGAGAAGTAGAATACACATCTGTTTAAACAGGGTTTCCTTTTGTTAGTAGGAATTTACTTTTAATTGTCAAACGATTGTATGCGATCACAATGTAAAAAGTAGTTGACCCGCCCTTTTGCTGCCGAGGATCCGTGCTCTGCAGGAGCCCTATGTCTACGGATCACCTCCACTCACATGCACAATAACATGTATTTAACATGTAATTTGACAACAGAATAACCTCTGTGGAGCCGGAGACAAGTTGCCCAGTGGTCCCTTCAGTCTGCTGGGATCGAGCGAGAAAGAGCGGGTTACGCATATTGTATATTTATATTTTTGGATCTTTAGTTAAATCGGCGTCTGGGTTTCGGTGTATTTATTGCATTGGGCAATGACTATCTAATGGATCGAATGTGGTTTTGATGTTCTAGGGTTGTGTTAACCCATGCGACCGGTTCCTGCAGGTCCTACTTTCCGAATCACTATGGTGTTTACAGTCTGTGGTAAAAATAAATAAAAAGATAAACCGACATTGGCAACGCTCTCGTTCATTCACATCTATGAATAGCGCTTAAACTGAGCTGTCCGCACTCAGCGGTCACAGAAGGCATGTGTAGATACATACTTTGAAGCGGTCCTGCTAGCCACGGCTACATTGTTGTTGACTGCCTCTAAACGGGACTTGGACTCTGAAGCCACATTGACACACACACACACACACACACACACACACCGACCCACCCGCGCACACACGCACACACACAACCGCACACACTTTGACCCACCCACTTGCAAACACACACACACCGACCCACCCACCCGCGCACACACACACCACACACACACACAATCGCACACACTTTGACACACCCACTTGCAAACACACACCGACCCGCCCGCCTGTGCACACACACACACACACACACACACACACACACACACACACACACACACACACACTTTAACCTACCTACCCACACACACACACACACACACACACACACACACACACAGTTGAAGCAGCGTATCATTTGAGAGTATGCCTACTTCCAACAACTTCATGAGAAAGCCAACCTTGTGCATCAGGTACACAAGTTGGACAAAAGGGGATTTTATTCTCGTCCACGTTGTTGCTAGGTAACGGTTGCCATGTTAATGTCACTGATACGGAGCAGACCTAATTATTTAAACGCCTATAGAGGGGGTGGTGGTATCACGTATAGGGCCTCCTCAGACTAAAACCAGCAAGTTTGAGGGAACAAAAAAAATAAATAAAAAATAAATAAAATCGATTCAGTGTGGGAGTGTTTTTCTTGCTGGCAAATACGAGCAACGTGAGCAAGACGCGATATTACGAGTTGTTATTTAACAGACATATTCGCTTCCCCCAAGAGGGATTTGATGAACCGTGTTCAGTACAGCAGGCCCACTGTACACCCTGTTAATGAGCGTTTGCGTAGTGCGAAACGATGGGAGGAGGCCACAAGTTAAACTATGACCATTTCATGCCGACGTGTTGACCTGCCGTCCCTGCGACGTGCACGACGCACTCAAATATCACGGCGTGACGCAGTTCCACATCGGGACGCACACGCAACCGCCAAGGCCGCCGCTGCCGCCGCTTGTTGTGTTTCCATGCGGACATGCGATCATCAGTGCCGGCCTCACGGCTTAGCAGGAGAATAGTGGCCTGTCTCCTTGCAGGGGAACACGGGAGATGGGCTGAAAGCTCCCCAACAGGTTGCAGAAACACGGCGCCCATCCCAGAGCTCCCGGCCAAGGCAAACAGTGATGCCGGGCTTGGAACAACAGCGTGAGAGGAGGGGGGAGAGAGAGAGAGAGACTAAAAACCGCACATCCAAAGTGAAATGCAACTTTAGTTGGGGATTTTACATTGATCTTATCTATTACACCATGTTATAGTATTTTATATTGTAACCTATAATAGGCCTACATTATTGCATACACTTCCTTTGTAGGCCCACATCACAGGTATGCCTACTCGAATAGTAGTCTGGGTCTACTTTATAAACGTTTTACTCTTTTATTAGAAGTAGGCCTAATTGGACGCCATTGTTATTCCTCCATTTTTACATTTTGTGTTCGACGGACAGAGAAAGAAAGACACTGACAGACGGACGGACGGACGGACAGGCAGACAGACAGACAGACAGACAGACAGACAGACGGGCAGACAGACATAACATACATGTTAACATACATGTATCACAGACGCGTGCTCGCTGCTGTTAGCGCGCAGCAGCAGCAGTAGTGGTGGTGGTGGTGGTGTGTCGCGTGTTGTCGTGCTCCCTGAGCGCCACTCCCCTCCGTTCCCACTGTTTCCCCTCCTGCAGCCTCTCACTGGCGCTTCAGCGGCCAGCCCCTAATTACACCGCGAGGAGGATCTGAGGAGGATGTGCCACATAGACAGGGAGGGGAGAGAAGGGCCCGGCGTTCCCACCACAAGGTCCTGGGGCGACATTTCATCAGCTAGAACAGCCGTTTAACCCCACCCGTCCAAAATAACCAGGGCGGAGGAGCGGCCAAAACTTAGTGAAAAAAGAGGGGTGTGATAATGGCTATTTTAGTTTGGTAGTTGTTGTATTTTTGTGATTTAATTATACAGGCACAGAAACACTTTGTGGAGTATGTCGTACGTTCCTACTTTACTACTGAGAAACTGTGCAACGTTGACTATGTTGAACTTTTAGGTTCAAACTGCTGAAGTTAGTCTAATGCTAAATGCCATCTGTCTAATGGCCAATGATAAATATTACTCAAAAACCAAACCTGGGGTCATTTAAAGTAATGGGAGGTAAAGAATATCACAAAGAAAACCTAAGAATAACATGTTATCAGTTACTTGGAGGGTCATAACTGTCTAACGGTTGTTTATTTGAACTGCATATGAACCCAATTATTAAAGAGACCCCTAATGGGCAGTCTGACTTTCCGTGTGACTTTCTCTCTGGCTTCCTGCTCAGGCCGTGTCACGCCTCACTTAGTCACTAACACTTTCTACTCAGTATTCTTCAGGACACCCACCTCACAGCATGTGTCACCTCCTCCCATGTCCTCTCTCCCTTCCCTTTCCACCTCCAATCTGGCCACCTCCTCCTCATGTAGATTGACTCCTCATCTCCGCTCATCTCCTCCTATCCTTGTCTCTTTTACACTCATCCTCTACTCGGCTCCCCTAACCTCTCTTACTCTCCTTTCCTCACCTCACCTCCCCTGATTCCCTCTCCTCTCCTCTTATTCCCTCTCCTCTCCGCTTATTCCCTCTCCTCTCCCCTCTCCTCTGGCCTCCCCTCATCTCCTCTCCCCTCTGCTCCCATGACCTCCCCGTCTCCTGTCTTCTCCTCTCTCCTCCCGTCTCCTGTCCCATTCTCCCGTCCTTCCCCTATCCAGGCTATCCTCTCCTCTCTTTCTCCTCCAAGCACTCCTCTCCTCTGCTCTCCTCATCTCTGCTCCTCAACACTCTCCAGCCCTTCCCTCTCTCTTCTCCTCACCACCACACTTCTCTCCTTTCCTCTCCCCTTCCCCCCTCCCTTCTCCTTTTCTATCCTCTCCTCTCCTCCCCTCCCCCACCCCCCGCCTACTTATCTCTCACTCTTTTTTTTGTTGCAACCAGAGTGACGACAGTGAGTACAGCAGCGACATCATCATCATCATTATGCCCATAGCAGCAAAAATAAAGAGGAAGCAGCCATAGCTATAGCATGTCCCTGTGCTGCCTTGACCACTCAGGCCACAAATCAACAGTTAATGTCCATCTCAGACCCCTTGTCACCGGGGCAGACACTCATTTGGCCTGCAAGCAAGCAGCGGCTAAAGCCCAGTTTATCCCTGTCAGGGTGGTGCATTCGCCTGACTCACAGGCGTAATCACCTGCAGCCAAAGTCGAGGCTTTACCCCTGTCACACAATGCCAAAACAGTGAGGTTGCACCCCAGCAACTGTCACCAATGGACAATTCGCCCAGCCAATAATTCTTATTGTTGACAGCGGTGGGAAGGGGGGGGGGGGGGGGGGGGGGGGGGGTGAGTCACCGTTCTCCTCATTAGGGACCATGCACTCATTTTACCGGTACACAAATATATTATCCCCGAGACACAAAACAGTGGCCTTCCACTGTTAGATTTGGTGTATTGTGAACTTCTGGAGGACAATGTTATTCCTACAAAGTAACGTAATCAGTGCAATTATCATTTCTGTGAATTTGTTCATTCGCTTTTGTGAATTATATTAGTAAAGCCAGAATGACAAATATTTATATATCCTAGATGTTTTTTTTTCCAATGTAGTCGACCTCAAGTTGTCTTTGTCTAAAACAGGATTCTTCCACTTGAACAAATATGGAAGGAATATCACGCTCCAGACAGCTGCGCTCTTTCTACTAATCATGCATCCACAGTCAAGACCTACTTTCTGTACTGTACTTCTGATTCTTGTTTTCTTACTTCTCTCCCTCTGGATTTTCTTTAATGCTATCACAATGGAACATAAGCGAGAGTTACAATAATTATTACTGCTATTAATAGCGAATTGTGACCCACACCTATTGAAATGACTGCGTAGTTAATGCCTACGTGATGAAACACATTTATCCTGTAGGCATGATGTTGTTGGCTTTGTTATTAAGAATCTTTGGTGTGTGTGTGTGGAATCTTTTTACAAAATTACACGACGTTTCAAGTATGTTGGCCTTGAAATATAGTTTAGTTTTAACAATAACAATGTGAATACTTACAATGAAAAGGTAAATGCTGCTTGAATAGATTTACGCACGGCGGTAATAAAAACAGAAATATGAATAGAATGCCATAGGATTCATAAATGGTTTTCATCTTGCATCTTTAGAATTTTCCATACGATATAATCGACACAAAGAAACAGAACCTGTCTATTACATGCCCAATTGAAGGTTGAAAGCCAACAACAATAAGCCAACAATACAAGTGTCAATGCAGGTTGTCTGACATTTTGTAAGTTCATGAAGCAAGACTCTCCACTGAGCTGAGTGACATAAACAACCATTTAAAGCTTAGCTGGAAATCCAAACATGTTTTTACTTCATTTTTTTCTCGCGTGTCGCTCCACATTGTTTCACTGTTTTGTATTCCTCATCTACAGCACGAATAGGTCGTATAATTAATCGTTCATGTACTGTATCGCGTGGAGTACATTTCAAGCTGTAACTGAATAAATCATCGGTAGTAAAGAGACGACGTTGAAATGAAAATTGATCAATGTGCACGTATTGAATGGAAAGACCTGTTGTGCCATCGAAAAGGAAAACATTTTTTTTGCACAGCTTCCCCTTTAGTGTGTGGGGGTCGTGTTTGCGTTCAGAAGAAAAGTTGAGCGACTTTCCAAATAAACCACCAGAAAATACAAAGACAACATGAATGTACAGTAAGAGCTAACACCAAAAACCCCCGTGTCTTTTAAGTTTGCGGAACAGTGGTTGACCTGTTTGCTTGCCGAATGAAGACAAGAGACTACACGGTCTGAACTAATGAAGTTACTGTAACATCAGTGTAAATATGGACGACTCAAAGGCACATGAACTCAGATGCACTCTGCGATAGAGTAGAGGCGTTCGAGTGTTCATCACACTTCATCCGCATGTTCACGCGCAGCTGAGACCGGCAAAACATCATCCATGCCGTCCACACATCTTAAAACAAAACAACATTTTCACACACGGCATTAACAAACACACGCACACGCACACGCACTCACACACGTACACACACATGCACACACACTCATAACACACATACACAAGCGGGCGCACACACACACACACACACCACACAATCAGTTAATCACCATAAATCTGCCGTACCTTGACTCTCTCCTGGTTCCCTTCACGCGTGTGTGTGAGTGTCTGTGAGTGTGTGTGCGTATTTACACACTATTGAGGACCTCAGCTGCTCTGCAGGTGACCTCTGAGCATTGCCTTCCTTGGAGTGAACCTCTCTCACTCGCTTTCTTTCTCTTTCTCTGTCTCTCCCTGTCTCTCTCCCTGTCTCTCTCTCTCTTTCTCTCTCTCTCTCTGTCTCTGTCTCTCTCTCTGTCTCTCTCTCTGTCTCTCTTTGTCTCTTTGTCTCTGTCTCTCTCGCTCTCTCTCTCTCTCTCTCTCTCTCTGTCAGTCTTTCAAGTCAGGTCAGTCCATTCACAAGCTGCACCATCACGGATGCCCATTCACAAAAAAAAAAAACTAAACAAAAACTAAACGCGCCCCGAGATGAATAATAAATCCAATTGAGGAAAGAATGAGAATGCGCCAGCAGGAGAAAATAAAAAAGAGAAAGCCAGAGTGAGAATCCCTTCCCGCGCTCCCCCTGTGTGTATCGGAATGGCTAGTGTGGAGTTAGGAATCAGGCTGTGTTGTAAAGGCGTGAGAGAGAGAGAGAGAGCGCGAGAGAGAGCGAGAGAGAGAGAGAGAGAAAGAGCAAGCAAGAGAGAGAGAGCGAGCGAGAGAGAGCGAGCGAGAGAGAGCGCGGGCAGGAGAGGGAGGGAGGAAGGGAGGGCACCAGAAGCGCGAGTGGAGATGTTGCTCTGCTAGTTTTTATAGCAGGGTGGGTAGGAGCTAGATAATAATACCCCATCCTCGTCCACAACACAAGTTTAAACGTACTGTGTAATAAGCCCATGGCGCAGACACCCTCTGATTTAGGTCAGACAAAATGAATTTTTAGTTGTGTTTGAGTGGATTTCTCTGGGTTGTTTTTAAGCATGAAGGGAGTGGGTCTGAAGCTGATGGAAGTGTGTGTGTGTGTGTGTGGGTGGGGGGGGGGGGGGGGGGGGGGGGGGGGTTGGAGTAAGCCAAAGGACCTAAACAGAAAAAAAGAGGAATGATTTAAGTTTTAGGAAAGTTTTTTTGTGTGCGCTGTGAATGGTGGAAAGTTCGAGGAAGAAGTGGTGGGCGTTACAGGGTGTACAGCTCGCATTTGTTTACTTCCCACCCTGCTCATGCAGAGGGCTCACGGACACGACCTAGTGTTTTAGCCTACTCGTCATTTCGATTTCCTTAGTTAGTTAC
>JACYXH010000343.1:150000-155000 GCA_026745465.1 Lota lota | reverse complement strand
ACATATGCACACACGCACACACACATGCACACACACACACACACACACACATGCACACACGCACACGCACGCACACACACACACACACACACACACACACACACACACACACACACACACACATACAGGAGGCACCTGCTCCTCACTCTGCTGGCTGCTTGGACAAGGTTCAACGGAGCTGGAAGGGACTGGATGTTAGCGGGTCTGTTCGTTCTCCTGCGCTGACCCGCTGCCACCTATTACATGGTGCGCTGCGTGAAGTGTTTGAATCAGATGCCTGCGCTTTGATACGAATGCGGTGCTCTGCAATGCCCCCACAAATCAGGTGGGAAGGGTTTCTGTATCGACTCATCTCATAATAGACGTGTTCATGCAACAACAACAAAAAAGAAATTCTACCACGCTACTTTGATTGGGATTGTTGTTGATAATTTTTTTACACGTTAATAATGATTATAGTTTGTTGCATTTATGGAGGGCTTTTCAAAGACACCCACCACACTTTACATAGTGAGTGTGTAAGGATATAACGCCTCTTCCCGTTACGGATGTATCCTGTGCTACGCGTATTCACACGCTCTCATTCACGTGTCAGAAGGCGTTACTGGCGTAATCGATGCGGTTCTTCTGTATTCGTGGGATTTCACGGTTGTCAATCCAATCTGCGTAAACATGTGCATCAGATCGTGTTCATGTATGCTAATGAGAGAGAGGGAGAGAGAGCGAGAGAGAGGGAGGGAGGGAGGGAGGGAGGGAGGGAGGGAGGGAGGGAGGGAGACAGAGAGAGAGAGAGAGAGAGAGAGACAGAGAGATTGGGTGGGAGATAGAAAGAGAGAGAGAGGGGGGGAGAGAGAGAGAGAGAGATTGAGTGGGAGATAGAAAGAGAGAGAGTGGGAGAGGGGGAGAGAAAGAGAGAGAGATTGAGTGGGAGATAGAAAGAGAGAGAGAGTGGGAGAGGGGGAGAGAGAGAGATCAGGGTGTGTTGAGAGACGTGGGGGGGGGGGGGGTGGTCGTGAACGCTGTCCCCATGTAACCTTTCTGTAACTAAATAACTGTTGGATTAGGGCTCGGCCAGATTCTTCTGAATCAATATTACATTTATTTTAATAGCCGCATGAATGCCTGACTATGCTTTCAATACAGAGCAATACAAATCAAATGTAAGACAAAATATTTGATTATATGCTGAATTCGTTCTCTTTAACAGTGTGCGCTATTACAAGTAACTGTTGAAGTGCAGCCAGTTCCAAAGTGATTCTTAGTGCGAATGCCAACAGGACGACGTTAACTTTATTTTCCCATAGATTTCTCCTAATCTGACACAATTTAAAGTGTATTTACACATTTAACATACATGGACTAATGGCTGATTAATAACAGTTTATTATTTACTATTACAATTATCACTTATTATTACTACTTTATGTGGTAGAAGTAAGCAACTGCAGTAATATAACTGATAATAAAGTAGTACTCGGGGTAAATGCAGTAGTAGTAATATTAGTAGTATGACTTACAATTTGTTGTCTATTTTGTTGAAACATCAAAAAAAAAAAGTGCTGAAAGTCAGATGGATGACTCTTTTTTAGTATTATGACATTTTAAAGACGATGGCAAATACAACGCAGTGGATCCAAGTAAGACTTCCATGTTCTACGTTGTATTGTTGGTATCTGGTTGGTCACACACAGATCACCTTCACACCAGCAGCATGGACATTGGTCAACTATGTACGGTTCATCTCGCGTGCACATTGAAGCTGTGGTCTTTCAGTTGGGTCTTTAAGGTGATTCATGTGTCCCGTGAGGTTGCGCACAACTTCCGTGTTGCTTAACCTTCCCTAACATACCTGACAGTCTAACGGTCACCATACCACGTCGGGGAATCACAGTATTTACACGCAATGTCCGTTTCTTAAACAAGAAGAAGAAGAAGAAGAAGAAGAAGAAGAAGAAGAAGAAGAAGAACACAATTGCAGCAGCAACGCATGTGATGAAGAGAGTCAGAGTGAAATCTCACTGACCTTTTTTAGTAGAGACGTTTTGATTTCAGTTCCTCTCTCACGGCTCTCTTGGCCTCTCAGGAAACCCAGCACTGTCTTCAGTGCCACACTTACGAAAGTGAGAGAGGGAGAACGAGAGAGAGAGGACAAGACCAAGAGCAAGGGAGGGAGAGAGAGCGAGAGGGAGAGAGAGCGAGAGAGAGAGAGAGAGAGAGAGAGAGAGAGAGAGAGAGTGAAAGAGAGAGAGAGAGCAAGAGAGACAAGAGGAGCTCAAATTTGCTATGAAGGTGTGTCAGTGATTCGGCAGAGTGAAAAGGCACCGTAGCACCGAAACGGTTATCTAAGAAACACAACAAAACAAAGCCTGCTACGCCCACCGGCCTCAGCCAACACCCCTCCCTCCCTCTAAACCAGAAGTATTTGGCAGAGTTCCCTACAGGTCCACCTGTGCTTAGGGGAGGGGAGTGACTGACACACACACACACACACACACACGTATGATACACACATAGGCACGCACACAAGTGTGATACACACACAGACGTACACACAGGTATTACACCAACAAACACGCAGACATGTATGCTGCACACACGTATGATAAACACACACACGTATAATACACACTTTCATACACACTCTAATACATGAACACACACACACACCAACACACTCTCTCATACACAAACACACACACACACACACACACACACACTTACTCACAGTCCCGGATTTGCAGATCTGCTTTTTTACGTTAATGCTGGGTGGTGAGGGTTGGGGCGAGTAATGAGCCCAGCTGAGCCCTGTTGGCGTGGAGACGGAGGAGAGGTGAGAGGTCACGGAGGGTGCAAGGTCAGAGTAGGGGATTTATGTTTTTGTTTGGTTGTTCACTTGAACAGTGAAGAGTGTGTCGCGGTAAAGGGGGCGTCCATCTTGGATGCGGGACGGGACGGGCAGGCGCGCGGGGGGGGGGGGGGGGGGGGGGGGGGGGGGGGGGGGGCAGAGGGGCAGAGGGTCAAGGTTTAGAGGCTAGAGCGTGTTATGCTGGCACACAGGAAGCACAGAAACACCTGAGGTGACGTCCAAACAAGCAAAAATCCCCTTCGTCAATCTAGGACAAGGGTGAGGAAAGCACGAGGGGACGAAGACCTTGTTGGGCTCCGTGGGACGAAGAGTCGCTGCGGTCGGTGGGTGGCTCTCTGCACGTCGCTGAAGGGGTTCATATCAGGTGTGGAACAAAAGACATATCAGGGGAGAGTTGAAGTCAGGTGACGCGATAGAGAGAGGTCCTGACAGCATCTGAATGAGTGTTGGGTGTGGGCGCTTAGTGTGCTAAAGCGTACCTGGCGCGGCCAAGAACCATTGAGCCACGCTGAACTGTGCAGTGTAAAATAACGAGGAAATAATGAGAGGGTGGAATCAATGAGGTAAATCCTGCTCAAACTGTCATGTGGGCTTATATGATGACAGCATTGCTTCACCCACCTCCAGTCATTCCCACTGAATGTTGAAGGTACAAAACCATTAGGCAGTTTGTGGCTGTAAAACATTAAAATAATATGACACAGTGTTTAGCAAAGATGCTAAACTTTGCCACTGGTAATGAATGCAGGTAAGTATACAAGTAATTGTATGTTGTTTATGGCTTTTGGCAATCGTTATCGGAATCTCTGCTACTACTAAACCCCAATTAAACTTGCAGCAAATTTGTCAGACATTATCTTAATCTGGGTCTTTACTTGGCAGTTTACTGGCTGGAAATAACCAACAGAAAAAATTCTTCCACCACTTCTGTAGGTCGGTCTAGCTACATTTTATATAGGACAATAATCCCTTCAATCTTCCAATGTCAAGACAGAATTGTGCGCTGTTCTGTAAAAGCCCAGATGTTTAAATGTGTTCACACCAATGTTTAGACCTATATTAA
The DNA here is from genome assembly GCA_026745465.1 of Lota lota. Classification (NCBI taxonomy): domain Eukaryota; kingdom Metazoa; phylum Chordata; class Actinopteri; order Gadiformes; family Lotidae; genus Lota; species Lota lota. The sequence goes on along the minus strand of JACYXH010000343.1, from coordinate 151,071 downwards.
CAAAGCTCATCAACATTTTACCATCCAATGTTGCATTGGCATTTAATAACCATTTATGTTTTACATCATTTGTCACATAGACCGACTGATCAGTTGGTGAAAGAAAATAACAGTGGAAACACTTTTCATTTTAGTCGGATTTGCTAATGATTCTTCTCCGGACAAAACAGGAACCCTCCAGGCCGTCCGTTGCCTCACCCACCTGTTTACTCTGACATTTTTAATAATTATAATTGTGATCCATTTAATTTGGCGCTTGAGAGACGAGCTCAGTTCAAGAAAGGTTATGACACCTGGTTCTTAAGTTCATAGAGGAGACTCTGGAGACACAAACGCCAATCGACATGTGCTATGTGGTGTGTTGACTAAGGAACTAACCAGAAGTAGAAGACCTAGAAAGTTGGGTTCCTTTACTTTAACAATAAAATAACAGTCAACAACCTCACAGCCTAGTATAGTGTTCCTGTACTGTTCTCACTACATGATAGTATAGTGTTCCTGTACTGTTCTCACTACATGATAGTATAGTGTTCCTGTACTGTTCTCACTACATGATAGTATAGTGTTCCTGTACTGTTCTCACTACATGATAGTATAGTGTTCCTGTACTGTTCTCACTACATGATAGTATAGTGTTCCTGTACTGTTCTCACTACATGATAGTATAGTGTTCCTGTACTGTTCTCACTACATGATAGTATAGTGTTACTGTTCTCACTACATGATAGTATAGTGTTACTGTTCTCACTATATGATAGTATAGTGTTACTGTTCTCACTACATGATAGTATAGTGTTACTGTTCTCACTACATGATAGTATAGTGTTACTGTTCTCACTACATGATAGTATAGTGTTACTGTTCTCACTACATGATAGTATAGTGTTACTGTTCTCACTATATGATAGTATAATGTTCCTATACTGTTATCACTACGTGGAAAGAAGAATAGAGACGAATTAAGCTGGCTACTTGCAACTTTCCTTTTCTTTGCAAAATTCCTTGCAATGTATACTGGACAAATGTATTTTGACAAATAATTCACGCGGTGAAAGAGTGCATGAAATGAAA
>JACYXH010000343.1:142500-145000 GCA_026745465.1 Lota lota | reverse complement strand
CTCATCTATGCACAACTAAGAGCATGAGCACGACGCCAACAATGTGTTGCTTCCCCACGACGGCACACACTCACAGCTCCAACTACTCAGAACTTGAGGGCCAATTTCTGTTTGAGAAGAGAGGCACGAAAGGAGAGGAAAAAAGATGAAAGGGAAAGAGATACGCTGATTCATCTGGTCTTTTTAAGCCTTCGTGGGGTATCACTGCTTCTGCCAGTTAAAAGTAAACAACAGACCCCCCTATGAAAATGAAGGGGCGATTGCGTGTGCGTGTGTGTATGCGTGTGCGTGTGTGTATGCGTGTGCGTGTGTGTATGCGTGTGCGTGTGTGTATGCGTGTGTGTATGCGTGTGCGTATGCGTGTGAGTGTGTGTGTGCGTGCGGGGGGTGTTTGTGTGTGCATGTGCACCCCTCTATATTTGACGGGGCACACTTGAATGTGACAACATGTATGGCTTTCGTGACTGGGAATGATTACAAAACAAAAGTCGTGCAACACCGAGAAAACAAGGTGCTTCCCAACATTTGCTAAAATTGCCCCGAAAAATGATGGAAAACATGCCGGTTTTACATCCCTGGTTAACAACGGTTCATTTCCTATCCTGGCATTCGCCATAACTGTCATATGAGCTGTGAATCCTCTTTGACTATGGATGGACTGAGATCTGCAGCAGGATTCGCTGGTCCACCTGCCTCTCATCCACACCACAATGCTATTGGTCAGAATAGGAACAGGAATGGGGGGGGGGGGATGTCACGGTAGTAATCGATGGGAAGGGAGGTGAAAAATCAGACGGAAGCGGAAGCGTAGGTGAGGACGTGGACTTCATGTCCAACCAGATTGTTTCTCCTCGATCGTCAACTGGAAGCAGGAAGAGAATGGGACTTGACTTGCCAGGGCTTTTTTTTTTTTTAGTTAATTACTGATTTACTTCAAAGCTTGTGTATCGAGCATGGATGGTGTTTGAGGGATCTGTTGGTTCAAAAGCCTGCCTGTGTGTGTGACTATTGGAATGTGAACGTGATGGGTATCTTGCCGATAAGAGTGGGTGGCTACGGTAATGTTCTGTATTGTGCCAATTGTTAGTGCCGTTTTTTTTTGTTTTTTAAGATGCATGTGCATTTTCTAACACCTCCGTCTCATTCACATTAACTTCGCTGCCTGGAACCAGATCTTCTGGCCCCGCAGCTGGATCACCTGCTCTGTGGGTGGGAATAAACGGCGGAGGAACACAAGAATGGTCAGAGGTGTTGATTTAAAGGGCCCCTATTTTACCACCAGGTGTGACGGGTGATTAGCCATCACAACCACCGCCGCCTGTGACATCACAAGAGGGGGACGCTCAGCGCTCCCTGGTTTTGGAGTGGCTCATCACCTCACACCTGGTGGCTAAGACACTGAGGACGTATTAGGGAACAGTCTCTTAGTCGTGCACTTATGAATGGAGCGCCGGCCAATTAAGGAGACCGTGGTCGTATGTAGAGATGCACGAAAGGACTGAAAAGAGATCAGCTCGTATTTCCTCAAAACAGTGAGTGGATTTCCTGTCCTAGTATTTATCAAATGTAACATGCACATATTTTATAACCAAAGTACACATGTTTATATTGCATGAGGATGTTTGTGTAGGATAATGATTGTGGCTGTCTAGAGTGTCCTGTAGTGACACACTTGTGTGTGTGTGTGTGTGTGTGTGTGTGTGTGAGTGTATGTATGTGTGTGTGTCCTGCAGTGTGTGCGTGTGTGTGTGTGTGTGTGTGTGTGTATGGATGTCTATGTGTCAATATGTACAGTCCACCATGTCACGTGTGTGTGAGCATCATGTGTATATCTGTGTGTGCGTACGTGTGTGTGTGTGTGTGTGTGTGTGTGTGTGTGCGTGCACACGTGTGAGTGTGTGTGCGTGCATCCCCCCGGCCTGCCAGCTGCCAGAGTGTAGCGCGCTCGCTCTAAAAGCGCAGGCTACAAAACAGTCCAGTAATTACAGGCGCGGGGCTACAGATTTAGCCGGCATGCTAACCAGAACGGAGGAGGAGGGAGGAGGGAGGAGGAGGAGGAGGAGGAGGAGGAGGAGGCGGCAGGGAGGGGAAGAGTTGGAACAGACCCGGCTGGACGGGCGCTTCACAGGAGCGGACCACAGGAGGGATGAGGAGGGGTGGGGTGGGGGTGGGGGTGCTATTTCAGGATCTGCTGCTGCCGCTCTCATTATTTATCCAGACTGGGGAGTCTGGAGTCAAAAGGAGCTTCAGACCTGCAATTGACTGCATGCATGAGCAGGAGAATGGGCCAGAGGTTAGGGGCGCCACCCCCCCCCCCCCCCCCCCACACCCCGGTTTACACCCAAACCCTAACCCCCACCCCCGCCCCCACCACCACCCCCCTAGCCACACGGGTTTAAATGCCCCCACCCCCCTACCCACACTACTCCCTCATCTCCCCACACACCCCTACTCACCGGTCTACACCCAAACCCTAACCCCCACCCCTAACCCCACCAAC
>JACYXH010000343.1:70000-140000 GCA_026745465.1 Lota lota | reverse complement strand
TTTATGTATAAAGCACCTTTTCAAGCTAATTACGCTAGTAAGCTAGTGCTTGACCGAAAGGATGCATAACGATAAAAACGACGATACATAAACCTGACAACACACAATGATAATGAACACAAGCAGGCATAGACACACAGTGGTGAAGACAAGGGAGCACCCTCTACTAGTAGAACGCTTGTCTGAAAAAGTGGGTTCTTAGAAGCTTTTTAAACCCTTTACTGAAGGATCTGTCACCTTTGGTCTTTATTCTGGCTTTAGTGACACACAGAATTCCCTTGTAGAGGATCGAGTTTCTGAGGGGAGTTCAACGTTCTGCAATTGAAGCTGGGCCAAGGCTGTGTAAAGCTTTAAATGCCCTTAAAAATATCCCCAAGAAGCCCTTTCAGTGGCAACAAGACACTGAAAGCCCAGAGGGTGTTCGTATACGTTTAGTTATATGCATGCACATCGCTTATAAAATCCCAACAGGACGCTAAGAAACAACTCATCCATCTGCACTTTCTCTCTGGGTTCACGCCACACACACACACACACACACACACACACACACACACACACACACACACACACACACACACACATCTGGAGCCGCTCGACTGGGAAACTATCAACAGCAAAAACAAAAACTTGCTGTGGGTTAGAACGAGGCGGATCGATGGTGAGTGAGTGGAGGGGCCGGGGTTCGGGGGGGGGGGGGGGGGGGGGGGGGGTTAGCTGCTGGAGATCTAAAGGTCATCCACACCCACCCACTCTTCCAGATTTCCCACAATGCACTGCGGATACGGCACAGCGCTCAGCGATCGGGTAAGTAGGCGGCTGATTAGAGGTGAGGTCATAGCATATGTACTTTACATAGTAATATAGTAATAAGTAGATAATTAATGTCTATATATAGACATTAATTATCTACTTATTACTGGCTTCAGGGTCTATTTTCCTTCACACATACTGTATATCCTCATCACCTGGGTTTGTCACAAGAACAGGTTAAAGAAGATAGATTTATAGATCGATTGATAGATGGATAGGCCGACAGAGATAAACAAACAGAAAGACAGACAGACAGACGGATGGAAAGAGCAATATCAGATTTCTATAAAGAATAACTCAAGATAAGCTTCGGTAACTGTGGAGAGATTTGTGGATGATGAAGTTTGGACAAAAGTAAAGTAAAAAAAAACGATGTGTAGTTAGTTCACTCACTTAACTCAGTAATATTGCACTCTTCTCCCCCTCCTCCCCCCTCCTCCCCCCTCCCTGGCTGATCTCATGGTCGCTGAAGGCAGAAGGCACCAGAGAGGCTGGGAGTGTGTTCCTAACAGGCTCTAATCAGCACGCCTCCCTGGGCAGGAGCCTCTGGCCTGCTGCACCAGGGGCTCCGCAGGGGCCTCTGCCCCACCTGGACTCACCTGGATACACACACACACACACACACACACACACACACATCGTATGAACACGCACACACACATCATATGAACACACACACACATCGTATGAACACACACACACATCGTATGAACACACACACACACACACATATCGTATGTTGTATGAACACACACACACACATTGTATGAACAAACACACACACACACACATTGTATGAACACACACACAAACACACACATTGTATGAACACACACACACACATCGTATGAACACACACACGCATTAAAACTCACGTTACCATACATGTCATTAACACACACACACAGGTACTTGCGCACGTACATACACACACAAACACGCACTCCCACATACCGTAGGGAATACACATAAACACGTATTAAAACTCATGCTACAAGACACGTAATTAACACACACAAATGCACACTTACATGCACACATACACTCACTCACTCGCATGCACTAAAACACACACACACACACACGCACGCACATACATGCTACAACACTGACATTCCAACATAAACAACTACACAACAAACACATTACCACAGATAATTAACACACATAAAACGCACATATTTACCACACATACAAAACACACACACTGACAAACACACACACTTACTTGTTTGCTTATGCTAGTTCATCATACTGGATTCTGACGTCACTGGGTGGTCCTCTGGTTACTGGTCTAACTGGGGAACCAGAGGTTGTGTTGTGTATTACAACACCATTGCAAGTTGAAAGAAAGTTTGAGGCCAGGGGTGTAGTAACTCATTACAACTGCTGAGATGACTGTAATTGAGTCGCTTTTCTTTGTGTTTTTCTTTTTAATCTGGTAATTTCCCTTTTACTTTTTTTTATCTGGTAATATCCCTTTTAAATGTGTACTAGTACACATTGTATAGGCTCTTTGAGGTAAGAAGAATGAATGCAAGAGAATGCTTCATAGTCCCGCCCACCCACGACACTCAACGGCCAATCAAATGAGCACCTGTCGTTGCACTGATTTAACCTGATGGTTACGGTTGGTCAGTCGACTGTCAATCACTGAAGTCAGTCATTCGAAGGCGTTCGTTTTTGAAAAATCAACCCACCCAAATGGCCGCCCCAGAAATCAGTGTTTGCTAGGAGGTCACGAGGAAGGCTTTGTTAAAAGATACAAGGGAGTTTGGACTCGAAGCCAGTTACAAATGAACACTTTTAGCTTTTACACGAGTAGCTCTTTTAAGTACTTGGACGAGTGCAATTTCATCAAAGCATCATTTTTCCGTGCTTCTTCCACCTCTGTGGGGCCGCGGTCATGTGTCAGATTGTGTGTGTTCATCTCTGCTTGAGGAACATAAAGGGGGCAGGTTGCCATGTGTGAGAGTTGATGCATTCGTTTATTCTGCACTTGTTTAGCAAGCAGCTGAAAGGTTTGTGGTTGAGAATGTTCCGGTTTGGAGTGGGTAAGATCGAGATCATGCTCAGCTTTGTGGCAAAGATGAGAACAATGCATGAATGATGACCCCTTTAGATTACATAAAGTGGTGTGTGTGTGTGTGTGTGTGTGTGTTTGTGTGTGTGGACTTGATGGAAAAAGAGCAACATCTGTAGTTTCAACCTGTGAATGATTTGGGTTTTCCATTTGGCCTCATTTGTAAAGTCTATTCTGTTCTGTTCTATTGTATCTATTGTTGAATGCTAAAAACATAGGATACAAAGCAATGACTACTAACTGAACGTACGAACTGTGCTTCAGAGACCTAGAGGGATAGGCTCACCATCAGACTTGGGTGATAGAGTGTTCCACGTGTCCATCTTACTAAAGATCTAACAAAAGTTATCGCCATGGTGACGCAAGGGGCATTCCTTCACGTTTCCTGTCCAGACTTCACAAGGGGTCAGATGATAAGTGTGGGTTAGTGTGTGTGTGTGTGTGTGTGTGTGTGTGTGTGTGTGTGTGTGTGTGTGCGTGAGCGCGTCCAAATATGTGTGTCTGCGTGCGTCTATGTGTGCGTGCATCTCTGTGTGCGTGTGCGTGCTAAACAGCCAACACTCTCACACACATCCTCACCCAAGCTCCATTATTCAGTCCCGTCCCGTCCCCCCCCCCCCCCCCCCCCCCCTCTCTTTCCATGCTCTCATCACTCCACCCTTCCGGTTCAGACACTCTTCCAGGCAGCCTGAGAAACAGGGATGGGGGGGCTGGGGCAGGTGGGTGTGGGGTCTGGTGGGGTTGGGGCGGGTGGTGTTGACCTCGCCACAAGGATGGTCTCCCCCAGGAGAGGGTGGGTGTCTGGGTGAGACCCTGGGTGGTGTCTTCCGGCTGGCCTCACAGGCTAGCCAACATTGCCTGCTATGGCTTTGCTGAACGGAGTTAAGCAAACTCAAACGCTAATCCACAGGTCTTGAATGAGGAGAGACATCCGTGTATACTTCACTTCCCTTTCACTTTGGAGGTCACATAACACGTGTTACCGGTGCTATTGGTGATCTGGGTGAGGACAGACTCGTCTCCTGGGGCTACTCCATGCACGGCGTCCATGGTGATCTGGGTGAGGACAGACTCGTCTCCTGGGGCTACTCCATGCACGGCGTCCAGGTCCGTCGACCTGTTGGCTCTGCAGGACTTCTCAGAATTGTGTTCTCCGCTTCACTTGTAAGTCGCCGTGAGTCAAGGCCTCTGCTGAATGACGGGACATCTCCGTGCGACACGTGGAGGTACGCAGGCGCAGGGGCCCAAGCTTGGACGCGCTGGGGTGGGCGGGGTGAGAAGGTGGGCGGGGTGAGAAGGTGGGCGGGGTGAGAAGGTGGGCGGGGTGAGAAGGTGGGCGGGGTGAGAAGGTGGGCGGGGTGAGAAGGTGGGCGGGGTGAGAAGGTGGGAGGGGTGAGAAGGTGGGCGGGGTGAGAAGGTGGGCGGGGTGAGAAGGTGGGCGGGGTGAGAAGGTGGGCGGGGTGAGAAGGTGGGAGGGGTGAGAAGGTGGGCGGGGTGAGAAGGTGGGCGGGGTGAGAAGGTGGGCGGGGTGAGAAGGTGGGAGGGGTGAGAAGGTGGGAGGGGTGAGAAGGTGGGCGGGGTGAGAAGGTGGGAGGGGTGAGAAGGTGGGCGGGGTGAGAAGGTGGGCAGAACCCAGGGCTTGATGACGTCCAGGGCTCGTGGTTCTCGTGATTCTCCCCATGCGAGACGTTATTCGGATCAATCCCTCATCCGCCTTCCGCCCCCACATCCAGGACGGTGTGGAGGGATTTCAGAGAGGAGAAAAGACCCAAGGGTTTAGAGCCAGGGCCAGGCGGGGAGCGGGGAGCGGGGAGCGGGGAGCGGGGAGCGGGGAGCGGGGAGCGGGGAGCGGGGAGCGGGGAGCGGGGAGCGGGGAGCGGGGTGCAGGGTCAGGCAAGGAGCGGGGAGCGGGGAGCGGGGAGCGGGGAGCGGGGAGCGGGGAGCAGGGCCAGGCAGGGAGCGGGGAGCGGGGATTGGGGATTGGGGAGCGGGGAGCGGGGAGCGGGGAGCGGGGAGCGGGGAGCGGGGAGCGGGGAGCGGGGAGCGGGGAGCGGGGAGCGGGGTGCAGGGTGCAGGGCCAGGCAGGGAGCAGGGAGCGGGGAGCGGGGAGCAGGGAGCGGGGAGCGGGGAGCAGGGAGCGGGGATTGGGGAGCGGGGAGCAAGGAGCGGGGAGCGGGGAGCAGGGAGCAGGGAGCGGGGAGCGGGGAGCAGGGAGCAGGGAGCGGGGAGCGGGGAGCAGGGAGCAGGGAGCGGGGAGCGGGGAGCAGGGAGCGGGGAGCGGGGAGCAGGGAGCAGGGATTGGGGCCGGTGACTGATGGGTAAGGGTTTTAATGACCCTTCTGTTGGGAGAGAGTGGGCTAGACGGGTGGCCTTAATTGTCAGCTGGAGGGGTCTGCACACTGAAGAGAGGGTGAGAAACTCTGAACAGTCTGTCCAATGATGGTTGAACCAGTTCCCTGTGGCCCAAGGATGAAATCATTGCGTTTTCATTGGTTGGAAATCGGTAGTATGTCGAAGGGGGGCGAGCAGCCATTGGTTCTTGGGAAAAGTTCTTAGTTTAGTATTTGGGAGAGTTTCCCAAAAAAGTGCAGTATGGCATCATGAAAAAGCACCTACTTGGGTTCAGACTTAATGAAAACATTTGTAGTGTAATGGTTTTTAACATTAACAGACATCTCTATAGTGGGGGGGGGGGGGGGGGCAACGTAACCTTTAAATACACATTATAGACGGACAGATGCATAGTGTACATTCCATGGTGTCCATCAGGTGTCTGTAGCTGTGTGAACTAAGGGTGCGTAGTGACACAAACCACTAATGCGAATCGCAGCCCACTTCTCCCCCAGTCCTTGATGGGCACAAGGCTGTCCGGCCGACAGACCGCCAACACGTTGACTTTTAGAGGAAATGTGGGACAATTAGGGTCGGAAAAGGGAAAGTATGAGCATTGCCTATTGAAAGACTGCGCCCGATTGCTCATCACACCCCTTCGTTACATTCACATGTTGGGGAACGTCTAACCTGAATGGAACCGGAGTGTAAATCCAACATTCAAATGTTTGGACCTTGGAAAGCTTTACTACGCTCTCGCTATAGGTGATGTTGTCTCAGGCTCTTTTCACACCTGAGCTGTTTGGTCCGTTATAATGGAACCATGGAGAGACTACAGGAATATATAACGGTTACATAGGTTTCCGGGAGATTTTTGGGAGACAGCGATGCGATTCCCGACCCACTTTTCTCACCAAATGACCACGTGTTGTGGTCACATGGGGCGCGTGAACATTGTGGTCATTTAAATGTTTGAACAGTGTGAACGCAGAGCGAGCCAGGACGGTGAAAGTGCAGCATTGTGACAAATGAGCAGGTCTCTTCGCTCTCGTTTATGGGTTTTTCCTGACCGGTATTTTATTCGATGTTTTACTTTCAGCACACACCCGGATACTGCTCTTTGAAAGGTGTAGATGGCGGTAACTCGACTCACAGAATGGGTTATTCCTAGCGCCACGACCTCTCGATTTGTGGCCGAGGTTCCACACGGACCTCGGCGCGGTTCCTCCTTCCTGCAACGAGCTGCAGGAAGGAGAGGTCGCGAACGATGATCAGACAGATGATCAGACCTGCACTGGCGGCCGTCAATGCGTCTGATCATCGTTCGCGATTCTGTGTGACAAGTGTGAACAGACGCCAAAAAGAAAAGGATCTGTCTGAACAACAACATCTCCAACCAAAAAAAAAAACACAGTGTGGGTGTGGTAACGAGAACTCCTTAACGACCCAACATTTTCCTGCAGTTATCAGGCCCCCACTATTCACCCTCACAAACCCCCCCCCCCCCACCACCCCACCCCCCACCCCCCCAAAAAAAATGAATTTATAAAAGTATGAATATTGAAGCCAAACTGTTTATGCATGCGCTCCCTGGTCTTTGTGTGGGACGTTGCATTATGAAATGCAAATGCAGGTGCAGGTAATGAAGCTTATGCGGTGTGAAAAAGGCCAATTACTGTGTGTGTGTGTGTGTGTGTGTGAGTGTGTGTTAGTGTGTGTATGTGTGTGTGTGTGTGTGCTGGGGCTCCCTCCAGGCTAGAGCCCAAGCCCAGTAAACACCTCATCAGCTAATGAGATGCACGCACACACACACACACACACACACACGCGCACACGCTTACACACACGCACACACACACACACCCATATGCACATGGATGCAAACAGACAGAGACACACACACACACACACACACACACACACACACACATACGCATGGAAGGAAAAACACACACACACACACACATACTCACATGCACTTGGACGCAAACACACACACACACACACACACACACACACACACACACACTGCACCACAGAATATTCACAATACAAAGTATGGTACTCAAACAAACTCACAATGTAAATGCACTTCTGTGAAAAATAGGCAACTTTACATCGATTTCTGCATGCATGCTCACTGCACTCACCATGTCAACACAGTTAGAAGCTACAGCCGAGAAAAGAAGTCAGTAAGAAATGACCTTAATTCTTAGCATTTAGATGCTGTGTCTTTGGGGCAGCGCACCTAGCCTCTGGAACGTTCTTCCTTTGCCCGAGACGTGGGCTCTGTGGACACTTTTGAAAAGAAACAGTCAAAGACTCCCCTTTTTAGACAGGCTTTTTGGAAGCACTACGTTTGTTCCTGCGTTGTCTTATACGTGTTTGTGTTTGAGCATATTCATATTTGAATGGCAGTAAAGCACAGACTTGTGTCTGTGAAAGGTGCTACGTAAGTAAACCTTACTTACACACTTTTTGTTACGGTAATCTTATGGATGTCCACCTACTTGCTCTACCCCCCCCCCCCCCCTTCCCCCCCGCCCCCCCAAAAAGGGAGCCATCTTTAAGAAGTGAATTGACAGATTGAAAGAAAAGACGACAGTGATGCAACAGAGAGGAGAGAGGAAGATGAGCTGGATAGCTGCATAAGGGTGATTAAAATAGAATGAGCGATGAAGAGCGGGAACAGAGAGCTGTGTGCGTGTGTGTGTGTGCGTGTGTGTGTGTGTGTGCGTGTGTGTGTGTGTGTGTGTGTGTAGGGTAGGGATATGAATACCACAGATGTGTGTGTGTGTGGGGGGGGCATGTGTGCGTGTGTGTGTGTGTGTGTGTGTGTGTGTGTGTGTGTGTGTGTAGGGTAGGGATATGAATACCACAGATGTGTGTGTGTGGGGGGGGGCATGTGTGCGTGTGTGTGTGTGTGTGTGTGTGTGTAGGGTAGGGATATGAATACCTCAGATGTGTGTGTGTGGGGGGGCGCATGTGTGTGCGTGAGTGTGTGTGTGGCGTGTGTGAGCGAGAGATGGGGGGGAGGAGTAGGAGGAGGAGATGAGAGAACCAGTGGGGGTCTGCCGGTGTGTCAGCGGTTGGGAGGGGGGGGGGGGGTCATCGTGGGGGAGGTGAAAATTAAAACAGCCAGGCAGCGTCTTGCACCTCCGCTCACGGCCAGCCCCTCGCTCTCCTACCCCCAGACACGCGTCTGTGTGTGTGTCCATATGCATGTGTCCATATGTGTGTGCATGTCTGCATGTGTGTGTCTGTGTGAGTCCATTTATGTGTGTGCGTCCGTGCGTGTCCACATGTGTGTGAGTGCAGGAGTGAGACTTGGGGGGGGGACGGTGGGGGGGAGGGAGGGTGGGAGGGGAGGGAGGGTGGGAGGGAGGGTGGGAGGGAGGGAGGGAGGGAGGGGGTGGGGTGGCAGATGATGGACATCTCAGGGGCGCGGATACACACAGGTGACTCACAGGTGTAACTGCTGTCACGCGCACGCACAGATGCACACACACACACACACACACACACACACACACACACACACACATATTTGGGGCCTGTCATCACGGGGTGGAGGGCGGTTGAGCGAGTGTGTTGTGTGTTGTGTTGTGTGTTGTGTGTTGGCTTGTGTTGTGCGTTGTGTGTTGTGTGTTGGCTTGTGTTGTGTGTTGTGTGTTGGCTTGTGTTGTGTGTTGTGTGTTGGCTTGTGTTGTGTGTTGTGTGTTGTGTGTTGTGTGTTGTGTGTTGTGTGTTGTGTGTTGGCTTGTGTTGTGTGTTGTGTTGCCTGCTCATCAGTCGATCACCCAGGCGTTTCATTGTGTGTGGAAGGGAGTGGGGAGCTGGTTGGGAGGACTGCAGGAGGACACTGTACGGTGATACTGTAGGAGCGGTTGCTCCTCTGGAAAGACTGGTGGAGGGCTTGGTGTGGCCTCCTCCTCCTCCTCCTCCTCAAAGAAATGATCCTGTTCGTTTGGTTAAGCCTTTTCTCGCACGAGACATACATACATCAGCAGTGACGGTGTGCGTGAGTGTGTGTCGGTTTCGGTGTCTTTGTCTGTGTTTGTGTTTAATATGAGTCCACGCGTGTGTGTGTGTGTGTGTGTGTGTGTGTGTGTGTGTGTGTCGGTTTCGGTGTCTTTGTCTGTGTTTGTGTTTAGTATGAGTCCACGCGTGTGTGTGTGTGTGTGTGTGTGTGTGTGTGTCTGTGAGTGTGTGTCGGTTTCGGTGTCTTTGTCTGTGTATGTGCTTAGTATGAGTCCATGCACACACACACACACACGCGCGCGTGTGTGTGTGTGTGTATGTGGGCATCCTATTCACATCATAAATTGACCCCATGACTCAGCATGGCTTCTTGTGGCGGTGTTACAGGGGTACCCTGGCTCAGGAGCCATAATCATCTCCGAGGCGCCCCCCTCACATTACAGACCTCTGGTTTATTTGCGCCATGTAATAATAGGGGTCTTCCACTTGGTTTCTCACAACAGCTTGTAACTTCCCCCCAAATCACTCTCCCATCCCGACCCTGGAGTTCATCCAATCCAGTTGATTTCCTCCAAACCCAAGTGATAAAAGTGTGGGTAGAAAGATAAGACAGGCTTGAGGGAAGGATAGGCGAGGGGGGTTCCTAGACGTACTCCCAGCCAAAAAAGGTACTGGGTTCGATGCCCAGTGTCTGCAGTCTTGAGCAAGATGCGTGTGTATGTATGTGAGGAATCACGTGTCTCTGGATTCACTGTAAAATGTGTTGGATGAAAGCTCAACTGACTGAATAGAAACAATGATGTTATTCTCATACTTTGTGGGTGATATTGTGTTGATGGTAAAATCACAATGAAGTGTTACAAAACACTAGAGCATCTCTGAGTTTGTTTTGGTCTGCCCAGCTGCCCCTTGACAATGGCTGTTTATCTTGGACTGGTGCATGGTGAATAGTAAAATGCTAAATGTTAGTTTTATGCCTAAAATTGCACCGCATATATCGCCCACTCGCCCACACACCTACTCACGTGGGCTATGTTTATGAGCATTAACAAGTGTATCAAAATGGTCTGCAGTGTTGAAGTGGGCAACGGAGCCACACGACAACTCTCTAAACCCACCATAAAGTCCCACACGCTAACGCTATTAGCACTAGCGCTATTGCTAACGCTGTTAGCACTAGCGCTATTGCTAATGCAAGGGCTTTCCGAGACAACTGGCCAATGAGGGCACAAACAAAGACTAGAATAATAATTACTAGAAAGAATAACGACGACGGTGAAGGTCACACTCTCCCCGGTAGACACGCCGAAGCAACTCAAGACTCAAAACACAGGGTAGGACGGGGGGGACTTATCTCTGGTGGGCGGGGAGGGAGAGTCTGTGTGTGGGTGCACGCACAGATGCACACACGCACACACACACACACACGCACACACGCACACACACACGCACGCACACACGCACGCACACACACACACACACACGCACGCACGCACACACACACGTGTGCACAATCAAACCCACACACGCAACCCCCCCCCCCCCCCCAACACACACACACACACAGACACCAGCGTTTCCATGCAGACAACTTGGCCATACTGGGTGGTTAGGTGGGAGGATGTAAAGGAGAGGGCTACACCCTTATGCAAAGCTTTGTTGTCTCAGCCCACCCTACCATTCCCACCCCTATATTTGGCCATGAGTAACAATTGCAGGTTTTAAGAGTGGGGGAGACGCTGATGACGACAAGGGTAATATACATGGAGAGTTATATATTTATATATGGGGATGCAATGAAAGTATATTGGAGCATATTGGGTAAGGATTTTGAACAGTTTGGACTTTGTTTCGGTCTGTGTAAGCTGTTATTTGTTAAAAAATGTATTTCGATTTATTTATGAAACAGTCGCTTTGGAAACTCTTTTACGTAACGATGAAACGTGGGACGAACATAAGATCAGGTGTAAACACGAATAAACCAAAATGTAAAATTCCTGGATAACCTGGATAAACAAAGGTTCAATAAATAAATAATGCATTGAACAGCATGTCTCTGGGTAACCACAGAAAATGGCTTGTGTCGACGTTGCTGGCTGACCGTCTCCGTCTCATTTGACCTGCTGTGGATCTGCTTGTTTTCTGCTGGTCTCTTGTGCGCGCTTTAGAACAAAACGACCAGCCACAGCCCATGCGGCACAGTTCCCCCAGCACACATCTCCAACACCACGAAGCCAAAGAAGAGAGGCCGTAGAGCTGAAGCTGCACACGGTGGACAGAGGATAAGCACAGAGACACTGCCACTGAGTGGACAGAGTCGTAACTCTGTACCGTCTGGCTGCTCTGCTGCTGATTGGTGTTCTCTGTACAGCATTCATCATGCACAAGTAACGCTGCAGACAATGCATGCAATAGGCTTGCTTGTATTATGTGTTGTATCATAATCGCAATAACTACAAATAGATGATGGGGTGTGCGTCGATGTGTGTGTGGGTGTGGGTGTGGGTGTGTGTGTGTGTGTGAGTGTGTGGGTGTGGGCGTGTGTGTGTCTGCGTCTGCATGTGTGTGTGTGTGTGTGTGTGTGCGTGTGTGTGTGTGTGTGTATGTGTGTGTCTGTGTGTGTGTTGTGGAAGCCTGACTGTGTATACAGATCCAATATGGTGTGTAGATACAAGCACGATTTGTGACATCCTAAAGGCTTTGCCGTCCGGTTATGCAAATATATGCAAATTATTTGGCTAACTTTGCCGTAAAGCTGCCTTAGTACTTAGCACAATAACCGCCACAATGGAAAGTTATTTTGGTGTTGCAAACCGTGTGCCAAGAGCTTCGACCCCACTTTTTTTGTCTGGCCAAGAATCCAGATATGCCAAACTGTATGCAATCCCAGCAAGCCAAGTTAATAATACAGCAGTGGGACTGTACAGTAAATCAACTGTGGAGTACTTTGGCTCCCTCTGCGTGGCCCTAACCCTCTCAGGCCGTGCGGTGGCCCATGAAGAAGAGGTCCAGCCCTAGCCTTAAATAGTTGAGTGTATCTGTCGAGTCGTCAGGGACAACCTACCATAACACACTCTCAGTGAGAAGACATGAGAGATGAAAGCGGAGCGGGCTCGTTGATCCTTGGGAACGGCATCACAAGACGAGGTACGCTCAGAAGGAATTTGACCGCAGGCTGAAAGGGAATATTCACAATATAACTCATTCATAAATAATAACAATTTCATACATCGTAAGACGTCGTCGGTAGATTTGTTCAGTCAGAAAGTACTGTACACTTTACAGAATGAGCTCAGAGTAATGTTTTAAGCCCACCACCTGGTAGTGTGTGTGTGTGTGTGTGTGTGTGTCTTTGGTGTCCTATCCGGTGTCCACTTGTCCAGCAGAAGATGATGAAGATGATGGCACTGAAGAACACAAATAAGCGGGCGGTTTGACCACAGGTCGAGCTGATAGCTGGAACACTGGCTCACCATCGCAGGAACCAATAGAAGAATAAAACGATAGAGCTTCCACTCAAAGAATTTGAAAAAAAACACCCAACTGTTGTCAAACTAAACACTTTGATGTAGAGAAATGAACGGATGAAAATAAGATGAATTTGCTAAACTTTTTTTATTCATACAAACTTGTTATTTTGTAATTAAAAAACGACCAATCCTCGTCCTCTAAGATCAAGTGACTAAACAGCGCCACGGATCCCCGTGAGGTTGAAAACGTGAACTGCACGTTCAAAAGCAACTTGTCAACTGAACGGCGTATGGTTGTTACAATAGCATCTTCCAATACAACATATAATAAAAACAGGATAATGTTTACTGCAGCCAAATAGCAGCCCTGTAGGGTAGAGAGATCAGTTCTGGGACGTCCCCTTTCCACGACCCTAGTGAAGCATTTCTGAAATGTCTATGAGATGCCTGAGCTTGTGGAAGGTGAGTTGCGGTCTTTGTCTGTCTTTGTGCACTCACAGCGGGCATTGCCACGACTTGATCTGCCAAGGTGTGGTCTTGTTAAAAACCTGATGCGCACGCCTCTGTGCTTGTGTGTGTGCACGCACGCGGTGTGTGTGTGTGAGTGTGTGTTTGTGTGTGAACATGTGTGCACGTGCAGAAGAATGTCTGTATGTGTGTGTGTATTTGTATGCCATTTGTGCACGCAAAGTGGACGTACATGTTTGCATGTGTGTGTACGTGTATGTGTTTGTGTGTGTGTGTGTTTGTGTGTGTGTGAGAGAGAGAGAGCGCATTTGTGTGTGTATTGTGCCATGTGTGTTTTTGAATGTTGTTGCATGTATGATGATGCAAATACCATCTCTGTCAACAGACAGGCCCTGACTACAAAGCCGTCTCTGAACCACAGACCTGTGCCAGCATGAGTAAGAAAAACACCCACACACGCGCACACCCGTGTGTGTGTGTGTGAGAGAGAACTCACTCCCGCACACCTAGCCGCTGTTCGATTCCCGCCCAGTTCACGGCTACTGGTGGCGAGGACGGGTTTAAATGGCTTCGACTTAACAACGTCAACCTGAACGTAAAACTGATGTGCTGTTTCTACTGAGGCAATTTAATGAAACCGCAATTACAGCCAAACTGTGTTTATGGATATATATTTCCATCCCCATTACATTATTCATGTTTATTATATATTATTCATGGGAAACCTGTTCTGTTTTGGTTTACCGCTAATGAATCATTATTATTAATCAATGCATACATTTCCTCAATGAATTGTATGCCTTCATCTAATATTTTCATTTGAGAGAAAAACATGCATTTGTGTATGAATAATTCGGGCAATGTTTTAATCGCATTTGAAAGTAAACATTGCTAAACCCCTTGTTGAACTCATTAACACCGGCAGAGTCATTGATCTGGCGGTTTAAAGCCTTTCTAAAAATACTCGATGTGCTCCAAAGGCTATATGTCAAGTTTTCTGCGATACCATGGCAACCAGCGACAGTCCTAGCCAACCAGAACGTATACTCTTAGCTGGCATTTGTTCATGAGTAGTGGACTTTGTGAACGTTAATCGCGTTTTGTTGAACGTTGATTGACCACATTAATGCCAACACCACACTGTAGCTGCCTTGGAAAACACAACAACAGCAACATTGTTGGATGTTGGCCTGATAATGAATCACTGAATTCTAACACGTTCACGCAAATAAACACTTGTTAATTTTTTTTTGGGGGGGGGGGGTGGTTTATGAGTACTTCGCACACACTCACACACACACACACACACACACTAGTGTTACGCAATTGAGTTACTATTCTGACATTTAGGAGATTTATGTTATTGATTATATCGACTTACAGGGAATACCATAAGGATCAGTTTGTATGTGCAAACACACACACACACACACACACACACACACACACAAAACACACACCGATACACACACATGCACACGTGCACACACACCCACGGATATATATATATATATACACTGTGTCAGTATTTGTATGTATAAAGACAAAACATAGTTTCTCCCCCTCTGTCTGTCTCATCCCCCTCTCCCTCCCTCACACACACGAACCAAAAGACAGACAAACACATACACACATATTATACAAAGGAAACTGTGGAGTTTTAATTAAAAAAGTGACCAGGAAAAGCCTTGTCTCACAGCCTTGTGTGGGATGCACTTGGCCGAGAATGAGCACAATTTATCCAGACACACTCTACTCCTGTTTACCCTCCCTGACACACACACACACACACACACACAAACACACACACAAAAACATGCACGCACACACAAACACAGACACAAAAACACACACAGACATAGCCACACACACACAAACACATGCAGGCACACACACACACACACTCACACATTCACGCATGCACACACACACACACACAATTAGAGGTTTGTTCTAAGTTGTGTTATCAATGTGTGCTGCAGTCTAGACAAGGTCAGTGGATTAGAAAGTGATTCCGTTCATCCTTGTGAACAGAATCCACGAGCGGTTGGCGTGCACACACACACACACATGCACACACACACACACATGCACGCACACACACACACACACGTTACTGCACATGTTGGCATGCGAAGGAACAATTAGCTTGAAGAAAATGTACTGACAGAAAAATACTTTTTTATAGTGACATAGTTAAATAGCATAAGCATTGAATGGTGGAATCATAGTGATGTGCTACAGTGATGTGATGCTGATGAACTTCCTGTGTACGACATAAACAAGCTGTGCTTTGATTCTATTTTAGAACAATTGTTTTGTTCAAAATACTTCACTGCAGGTTGATGGAATGAAAGAATGTATCCTCAAATACATGTCATCATGCAATGATGCATGTGATGCAGAACAATGAAACGTGGATTCAACGGACACAATCGTTTTTGTTTTACTAATGCAACTGAATTAATTATTATTAGTGATGTTAAATAAATGTTCACTTTGACTTATATATCATAAATCATAAACGACCACAAAGGTGTATGGCTTTCTGCCCATAATACCGCGAGGGACGACAGCAATCACTGTCGTTGTTGAAGGTCAAAACTCTTTTCCCACCCTTAATTTATCACTTCACTTCCTGCGATCCTCCTCCCACGGTTCATCTTCCCAACGCTGGTTACTTCTTCCAGCCCTGTGCCCCCACCACCACCCCTACCTGCAACTTTAAGGGTGACAGTCTACGCCGTCACCCAGCTTGGGCGCCGATTTGCTTCGGCTTTTCCACATTGATCCCACAACGATGTCTCACTGCGTTCCCAACTCTGTCTTCTTCTTTTCACTCTAACACGCAATTACATTTAATTTAATGTAATTTAATTCCATTTAATTCAAAATAGCTTTATTGGCGTGGAAAATAAACACGTAGGCCCACGTTGCCAAAGCGGTTTACAAATGTCGACAGGAACAATAACAAAGTAACGCACTTGTCTCCCAAGCGTTCTCCTGCGTTCAGCTACGCGTTTAATCTCTGCTTGTGGTTAGTAGTTGTGTTTCAACTCTCTCTGTTTCCGCTTTGCCGCTACTAGCCCCACTAGTCTTTCTGAAACTCTGCTGGCACGGCTCCCTCACTCCGTCCTCCTCTACTTTCTGACACTCTCCGTGTCCCTGGTGGTGAACTTCCTCCTGTGTGCTTCCATCTGCCCCTTTCCCACCTCTCCCACTCCCTTCCAACAGACCCACCTACTCAACGGGTGCTCACAGCACACACACACACACACACACACACACACACACACACACACACACACACACACACACACACACACACACACACACACACACACACACACACACACACACACACACACAACCGCACGCACGCACGCACACACATACATACACACGCACACACTCACACGTAGACCTACATACACTCAGTCGCGCACGCACTCACACACAAACACGCACACAAATGCACGCAGATGCCACGTACACACGCAAACAAACAATGGCAGTGTGGTCTTCTAATATACATAGCATGTTCCTCCGCGGTGATTCCCTGCGCTACCGCAGCCGACCGACAGAGGGCGCGACAGTCTGTGGAAAAACAGTGGATCGTTAACTAATAACGGTCAGTCAAACACATGTCGTATCATGGGTTCGTGTGGTCCTTCCACTATTGTCTGTGCACGTGTCTTTGTGTGTGTGCACGCGCTTGCATGTGTGAGTGTGCACGCGCTTGCATGTGTGTGAGTGTGTGTGTGTGTGTGTGTGTGTGTGTGTGTGTGTGTGTGTGTGTGTGTGTGTGCGCGCGCACATGCTTGTGTGTGAGTGTGTGTGTGCGTGTGTTCACATGCTAAAGTCGTTCAGACACCTCCACCCACATTATTTCTCTCATTGGAGTTCGATGCGATCCCTTTCCCCGCCCACACCTGTCTCCCCCTTACTGGACCGCTCACCTCATGAAATGACACACGCAACCATATGGCCAACCCAAGGCCTTGACGAGCGTCGCACAGACAAACCCGAGGCATCGTTGTCATGAAACGAGGTCGCAGTGGCGGTCGTTTCGTCCCCGTGTTGTTTATGTCACGTGTGTTGCTGTTGTTAGCCACAACAGGACTGGACAGTCTCCTCCCGTGAGCTAACGAGCTGTGGGCCTACCTCAACGCTGCCCTAGTTCAACCTTTACGGGGTTTTCCCGTTTATAACGTACCGAGACGGAGCTATTCGCAGGCTGCAAAGCACACTGAAATATGCTCTCTCTCCCTCCCTCTCCATCCCTCTTGCTTTCTCTCTCTATCTCCATCCCTCTCCCTCCCTCTCTCTCTCCCTCCCCTGCTCTCTCTCTCTCTCTCCCCCTCCCTCCCTCTTGCTTTCTCTCTCTATCTATCCCTCTTCCTCCCTCTCTCTCTCTCCCTCCCTCCGTCTTGCTTTCTCTCTCTATCTCCATCCCTCTCTCTCTCCCTCCCTCTCCCTCCCTCTCCCTCCCTCTTGCTTTCTCTCTCTATCTCCATCCCTCTCTCTCCCTCCCCCCCCTCTCTCTCTCCCTCCCCTGCTCTCTCTCTCTCCCTCCCTCCCTCTTGCTCTCTCTATCTCTATCCCTCTCTCTCTCCCTCCCTCTCTCTCTCTCCCTCCCTCTCTCTCTCTCTCTCTCCCTCCCTCTCTCTCTCCCCTGCTCTCTCTCTCTCTCCCTCCCTCTCTCTCCCCCCTGCTAATTGCTGCTTTGGTAGGCTGCTACTCAACTTTAGTGGATAGAGGATTACCCAGTTTGCTTTTAACTTGTGATTTTCCTTTATTTATACACGCCTCCTGCGCCTCCTTTGGCCAGACTCCTGCCAAGCAATTTGAAAAGAGAAAATAGAGAATACCCAACCCATCACTTTTGAAATGATAAACTGGTGTTATGCAAGGATACAGGGAACTTAAATTAGTTCTGCCTCATTTGGTCACATCCGGTAACTGTCAATCACAATTCTTCTATATATTAATAGATATATTTTAGCTTTATTTCTCCTGTGTAATGGTTTAAATTATTTGCATGAACGAATATGTGTAATAATATATACATATAATGTCATTCATCATTTGTACTTTTGATTTGTTTCATTTTCTTATACAATAGTAATGAGAGAATGTGTTAAATTATGGTTACCAATTTGTTGTAATGGTTTTGATGGGAGTGATCCATAGAGGAAGCGCAATGAGGAGAAAGAGGAGAATGTGTTGTGCGTGGCGCAGTGGGCGTGATAACCTGCTGGTGTTAGCCATCATCCATGAACACACATCATAGTTCATTAGCCCCCGACGGCGAGGCAGCTAACCTATACTGGCACCATCTGGAGACTGGAGTAACTTCAGGTCCAACATGTTCGTCTGTCTGTCTCTCTCTCTCTCTCTCTCTCTCTCTCTCTCTCTGTCTGCCTGTATGTCTCTCTGTCTGTCTGCCTGCCTGCCTGCCTGCCTGTCTGTCTGTCTGTCTGTCTGTCTGTCTGTCTGTCTGCCTGCCTGCCTCTATGTCTGTCTGCCTGCCTCTATGTCTCTCTGTCTGTCTGTTTGTATGTCTCTCTGTCTGTCTGTATGTCTCTCTGTCTGCCTGTATGTCTCTCTGTCTGTTTGCCTGCCTGCCTGTATGTCTGCCTGTCTGTCTGTCTGTCTGTCTGTCTGTCTGTCTGTCTGTCTGTCTGTCTGTCTGTCTGCCTGTAGGCACCTGTCTGTCGGTCTGCCTGCCTGCCTGTCTGTCTGTCTCTCTGTCTGTACATCTCTATCTATCTATCTATCTATCTATCTATCTATCTATCTATCTATCTATCTATCTATCTATCTATTTATCTGTCTGTCTGTCTGTCTGTCTGTCTGTCTGTCTGTCTGTCTGTCTGTCTGCTCGTCTATATGTCGACCTGACTGTCTGGGCTTAGTAAGTCAGAAGGAAATTAAGTATTCATCAATAACTATTCTCTGATATTTCAGTAGTAGCCATATTCTATTGTAGAATTGTAGAACTGTATTAAATTATTATTTATTATTATCTGTTTATCTACAAAAAGCATGGACTGTCACATTGCACGTTAGTTTGACCTTAGCTACGACGGCTCCATTCATAGTATTGGTGTCTTAAGAAACACCCCTATAACTACACACAGTGATCTACTCACACGACAAACACGGAATACAATGCAGGTTACAAATCCTGGTTCTCCACCGACACTCTTCAAAATGTCCACTAGGTGTCATCGTTGCCCTTAATTACCTTTGTTTCCGTCTTGTAACATTTTGGTAGCAATTCACGCTATATAAAATCAAATACAAAGGTGACATCTATATAAAATCCTATATAAAATACTGAAAAATACAACAACACAATCCATACTTAATTAATTCATTAATTGATCAAATTGAATTATGGTATTTTGAAAAACAACAACAATAACATTCTAAACACATTCTGTCAAATTACTAACGTGGGTATGGAGGTGGTTATGGTTTTGGAGGCATCTCGAAAGTGTATGGTTCACAAACACCGTGAACCGTGAACAAGCACGACGGAACCTCCGGAAGATACCGGTTTGTTTTCCTGCGGAAAAAAACGTCAACTCCCACAATGCTCCACTGTGAGTGCACGTGTCAACCCTGCAAACCGGACTGGACGTCACATTCCAACATTCCCTGATTCCTCCCAATGTACTGCTGTCTGGGACGACGTACTATCTGATCCCTGCCCTGTATTCCCACGAAATAAACCAAATGACACGGCGGATTTGACCTCAAAAGGGGATCCCCGATTCACCGGGACTCCTAATCCTACATTTGGGTGAGAACGTTTCCAATTCCTAGCCGGTGAAACGGTTGTGTTGTGTTGTAGCCGCAGTAACAAGATGCAACACACAACGAACGAGTGGCCGCTGTGACCCCACAACTGAGGCTGAATGGCGTATTCCTTCAACAAAGTCTAACGATGTGGGATGACGTTGTTGGCCGCTTAACTTGGCAGTAGCGCTGAGACATCGTTAGCCCCGGCTACATTGAGCTGCAAGGCTTGCGTCACCTTTGTGAACAACATCCGTGCGCGCGGAGGAACGCCGGGGCGTGGAGGCGCGAGGCCGCCTCCAATGCTCTTTCTCTCAACAAAGAGCATTTTGTGTGTTTGTTCCCATCTGAATACTGTCTTGACAGGGTGCACAGGTCTGGTCAGCGGCACGGAGGTAGCATCGCCGGCTAGCATGGGCGTGGTTTGAGTGTGCGTAGGAAAAAGTTGATCCAGTCGTCATGGTTGTGTTGTATGCTGCTGTTCTGATGTTGATGGACGTGGTTGACTGTTCTGATGTTGATGGACGTGGTTGGCTGTTGATATTGATGGACGTGGTTGGCTGTTGATATTGATGGACGTGGTTGACTGTTGATGTTGATAGACGTGGTTGGCTGTTGATGTTGATGGGTTGTTACTTGTTACTCGCGGTGTATTGCTATGTAGTCTGCTCACAATAAGCTCCTATGCTCGTGATCTGACAAACAAATAGATCGTTTGTTCATAACATGTGACAAAGAAGAGTGGTGCTCTGAGATTGTGGAGTACTAGATCAGTGATGAAATCAGGTTATGTGCATTGTTAAACAACACGCCAACTATTTTATCTCCGCAAACATTCAATGAGGGGGTAAACAGGTTAAATCAGTCATTGGAATTGTTCTGTCGTCGAGCCATCACCATGTGTGCATGGTTTAAAGTTATTTTTGAACTAGGCCTCGAACAAGGTGATCCACGTTGTGTGCAGGTAAATATGTTCCGCTTTGCTCATTGTTTACTGTAGACAGATGGCTGAGGGTAACTCCTGAGTTCCTGAGAGTCCCGACGGGGAAACATAATAAATCAGTTACTGCAAAGCAGTCACACTCTGGTTTGCATGCCAGTGCAAGTCACACTGACTCCAATGGCCAGTAAGGCTAAGTTGTAATGAATAAGTGTCTCATCCTAAATTAGAAGAATACCTTTCATTTGACCTTGACATCACGGTCTAGGTCAGGGGGCAGGATGGTCTAAGTGGTTAGGGTGTTTGACCCCCCCCCCCATCCGGGCAGGGTGTCTCGACCCCGGGTTCCAACACCGGTGTCCCCTCTCCATAGTCTACCCGGAGCCTGTAGGTATCTTCGAGCTCCTACCTGCTCCTTAAAGCCTGGGTAGGCCACGTTTTGGAGTAGCCAGTCAGAGTAATCTCGATTTTGAAAGTATCCAACTGATAGAATCCCACCCCTCCCTTCGGGCCTCCCTCCAGACCCCCTCCCCTAAGACACATGAAAGCGCTCTGCGTGACTACAGGATGAGTCCACGTGAGCGAGCGTTGAGGATCGAAGCACATTGTGGTCGTCGCTAACCATATCCTACTTCATCATGTATAGTTCACATGTTAGAAAACACGTCCACAACGACCACGGCTGTTGTGAGTACTCACAGCTGTCCAGCTGGCAGGTGAACAGATAGGCCATTCCATCGTCTCATCCGTGGGAAATGATTGGACAGGCTTATTACAGGCCTGCAGCTGCCACAGCTCGTTCGTTGGTCACCACATTTGATTTATTGATTGCTGTTGGGATGTAAAGAGGATTTAAACAAATACGACCACAAATCCATCCAAAATAAATGCCCTTATGGGGCATTAAGGTGATATGGAAAGTGCAAAGGTTATTAAGGTGACTTAAATGGCCGTGGATCTAAGCCTCACCTTTGATTAGTCTCTAATCACAGTTAGTCTCCAGAGCTCCACACTCTCACACGCCAACCATATATCCATCACACTGTGAAGGCAATGCCCAGGAAGAAATTAAGAAATAAGATCGCTCAACTGCTAAACGGGAATGGATGGCTGGATTATGTGCCCAGACGGCACTGTTCAACACAACATCTATAATGGCATTAATGCTGCCAGGGTTAGAGCTTTGATTCCCACCATAGGCCACTCATGCTGAGAAAAGTATGTATTCACAGTATTCTAGGACGGTTTGGATAACAGCCTCCGCCCACCACTGAATGTGATATATGTATTTATTCATGTTTATTTAAACTCTACAATTGGGTTGGAGTCACCAAAGAGACCCACTAGACACTTCTCAAAGAGAGGTTTTCTGGATCAAAGTTAACAGACTCGGTCATTGTTAACACCTCTATCACAATGTAGCACACATACTCCCACATAGTGGACAGTGGGACATTTACAACATTAGCACAGTTGATTCATGGTGAGAAGGTCCTGGGTTTGAACCCAGGTTAGTGGGGGTTCAAACCCCACTTAATCCTGTGGCGTATGTGTGTTCTCCCCAGGTTTCTTGTGGGTGTCCTTTGGGGGCTCCGATTTGTTCCTTCCCCCACCAAAGTAGGCCTACTGGGGGGTGCATATGGTTGGGAAGTGGGGTGCCATCTAATTCCCATGTGTGAGCGGTTGAGACCCTTGAGATGAACAGATTTAAAGCCTATCAAAGGTAAGGGTTGGACCGCGCTCAGCAAGCCCACGTTGGTTAAATACAGGTTTCATGAGGGTTGGTGGCTCAACCCGGTAATGCGCTAACCCTGTAGGCCTTTGCATGCGACATGTCAGTCCATCCCTTCTCCAGCCCACGTTCGGGTTGAGAGAGAGAGAGAGAAAAAAAGGGGGGAGGGAAAATGAGGGAGAGAGACATCGATCAATCGATGTCGATGCTGATTTATGCCACTGGTTGTGTACGGCAACCAGTAACAAACCAAAGCCATGAGGTAGGCTAACCTTTGTAGATGTAACCCCGCCCTTTTGTCTGGTGAATGCAGTGAGGACTCAGCATTTCCACCTATGGCCCATACAAAGGCCTCTTTAGGTATCCGTGTTTGTTTGCCAGGTATGTGAATCCACACTAAAACAAACTGTTGGACACTACAAGTACACCCCCCCCCCCCCCCCCCCGCCCCACCTCCCCTTTCTACTATGCTATTACGAAGCTACAGAGTCGGGCACAATGGGACTATTGTAGTGATTCACAAGCAGTCCTAATTTTAACCACCCGCTCCTGTTGGCCCCATCCCCTAGATGTGGGTCACAGTCCCGTTTACTCGTTTTCATTTGCCAATTGAGTTACGACATAGAGGTTGGTTGCCAGGGGCTTTGGTTGGGGTTTATTTACAATTTGCATGTACTACCAAGGTAGAAGCAGATTGCTATCTCAACCTCCAGCACATAGGGAGGGAATAAAGTAAATGTGCAAAACACAGTTTTTTATAAACGACGTAGAAGTGTTTTTACATCTCAATAATATGCTCTAGTTTCTCGATGAGGAATGAATGGGTTAGTAGACTCAGCTGGTTTTTGCCTGATGAACCTGACCCACGGGCAAGAGAGACCCAATCAATTGTTTTGAGTAGCTAACTGACCAACTGTCACATCTTGTATTTTGGAGTATACGGGTGGAATGGAGTCAATTCAGAGTTGTTTCTAACTGTTACAAATATGCTATTAGTCATGTATTGGCTAGACTCCAGTCACTGTGAATATGCTAGTCATGTATCTGAGTAACATATTTCCCACGTTTTACAACTCTTGTTGGACAGGTCAACCGTCATTAAAACCATGTAATCCATTCCAAGTATAACCTGAAATAGTGATTTCATTATTATTATTTTTTTTTTCATGAGTCACATTTATTATTGTTGCACACGTACAACAAAAACGTATAAATGCTAAATAAATGTTTATTATGCAAGTGAGGATACATTGGCCACAGATTAACAGCTAGCGTAGCATCCGTTTGCAGTCTGGAGCCTTTTAAACCTGTCCTCCTGGTGTAAATGTGTATTCCTTGCCAATAGTGCATGCCAGTATAGCATGTGGACCAGGTTAGCCCTGCTAGCACCTCTGTCTACAGGTCCTGAGAACATGGCTTTACTAGGTATCACTAGGTATACCGGGTCTGTTGTCAAGCTCTGTCTAGCCAGCTAATCAGAATAAGTTAATAATAATACATTAATTATTAAAGGTAGGGTTTCCATGGGTTGGCTTTAGCTTTCAAATACCTGTGAAGTTTTATGACTATACTGTGTATGGTGTCTGTCCAAGGGGTTTTGCACACTCCTCACTCAGCTATGCTAACGTAGCCTATGTGCTACGTTGCAATGCTGCAGTGCTGACCTGTGGTGTTGTAAATATGATTTATACTCAGTTATTGCTCTATAAATTATACTGTGTGAACCAGCTACAGCCAGGCATACCTGGATTATTTATGGAATGATTTATTGTAAATTCTGTAATTATGCAAACATCTTTTCGGCACAAACAGGTGGTGGGAGCCTCCATAAAAGATATAGTGACAGTTGTGAAAAGCAAAGGGATCCTGAAATTGTAGCCTCATATGATTTCATAGTGCATAAACCAATGTGCTTCTTATGCAGAAATGTTTTTCTCTGTCTCTTTGGCTTCTGAATATCGTCTTCTCTTTTCTTGTTTCCCGGAAAGGCCAACATTGGTCCTGAAATGGCCTCGTACCTACTGCAGTGCCATTCTACAGTCGTAGCCATGCATGTTGACAAAAAACAAGATCAAAATGTCATTCAAAATCAGTAACAAATTGTGCAAAGAAATGTGTATGGTTAGCCAAGATTGCGTACTACCCAGCAATGTGAAATGAAATGCATCTCCAGACTCATCTTGAGACTAATGCCATGCAACAACTTGTTTGTAGGTCCAAAGCCTAATGTCATCTTTGTTTATCCGTTTGGCATAGTGGTGGGGGCATTCTGTTCTCTGAACACATGATGTATGTGGGTAAGCTCCGCTGGAAGTACACCTTTCTGGGGTGGCGGGGTTGTCTTTCAGTGCAAGCAATCGACTCATTCCCATGTTTCTCTTTCTTCACAAAGTGGCACACGCCTGCAGCAGTGTCGATGGAAACTCTGGCTCCCACTTCCCGTGTGTGTGTGTGTGTGTGTGTGTGTGTGTGTGTGTGTGTGTGTGTGTGTGTGTGTGTGTGTGTGTGTGTGTGTGTGTGTGTGTGTGTGTGTGTGTGTGTGTGTTAGTGTTAGTCTTTTTTTATTTTTTACAAATGGGTCATCGCCATAATCAACATAAATAAATGTACAGATAGTGTGAATTGGATTTATAATCAACTTACTAGATTTTGCTGTTAAAACAAATGCTACATGCACAACACAAGCCTTATTGGGTGGATGATTCATATTTGTATATATAAATGGCAATATGTGCTAGGGAGTCTCTTGTCAATGTTGCCCTAAGTTTATGAAGTTCAACTAACATCCCTGACCTGTTGTCAGGGAAACACGACTTCGGGTCGTGTTTCCCTGACAACTTGCCAGGTCTATGATTACAACCACAAAGCCAGTGTTTACCTTAGATGCGTGCTGATGCTCTGCGCTTCATGAAGGCCTACGGCAGGGCCTGCAGTGTGGTCCAGGGCCTGCAGTGTGGTCCAGGGCCTGCAGTGTGGTCCAGGGCCTGCAGTGTGGTCCAGGGCCTGCAGTGTGGTCCAGGGCCTGCAGTGTGGTCCAGGGCCTGCAGTGTGGTCCAGGGCCTGCAGTGTGGTGCAGGTCATTGAGCATTTGAATAGTAAGGACATTACACAGACCAGGACACGGAGGATAATGGGTGAAAAGACAAATAGATGTGTGAATCAAGCGAATGAAGTGTTATCCCCTCAGGCAGTTGTACTCGACCATATGTCAAGGACGATAGTAGGACATTTGGCTGTATATTGGGGTCAGAGGCCCCAATATATAGGCAATATACATACAGTGCAGACACTGGGCCTTTTAGTCATGTGTTGTACCATATAGCTTGCATTATTTAATCATGTTACCCTACATAGTGCTTTGTGACATTCTTGTGAAATTTTACAACATTGTGTTCTGTACATGGCCTATACTTAAATGTTGGTTTATTTTGGTATAGCATCAGACTAAAATTTGTTCTCCTTCCTCTCTGTCTCAAAGCTCAAAGTCCTTCTGGTCGTTATTCATTTGAACAACAAAACGATCACCATGAGTGAGAATATGACAAAGTTGTGGGGAACACACTGGCTGCTGCCCAAGCTCTGTTCTCATGGCATTTCATATGTAGTATAGTATATACTACTATAGTAGTAATGGCTGTTGTATTGTACTGGTTCAAGACCAACACATCGCACATCGCATGCCTGACAAAACAACCTATACGCCATTTTTCATCTGCTGTCATAAGTCTGTCTGATGTGCAGAATTCAATTTTGGTAGTCTCTAAACTAGTTCTGATGACGGAAACTAGGCCCAAAAACACAAGGGAGCTTTCACCTCCATAGCGAGACAGTTAGCCCCTGTCAAGTGATGCACTACGCAGGCTGACCAAGCGACTACATACAATACAGTAGTAAGTATCTAGTGGCTGCAAATAAACCCATTTATTTATCCAGTGTAAGTATTTTTGTGTTAACTCAAGAACTGATGCAGACTCTAGAACTATATAATAGAGCCCAGACGATTTTATCGGGATATTGGCAGGTCGGTATTGGTGAATATGTTTGCCGATATGCTCTGATATGAAAACTTCAGAAATGTTGTCGATTTTATAATTGTTATTACCTCTATAAATCCTCTACTGTGGTGGTTGAACCTCTAAATGCTTTAACTGAGCACATCCCCGTAAACACTCCCAACACTCCCAGTTTGACATCACGTTCTGTGTGAAGGTTGGTAGCTCCTCCCAATACAGTTCATTGGTTCCTTTAGCTCATGGTTTTAATGCCATGTTGCTGTGGCCCGAAGCATCGCTGGAGGGTGAGCAGCAAGTCCCAAGGAGCTGCTCCTCCTCCAGGATACCACGATATATGTATAAATAAACGGCCTGCATATCTATATTTTGAAAATCAGCCGATATATCGACATCGCTAATTTGTGACTCCCAGATATCGATATCGGCATTGGCCCCTAACATCCAGCATCGGCCCCTAACATCCAGCATCGGCCCCTAACATCCAGCATCGGTCAGGCTCTACTATATAACAGTGCCAGGTTGTCATCGTTAAAAAAACCAAAACTACATACCATTTATTTCAAAGGGCTGCATCGTGGCCACCTGCTACCAACGTGGAATATTTGTATTGTCTGCCAAGTCTACAATGTGTCTGCAGGCATTTCTCCATGGCTGAGAGGCAGTGATCCCTGGCAATGATTCGCTTGCATGGTTGAAGAGTTGGGGGTGGTGGGTGGGTCTGTTTTGCTGCGGCACACTGCTGGAAATATGACAATGTTCTGGTTCTTGGGCAGTAAAAGCCTGATTATCAAACAAAGTAGTAGTAAAAGCCTAACTAACTATCAAACCTGATTAACCTCTGAAGACCTTTTTAAAGTGGTTCTACTTAATTACAACTTAAGGCCAACATATAGATAAATACCAATACGTTTGGTCAGATCATCGTCCGTTGACCCAGCTAAATAGCTTGGAGATTAGGAAAATTAGCATGGCTCGATCCACAGAAGGACCAGGGACCTTATTCAACGCAAAAGAGAGGATCTCTCGCCTGATTGAACTTAAACCCAATGATTGGTCCTCCCGTGTCGCTGAATGATTTGGGCTGAGAAATGCGCAGGGCTGGCCAACAAGTCCCCCAGGAGTCAGCGGATACCGTTTGGTTTGCTCCAGGGAACAAATCCTCTTTGCATGGCCGATGACCAAGCCATGATGTAAAGGAGCTTAGCAGGAACTACTGCCTTGTAGGCTGGTGGTCAGGTGATCACACACGCACACACGCATAGCAGTCGATGTGTGCAATGCAGAGACAAGTTGAGAGACAAACTCAAGATGGTGGAGGTTGGGGGCAGAGAGAGGACGACTTGTTGGGACTGCAGTGTAGTGGAACTTAGCTGTTGTGAACATAGTGGTGTTAGCTCTTGTTGTTGTCCTGTGTTGTTGTCCTGTGTAAGGTGGCAGTTGGAACTGGCTGCTGGTCTAATTTGTTGTGAGTCTTGAGGTAAGAGACAAACAGTAATTTAAACAATAACTACGCTGCTCTTTTGACCAAGCGAACCATAAACACTAAAATGCTGCCCCCTGGGGCAGGGCGAGGAAGTGCTACTTGTTAATTATTGAGTTAAGTTAATAATACGTTTTTTCTCTCATTAGCTTTATGTTTCAATGTGAAACATTGAAAATTGTATGCTCAGATTTTTATAGAGAAAATCAAAGAATGGTGTTGAAATAATAGTATAATATACATTCAAATTCCGTGAGTTATTGAGAAGATGCTTTCAGTGAAAGCGACCGAGAACAATCAATATTGATACAGCTACAAAAATACAGCACTGAACTAAAAAGGGGTGACTCAAGGCACACGGTGAATTTCATTCACCACCCCGTTTAATCCTGATTGTATTTCTTGTATTTTAGCTGACTCTCTTTATGTCTCTGTTCCTTTTGATCACAGACCCCTCCCTCCCCCCTCCCTCCCTCCCTCCCTCCCTCTGCCCCCAACCCCCCCCCCCCCCCCCCCCCCCCCCCCCCCCCCGCACCCATCCCTCCCTCACCCGCTGTCAACGCGGGACCGTCGGTTGCCATGGAGAACTCCTCCTCGGTGGCGTCCGCATCGTCCGAGGCGGGCAGCTCTCGCTCGCAGGAGATCGAGGAGCTGGAGCGCTTCATCGACAGCTACGTGCTGGAGTACCAGGTGCAAGGGCTGCTGGGAGATAAGGCCGACGGCGAGACGGACGGCGACGACGGCGTCAAGGCGTCCCAGGTCAGAGGTCTTCGGTTGGAAGCAATTTGGGAGGGGGGGGGGGGCTCTTATTTTGAAGGAGTAGCTGAACACCGTGAGCTTGAGAGGGACGGCGGGTGTGTTTTAAGGTGGTCGTCCGTCAGGCCCAGCCTACCTGCAAGCATCCTTGTTGGGCGAAAATGCTTAACCCTTTACCTCGTCTATAATGTCTTGTGTAAAGACCTCTTCAAAATGATGATAAACCTTTGGTGTTAACATTAGCATTGACATTAAGACGAGACATGTGTTCAAACTTGCTTCGCCTTAGTGGAAGGATTCATGGAAATGGGTTTCACAAGGTAGGAACGTGGAGATTTAGACGTTGATTTGTTTACATATGACTACATCGATTTTTCATATTTTCATATTTCCATAGCAAATGTACTTGGTTGCTATACTTTCCACTGCTTACTGAAAGACACACACACACACACACACACACACACACACACACACACACACACACACACACACACACACACACACACACACACACACACACACACACACAATTAGAGTGTACCCACACACCACCGGTATGTTTCTCCTTTGACCCCCTTGTTCTCTATTTACATTTAAACCAGCTAACCCACTGTCTTTATCTAACCCACTGTCTTTATCTAACCCACTGTCTTTATCTAACCCACTGTCTTAGTCTAACCCACTGTCTTTATCTAACCCGCTGTCTTTATCTAACCCACTGTCTTAGTCTAACCCACTGTCTTTATCTAACCCACTGTCTTTATCTAACCCACTGTCTTTATCTAACCCACTGTCTTTATCTAACCCACTGTCTTAGTCTAACCCACTGTCTTTGTCTAACCCACTGTCTTTATCTAACCCACTGTCTTTATCTAACCCACTGTCTTTATCTAACCCACTGTCTTTATCTAACCCACTGTCTTTATCTAACCCACTGTCTTTGTCTAACCCACTGTCTTTATCTAACCCACTGTCTTTGTCTAACCCACTGTCTTTATCTAACCCACTGTCTTTATCTAACCCACTGTCTTTGTCTAACCCACTGTCTTTATCTAACCCACTGTCTTTATCTAACCCACTGTCTTTGTCTAACCCACTGTCTTTATCTAACCCACTGTCTTTATCTAACCCACTGTCTTTATCTAACCCACTGTCTTTATCTAACCCACTGTCTTAGTCTAACCCACTGTCTTTGTCTAACCCACTGTCTTTATCTAACCCACTGTCTTTATCTAACCCACTGTCTTTATCTAACCCACTGTCTTTATCTAACCCACTGTCTTTATCTAACCCACTGTCTTTGTCTAACCCACTGTCTTTATCTAACCCACTGTCTTTATCTAACCCACTGTCTTTGTCTAACCCACTGTCTTTATCTAACCCACTGTCTTTATCTAACTCACTGTCTTTATCTAACCCACTGTCTTTATCTAACCCACTGTCTTTGTCTCCTTCTAGTGGGCGGAGGAATGCAATGACAAGAGAGATGGCAGCTGGTCATCATCACGGGGCAGAGGCTCGTCCAGACCGGTAAACACACCGTGTGTGTAGGGTCCTTATCCAGGGGCAGGTTCTGGGTTCGATCCCCTATAGCCACAGTTGTTTCAGCAAGATGCCTAGCCCGTACCTGCTGCTTGATGACATGTATCTGAATCCACTGCTTTGGAATAAGGCGTCTACTAGATGACTAAATTGTTTTAATAATGGTACAAAAGACGAGTGCTAGTACAGGGAAGCAGTCGATAAAACGATCTGACGGTCACAGGTTTATCAGCTGCTTCCCATGCAGCAGCTCCTTGTTCACATCTCCAGAAGACCGCAGACAAGGGAGGAAATGTGTTCTGGAGATACAGGCTGTTATGGCTCCATTTAATGATTACTAATGCTCCCTAAACACCTCTCACTGTCTCCATATATAGTGGAAATAAAAGGACTTCTGCCAGGGTATTAGGCTTTTGTCAAATCAAATGATTTGAATTGGATGCATTGTTGCCCTTATAATACAGGGCTTGTCATTGATCAAATTGAAAGCAGTCTTCTGGATTGAAGACACAATCAAAGACATAATTTCTCATAATCTAAAGCAAATCTTCCTCTCTTCCTTACTATTCTTCCTCCATCTCACCCTCCCTATCTCCTTTTCTTTCCCTCCCTCCCTCCCTCCCTCCCTCCCTCCCTCCCCCTGACAGGACGAGTGGGACCACAGTAGTAATGGCAGCACCGGCTCGAGGCCCAGCTGTGGCTCCAGACCTGGGTCGGGGTCCCGGTCCGGCAGCAGGGGCCACACCAACCAGTTCAAAGGCCCAGCCAAGGTAACGTTACATCAGGAAGCAACGTTACGTCATACGCCGTTACTCCATTTGCCCCCTTGGCCGTGCCGAGTCAAACCACGCCGGGCTGATTTGCATTTCCAGTCGCGAGATGGACCGCCTCCGAGGTCGGGCCAAACCGCGCCCGACCCGCCTCCCAGCGGGCTGCGCTGACCTCGGCCCTGGTTGCTGTTTGGGGCGGGACTTGGTCTCTCAAATGACAGGAGTACAGACCTATAAAAATACAATAAGCTGTGCGTTCTTGTGTCCTGAGACGCATCGCCATGCACGCAGAGAATGGCTAGAGTTTTCAACAGCTTCATTCTTTATTATTAGTTTGTTTCTGTAACTGTATAAGCCTCATTAAAAAGGGTAATGAAGGTTTGGATAGAAGCGCACCGCGCCTATTTTAGTTTGGGGATGTTTGCGTGCAAAACAAAATAGCTTGTTGAAATAGGACAGATTTGTGTGAGATTAGTCTTGGTCTAAAGTCTGGACGTTAGAAAGTATTTCAGACTATTCGATCGCTGAAATGATATTCAACGCAGGTTTTTTCCTAATATCATGTGGCCCTCTGGGAAATCTGTGGGAAACATTTTCCAATGTGTAAACAAGACTAATCTGAAATAAATCAGCTCTCAATGAGCTATTGAGATTAGGAAGCAAAAAGGTGACATTCATGCGTAGTGTTCTAATTCGAGCTGAAATAGTGGATTCACTTGCACTATTAAACCATGCAGTCACATCACATCATAGAGTAACAGCCAAGGTACTGTTACACAATACAGTAACATCACATCATAGAGTAACAGCCAACGTATAGTAGCATCATACAGTGACATTACATCATAGAGTAACAGCCAAGGTACTGTTACACAATACAATGACATCACATTATAGAGTAACAGCCAAGGTACTGTTACACAATACAATGACATCACATTATAGAGTAACAGCCAAGGTACTGTTACACAATACAATGACATCACATTACAGAGTAACAGCCAAGATACTGTTACACAATGCAGTGACATTACATCATAGAGTAACAGCCAACGTATGACTAATTATCATCTTACAGTGACAGCCAAGCTACTGTTACTTATGTGTTAGCTTAACTCGGGTCAAGGCCAGTGATTAATAATGTCCTTTATGATGATACAATAATTGTGCATGCTAAGGATTCAGTCTGCGTTTTTGGTTCTTATAACACAATGATGTTTTGTAGCCTCATGGGCTGGGGTCACTGGTTTTATACAGAGAGTGGCCAACATATGGACGCCTATGGAATCTCTTTGGTGTGCTGTTGCACTCAGCTGTCCTGTGTGGTGTGTCCTGCAGAACGGGAACAGAGAGGGATCCTTGGACATACTGGGCACCGACATCTGGGCAGCCAACACTATGGACTCCCACGGGTAGGCCACCGCCTCCATTCACCTGCTCAAATGCACGCATGGGCCCAACATCACATGCAAAGCAATTGGACAATTGGACATTGCTCACACGCTGCCACAAATAAAGTATTGAAAAGTGATCTCAAAAGGCTCTTAAAAAGACTGCGTGCGCGTGTGTGCGCGTGCGTGCGCGTGTGTGCGCGTGTGTGCACGCTAGTCGACTGAAGCCTCTATCAAAGAGCCGACGGTGAATCTCGTAGCAGAAGTCTTGCCCAAGTCACGGCGCCACTAGATAAGGGAGACGAGAGCGGTTGCCAAGGCAACAGCTGCAACGTGAAGGTTGCCTACCTAATTTATGGCCACGTCGGCACATCCGAGCACACAGGAAGATGGAAGGGGTGTGTGCCAGACGATGCAAGCGATAGTGTGATCTTTACACCCACTGTTCAAACACACTGTCGTCAATATCAAGACTCGATTTACTAACACAACTGTGGTCGGTCACACACACAGAGCATTTGATCACAACCACGAATACCAGAAATGGGTGTGATAAGCTGCAGTGCACTGTTCTGCTTTTTATTTTCTGCGATAATTATTTGGATTCTGATAACTTGATTGATCCCGCCGTTTGTTGTATTCGCACTGATGAAAAGGATAAGCAAGATGGCAATGCATCTTTCTACTTGACATCAACAAGCTATTCTATAATTACTTTTCTTGAGATGCCTGCTTTCATATTAGTCAGTACAGCTGTCTTTCTTCAATATCAGCGTCTGCATGTGCACAGACATGTACACATTTGTGTGTATTAAATACACAAAGATGCAATATCCATAATGTCATATAAAATGGTACTGCCTATGGTGAGAAAAGCAATGAATCATGACAAAAACAAGTTTATCCAGCAAGAAAGTGCACATATGATTTGAGCGTACAAGACTGGCGTGCCTTTATAAATTGGGACTGTGTCTGCGTGTGGTGAACTATCGGGGTGAGTCAGTGGGTGGTGGGTGCGCAGGAGTTGTGGTAGAGAGGCAGTGTGGGTGTGACATGGCCGTGGGTTAAGTGCAAGTAACACGTGTGTGCATTTAAAAGCAGTGTTTCAGACCAGCTCTGTTCTGCGGTCTGCTGTGGGAAAGCAGAGGCCAGAGTGGAATTGTAGTTTCCACTGAGCAGTGTTTGTTTTTTAAACGCTAAACTCATCGGCAAACGGCAACATCCTCGACAACAAAGGCACAAACAGTTAATTTTGTTGGAATGCTTAAGCAAATATACACATTTGTCCAGAATGCATCCCTCTGACTGTTAAAGCAGGCAGGCAGGTTGCAGCAGGCAGTGACTTTAGAAAAGCATGAACGGCCTTTACATCTGAAGAAGAAGGCAGTGACAGCCTCTTTGTCAAAGCAGTCGTGTTGTATTTCACTTTTCACTTTTTGTCTTACGTTGATGCGATGCACTTTCTATGCATTTGAATACCGCTCATGATAAAAAAAAATATCGGATCCGAAAGCGACACTACTCTGTGTCCAGTTGTCTTTTTAAACATGGCTGTGCAGTCGGTGCACACTTTACTGTAGTATAGTAGTAACACGCTCACCTCTTTAAATGTAACCTGTAATGAATAGGAGGGTTAGGGTTCGGCCGAGATGCTTTAGTTTAGTCCCTCTCCTCCGCCCTAAAGACTGAACTGAGGGTAAGTATAGAGACTAATGAAAGAACCAGCTGCCCTGACCCACACAGTGAGCCTGCCCATCCCGTCCTTATTCCAACCACACCCATCCACACTGCAGCGCACAACATAGGCAGCGCACAAAAACAGCGCTGCAGTTAACCTCCTAGTGTCCGTTGCCTACTGCCTGCATACAGAGCAACTGTTTGCACTCATTACTATTGTAGAGCACCCATTGTTGCTGTCAATCTGACTTCTTATTTGTCTGTTGGAACCTCTCAAACGTAGGGTCAGAGGGTTCAACTGCCCTGATTTTCTCCTTCTCTTTTGGCCTAAGTTTACCGCGTCTAGCGTCCTTACCAAGCTCAGGATCTCCCCGTCTATTTACTAGTAGTCTTCGTCATTTAGCAGACGCAAACCTGTCCGCATATGTGGATGTAGACATGGTAGTCATGTCTGACACTACACCAGTGGTTCCTAATTCCCTTTTCTGTATGCGACCCCCCCCCCAACCACTTGCATGTTTGTGCGTCTGTTTTGAAACCAAATATCATCTGCCTGTGATCTCAGTGTCCCAGTGAACGTGTGCGCATTACACTACGCGTTACTACTATTACGCGTTACACTAGCTAGTCTGTTCGGATTATACCTTTCAAACCTTCTTTTTTTGTAAATGTTCATAAAGAATGTGTCATCAAATACGCGTGTTGTGTCCCGATCCCAACGCGGGGAGACGCCGCTGTAGCGTGTGTTGTGCCTCCCAGCTTCTCGTCCCTCACGACCAGTACGGTCTCTCCTCGTTGCAGGGGGGCGGGATGGGATGTGCAGCCGGAGAAGCTGGACTTCAGCCAGTTCCATAGGAAGCACTACCGGGGAACGCCAAAGCACCTGCCCCACATCGACAGAGAGGGGTAAGGCCTTGTTTTCTCTCTCTCCGCCGTTGTACTGCTCTACCCTGCTCTACCCTTGCTCAGCTCTATGTTGGGTTTGTTGTCACATTCCTGGCCTCCTATAGGCCTGTTTCAATCATGTGATCTGAAGTTCCAAAAGCCCAAGCCGCTGCCTTGATACTATTTTTACCAAACATTTTAGGAAACCAGTTGTTGTTGTTGTTGCTGTTATAGTGGTGAAAGATGGCCACTTGGAATGTGCGTGACTCCCATTGATAAGGTTACATTCTGACTTTATTAAACTTCTACCCCTCGGTCTTGTCATCAAATCGTGTGTGATTTGGTTGTTGTGTTGCCTGTTCTGTATATTCTCTTTCATCATTGACTGATTATTATGCTTCCAGGATGATAAAAGACACGTTTGAAGAGGATGACGGCATAGACATGAGTGACATAGAGAGATTCCTCCCTCACTTACACTCAGTAAGTCTATTCCATTCTTGTCTTTTCTCTAACGCCTGTATGTCTATTTGCGTCTACATCTAAAGGGACTTTTAATTTTTACTCGTTGAGGTAATGTTTCCTTTCATGAGGTATTTTGAAATTTCTCGGAAACTTGATCTCACGCTCTGTTGAAGCCGTTTCTATTTGAATCTTTTAAGCAGATATGCTGCGCTTCCAGTTTGCTATGAACGTGGCGCGCTCTAGTGGTACTTTAGTGAAACAGCAGGTATTTTAATCCAATAATGAATAGGGAGTCTATGCGATGTGTGGCTCTCACTACTCTTTTGATTTTGCTGTGTGATACAGCAGTGAATGCAACATTTGAATGACGTTTCAGTTCTTTTAAATGATAATATCATAGAAGTCGCAAATACCAAAAACAAGTATACAATATAAATGAATTGTGTGTATTATAAACAGATCTACAGTGACACCTTGTGGTAACCAAGCAAAACTACATTGAACGCTGACTGAAAGAAGTGGGCTGTGGGGATTAAAATGCACAAAACCGACAAACAAACCAACCGCTTCCTGATTAACTAAAGGCTCCACCGTAGTAGTTGTTTACTGCAGCTCCTTAAAGCTACAGCAACACAATCTTTACTTTCCCTATTGGTAAAGACCGTTCTAATCCTCATTAGTAGGAACAATAATATTGGCGTTCTCACATTTTGGGCCCCCTGAGAACTGTCACACAAAATCACCCACAATCGTAACACAACCACACCACAAGGTCTATGAAAGCAGAGATACTCGAGGCATGAGACCACTGTATTTACCATGGCTGGCTGCCATTCAGTCAGGGGTGGTAGGAGATTTACCCTAGGTAAATACTGTTTCCCTCTCCCTCGCCTGCCCCAGGTCACGGTGTCTTCCGTCCTAATTGTTTCACAGCCAAGTTCCCTCACTTTATTTCCTCTTCCCCTGTTGACTTAGGGGTCAAGATGTGTTTCGGTTCTCAGCCAAGAGAGCCAAGAGCCGCGGCGAAGCAAAGATGGCTTCTTCCTTTTCATTCTGGGGTTTTCCTCTCTGAGCCAAGACCACCGGTTTCCTTTCTCTCAGACGCAGCCAAAATAAGTGCGATGGGTTAACAGGTTGAGTCAGTGAGGTGTGTGTGTGTGTCTGTGTGTGAGAGAGTGAGGTGTGTGTGTGTGTGTGTGTGTGTGTGTGTGTGTGTGTGTGTGTGTGTGTGTGTGTGTGTGTGTGTGTGTGTGTGTGTGTGTGTGTGTGTGTGTGTGTGTGTGTGTGTGTGTGTGTGTGTGTGAGAGAGAGAGGTGTGTGTGTCTGTGTGTGTGTGAGAGTGAGGTGTGTGTGTGTGTGTGTGTGAGAGAGTGAGGTGTGTGTGTGTGTGAGAGTGAGGTGTGTGTGTGTGTGTCTGTGTGTGTGAGAGAGTGAGGTGTGTGTGTGTGTGTGTGTGAGAGAGTGAGGTGTGTGCGTCTAGGGGGCAGGGTTTGTCGGGTTTCTTTTGGCTGAAGGATGTGGGTTGGCACCAGGACATTGCGGGGGTCATCGGGTCAGAGCCGGGGAATACCGAAGTTGTTGTGTTTTCGGTGTCTTACCCCCATAACTCATAACTCATCTCCTTGTTATCACTTCAGCATTTCTCTCTCTCTCTCTCTCTCGCTCTCACTCACTCACTCACTCTCACACACGCACGCACTAACTCACTCTCTCACGCGCGCACACACACACACACACACTCACTCTCACGCGCGCACACGCACTCACTCACTCACTCACTCACTCACTCACTCACTCACTCACTCACTCACTCACTCACTCACTCACTCACTCACTCACTCACTCACTCACTCACACACACACACACACACACACACACACACACACACACACACACTGACTATATGACGACCTGACTCTTTCGGGCCCTCATAAGGACGCCTGGCCTCATGGACGTCAGCCAGGAGTCTGAGGGGATCCTTCAAACCTTTTCGTGTACCACACAGTATCGAGTATTCTTAGCAAGTTGCCATCATACAAACATGTGTCGTAAATATCTGTACCGGGTTCACACACGAGGACACAATTGAACGGAACCCAAAAGATTCACACCAGTGTCAGGTGACCCGCCGACCTCCGTCCCCGCGGCGACCCAGGCGACACTCGAGCACAGCTCTTTGATGATGTCACTGACGTCGGAGCGGCCGTGGAGGCGTGCAGCGGGACACCTCTTCCTGCCGCCGCCGCGGGGCTACTGTGTGACACGGCCACGTCGCCCTGCGTCTCCTCCACCGCACATCCTGAATACCTTCACTTCCTCTCCAAGGAGTGTGATGGGAAACAACCTCCCACTTGTGCACGTCTCGCTTTCGTCTGCACAAGTGTGTGTGTGTGTGTGTGTGTGCATTTGTGTGCGTGTGTGTGTGTGTGTGTGTGTGTGCAGGCTTTTATGTACGTGCTTTGATGCATGCCGTAGAGGATTTATCTGTATTTGTGTCTTCTCTGTGTATGGTTTAATGTGCGTGCGTGTGTGCATGTGTGTGCACATGTGCACACCAGTGAGTGCGCGCGCATGTGCACGCCATTGTGTGTGTGCACACCATTGTGTCTGTGTGTGTGCACACCATTGTGTGTGTGTGTGTGTGCACACCATTGTGTGTGTGTGTGCACACCATTGTGTTTGTGTGTGTGCACACCATTGTGTATGTGTGTGTGTGCGTCCGCGTGTGTGTGTGCGTGCGTGTGTGGCTGTGTGTGTGTGCGTGTCTGTGTGTAATGATACCTGAGAAGTAAAGCCAGTAAGTAAGGACTTCCTCCCTATTGAAACGGTTGCTGCCAGAAGTCAGTGAGTGGGCGACCTGGCCTTTCTTAGTCTCTACGGAATGCTAAACACACACACACACACACACACCCCCCCCCATGTTCACATCCTCTACTTTAGTGTCATGCTGTACTCATACACATAGTTTAAATAGGTTTCCGAGGGTCAATTCAAAGCCTTTGTTTTTGTTGAGTAATGGCTCAAAAGCTATTAAAACTAACATTAAGGTTTTTGTTTTTACTTTTTACTATTTAGTCATTTAGCTGGTGCTTTTATCCAACGTGCCTTAGAGACTTCAGAAGCATGCCATTAAAGGTGCTGTAGGTAAGATTCAAGAGCTATTATTTGAGTGTAATTTCTTAGAAATGGCCAAGCAATCCCGTCAGCATTTCTTAAGTGAAATGCGCTGTGAGAATATCTGTTTCAAGTTCATGCCCTTTCATGAGCCAATTTAGATTTCAGAACGATCCTGGCTAATTTCTGTGATTGGTTCGGGGAATCCATCATCCATCATCCGAACTGAGCGTGTCAATCACAGGTGTGTGAAGTGCAACTATTCTCAATGGCGGCGAAAGGGAGGGATGGCGCAGAAAGGGAGGTGACTTTCTTTGGTTTAGTTTAAAATACTTGCTGTCTTCCGCTTCTTGCTGCTCTCTCTCTCTCTCTCTCTCTCTCTCTCTCTTTACAACTCTGGAATCTCACCTACAGCAGCTTTAAAGAGCAGGCGTTGGATGTCTTTCTTAAGGCTGCATACATTTTGGGGTCTGATCATTTTGGGGTCTGATCATTTTGGGGTCTGATCATTTTGGGGTCTGATCCCCTTACCTTTCGGCTGGGAGTCGGAACACCCCACTAAGCCGGCCTACCTTTTACCTTTACAGCCTAGCCCTTCTTTTTCATAGTTCCTCCTACACAGGAGTCTACCCTCACAGATCATGGCTCATATATATATATATATATATATATATATATATATATATATATATATACACACACACAAAACATGCTGGCTGTGGTCCACTTTGGAGAGAGCAGACATATTTCTCTCATTGGCTGTCTGGCTGCTCCGTGTTATCTTCCCATATTGCGCGTCTGCGTTGTGACCGTGTTGCCACGACGAGCAGTCTATGCCTATGCAGGGACCCTCCGTGTCCACCGTTTCCGACCAATCATTTGACAGCCGATCACCCTATGCCTCATCACACTGCAGTTGAACCCGAGACAGTTTGGCAGATGTCTGCTTGCTTCAGATAATTGCCTGCATTGCCCCCCCCCCCCCCCCCCCCCCCCCCCCCTCCCATGGTCGAGCGGGGACTCTGACTTTGAGCATGGGGTGCCTCTCTTCTCGTAGGATGTATGCATTTGTTTGTCGTTGGGTATATTGAACCTGACATTTCCGTTCCCTGCCGGTCATGTATTGTCTTTAATAATCACGTCACGAATGGAAGTTGCGTTTATTAATAACACGACGAAGGGCTAGGGGCGGCATTATAGCAAAATGCCTGTGTAGTATATTAGTATTACATATAAATATAGATATTAGTTCCATAGTAAAGTGATGTTGTATAAGAAAAACCTTGAATATGAGGGGGAAAAGATGTATGAGGACTTTTTAGGTGAATTAATATATTCATGTGGTTGCTTGCCATGGGTCTAGTCTTGGGTGACTCTGAGACTCGTTATGGAGGCATGGCACCGTGAGAGATAAGTAGAAGGCGAGGGCGGGGAGTGGGCTTAGTCACTGGGAATGCAGCCGATCTCTTGGTCAGTGAACAAAGCAAACCAAGACGGGAACAAAGCCCGATTTCTGGAGCTGAGACGCCGCAGACAGGCTGGCCCCGCTGACGTGCCCCCGCTACGTGCTCCAGAGCAGGGCTCCTATCGCCGGGGGGGGGGGGGGGGGTTTGGCTGAGGTTTCACCTCTGACGGGGCCCTTTAATCACACTATATTCCACACCTTGATAAAACGTCGGCAGGTCAACGCCGTGGATGGTACTCTTATACTTCTCATGAGTATCCACGCGTCTCGACCAGCTCGCCGTCGTTTCCTG
The DNA here is from genome assembly GCA_026745465.1 of Lota lota. Lineage (NCBI taxonomy): Eukaryota > Metazoa > Chordata > Actinopteri > Gadiformes > Lotidae > Lota > Lota lota. Next base: position 99,521 of record JACYXH010000343.1, on the reverse strand, counting down.
TCCCCGGCTGTCTTGCCAACGCGTGTTTTTCTCCCTTCATTTGGTAATGCCCCTTTACCTCCAGTGGGCCAGGGGTCTCCCCCCCCCCCCCCCCCCCCCCCCCCCCGCAGGTCTCTGTAGGAGTTGTGCCATGGAGTCACCTCGCTGCGTCTCGTCTGCTCCGCGGCTCACAGCGGAGCAGGCGACCCCTGATATACAGCACCGTGCGGTGGGTCACGCCACCACTAGGACCCCCTCCCAGACTTCCCTTCCTGCGATTGTCCTCCCTCCCCACCCCCCGCCCCCCACCCCGCCCCCCCACCCCCACAGCCGTACGGCTCTTGGATACTGCGACCCATTGCGCTGTTCTGATCACATGCACGCACATACACACACACATGCACACACACACACGCACACACAGACACACACGCGCACACACAGACACACACACGCGCACACACACACGCACACACAGACACACACACACACACACACACACACAGACACACACACACACGCGCGCACACACATACGCGCGCACACACATACACACACACGCGCGCGCACACACACACAGACACATGCGCACACACAGACACACACACGTGCACACCCAGACACACCCGCTCGCTCAGACACACAGACACGCACACACACAGATACACACACACACACGCGCAGACACACACACGTGTTGTCGGCAGAAGCGTTCAGTGTCCAAGCTGGTTTATGAAATTCCTAAAAGTGAAAGAAATCCACATTATGTTCAGCGTTTTCAGACCATCTGAGTACAACTTTCACGCCCACACTGTTTATATAAAGCACCTAGATTTCTTTGGAGTGTGTAATTAACTTGCTGACTATGCAATACGCTCACGACGACTTCGTACGCTCGAATATCCTGTCATCAATGTTGTTCTCGCTAAATGATTTCCAAAAACAGATCCGCACAACGCGAAACATCACGACTTTACGTAGGCCTGACTTGTTACTAGGATACTCACTGAGAGTTTTTTATGAATTCATACATTTTGCTACCGTTCCACATACAGTATGTCCACACGACATGTTATGTGTTCCCCTCCAGCCACAATACTTCCCAGTATTAAAAACTCCCACTGCAGAGTACTTTGACTTAAAAGACTAGCAGGTGATTGGAATGCCAAGCCATGCAGTGAAAGCAGAAGGACTTATGCATAAAATAATAAAAATAGCCACAATATGGCAGAAATCCCCTTGGTTCACTCTAGTCCTGGGATCACATTTCAATCGCGTGCCATGTCGCTCTCTCACAGCTCTGCCCCTTACATTAACGTTTAGTCGTTCATCTGCAGACGCCTTTATCGAACGACACGGAGGCTGAGAACCGCAACACATTTAGGTAGTGCACGGCTACGTTTCCAAAACATGCACTCACTGCAGGGTAGCCATAGGAATTAGATGGGCCAGGTTAGTAGTCATTCATTTATTTGTATTGGTGCATAATAGTTACAGTAGTCTTCATAGCTGTAGAGATGCCGGTGTAGAGATCAGAGATGGGTTAATTAAGATGAATAAAACGTCAACAACTTTACTGACTCCTGTCACTGAGGTGGCCATCTTGTCTCCTGGTCTGGTGGTCTGGACCTTCGCTCTGTCAAGCATCGCAGATCTCTGCAGCTGTCGCTGATCTCTTGGCTTTCTGCAGTGCTCTGAAAAATCCAAAAGGTGAAGGAAAAAACAAATGCTAAACCACCAGCAAAGAAACACCACTACCATACCTGCTCAACTCCTACCATATGGACACCTACACCTTTGGATTGATTTCTTCCCTGACGGCTTGCCGGAATGGTTCTTCTTTCCTTTTGTGGTCGATTTTAAAATACAAGATAATGAAACCTTTGTTAAACCAAAGTCCTTGGCTAGCTGTTTTCTATGGGACGATTTGAAGTACATTCTTGTACAGCAGAGCACAACGATGGCCCGTCTCCTCAAGGCAAGGCTGGAATGTTCTGTGCTGTACAACGCAAAAGGCCTGACCTCCAGCCCACTCCAGCTCCTTTGTCTGCCACTGTGCAGTAGTCACGTCCAGGGCTGTTCTGGTCGGGGACACAATGGTCCGTGCTTCGGACACACTGCAGTTATGAACGTAATGACGTGTCATTGATTGACTGGTCATTACACTGATCGGCTAAGTACAGTACATTTAACCGTGCATGTGCGGCCATAAGTAAGCTTTAAAGAGAAAAAGGACGTTTGGGTTTGAACTCCAGTTTCTGCTGAATGATGTAATGACTTAGCGCTCATTTAGGAAATACGTCCATTAGCTGTAATTGTTCTGTTGTTTACTGTGACATTCCTTGGTAAATTATGCGTTAAACAGTAGTTGTTGTAGTTAGTGATCCACAAAACCTTGAGATTGCCACTTAAAGTGGAATATGTTATTAGTATGGCTGGCTTGTAAGCACTAAGATGTAATTCCTGTACTCCGTATAGGCATATGTATATGCATATGAATGCATGCATACACAAGTACTCTCTCCATAGAGAGAATCCCAGCAGGATTCCTCTTCTGTTTCAGCGCTCTGTCCGGGATCCCGTCAGCATCTCATGTCATTCTTTATTTTCATGTGGGCTGCTGTGTGCCGCTTTATTTACCGCTTATAGCTGCAGATAACCACCACGGCGCTCACACGGCAAGTACACACGCATCAAAGTGCATGTGTACGCGTGCACACGCATCAAAGTGCATGTGTACGCGTGCACACGCATCAAAGTGCATGTGTACGCGTGCACACGCATCAAAGTGCATGTGTTCAGGTCATCTGGTAACCATTTGAAGGCAGGGTTGCTGCTAATGATATCCTAGAGGGAAACAACAGTAGCGTTCGACTCTGCTCGGCTTTAACACTCTCACACCTGTATGAGTCTAGGGCGCATCAACAAGTACTTTCTGACATGCGGGCACGCAGAAAAACATATTATTGTTACTCACCTGAATTAGATTGCCCAAATTGCTTTGCTGCATTCCAGTGTGTCTATCTTAAGTCAGGTCGACTGTAGGACTAAGTTACTGTGCCAATTTAACACACTGTCCCACCGCTTCAGTATATGCATTTCTCATCTGGTACCAATCAGAATTGACCACAGCTCCTTTTTTCTTTCTTTCCTCTGAGGGGGGGAAAGTAGGTTAGAGGAAGCAGTGAGCACCAGTATGAAAATCCAAGCTGCCGCCTCTGATAAAACTTGCCATGTCTAAATGCGCAGTCGGAAGTCTTATAGACGAGGCAGGACACTCCCCGAGGTGGTTGTTGAGACATTGCATTTCGCAAACAATATTTACTCGCATGAGTCTCGGCGCTCCACTGGTGGGTGGGTGGGTGTGTGTGTCCGTGTTTGTGTGCGTGCGTGCACGTGTGCGTGTGTGGGCTTCACTGATATTTTGATATTTTTCACATTGAATACATTCGGTGCCTGGAACCTAGTTGCATGATACATTTAACCCAACATAAAGTTTTGCTCAGAAACATCTTTTTATTTTTTGTTCTCGCTCCCCCTTGCGTGTTATTAAAATACGCCGACCTGCTGTTATATAAACCTTCTAATGCGGCAGGATGTGAATTTAGAAAATGCAATTATGTAAGTATCTTTTTTTTCTTTAGTGTTTAGTATGACACATGCTTTTTTTTTTACCCAGGCTATTCTCTCACCAAATGGTAAAAAGGCGACGGTTAATCACACAGGAACTGGGGTCCGATTTTTTTTTTTTTCCAGGGCTGCTCACTGAGAGCCTCTTATCGTAGTTAGTGCACAGACCCTTCACTGTACTTGATGTTGTGGCAGTACCCATCGGTCCATCAAATGAAAAGCTGTCTATCTCTCTGTTGGTCTCTGGCTCTGTGTCTCAGTCTCTCGGTGTCTCCCGCTCACTGTATCGCCCTCTATGGCGCTCTCTTTCTCTCTGGGTTTGTCTCTGTCTGTCTTTCTCTTACACACACAAACACACACACACGTAACACACACGCACACACGTAACACACGCACACACACGTAACACACACACACACACACACACACACACACACACACGCAGCAGCAGCCCTCTCCGCCGTCCGTAACCATGGTAACCTCAGGCGGTGATGCTGAGGGGGACGTCTGATTGACAGCCCTAATGTTTAATGGCTGGCTGTCGGTGTGCGCGTCAGACTGTACTGTCTTAGTGGGGGGTTGGGCTCCGTGGTCACTTCCCCATAACTTGTCTGCAACGCGTTTTTATGCGTTGTCTTCGTAGAAAATGTCCACAAAGCCCTTGATACGTTGATTGCTCTTCCCAAACGCATAAACCGCACGCGTGCCACGCAGACAGCCACAGGTAGTCATAGCAGTGATGCGATTTGCCTGTTCCAAGACAAAGCTGCAGCTTGTGTGAAATAGAGGACACGACGTGTTGTACGTGCACAGCGGACCATAAAGGTTCATGTATCCAATGAGTTGTACCGTCAGACACAACCGTTCAGAACTCACAACCATCCCACCCCATTTCCCTTTAACGTGGACATGGATCACTAGATGTAGTGAGCATCATTTACAAGATACCGTCCCACTCTGTAACTCCTAAAAGGTTAAAGACTGTCAGGGAAACTGGATTAAAGGTAATAAGTATTGTAAACTACGTTTTTCAAACAAGTGCAGCGCGGTCTTGTCCCAGCGTAGAGTGTGACGTCACGAGGTTGGTTGGCTTGAGTCCTGCAGTCGTTTAACAGCAGCTGACTCAATGGAAAATAAGGAACCCCAAACTAAAAGGCGATGCGTGGGGGTTCAGTTATGTATTGCCCCTGGATGCAGCAGTGAATTGTACAGAGTCAAAAACCAAGGAAAGATTGTCCACTTTCATACTTTGCCTCTTATGCGGCAAGTAGCACTGAAACGGGAGAATCCTCCAGTTAGCTGTACAGCCAGGGTTTGAAGTGAGCACTCTGTAAACGGTGACTCTGTGGAGAGAGGTTGTGAGGAGAGGGTGGTTCGCCGGACCGACAAGCTGAAGTCCGAGGCTGCTAGCGCAGCGACCACACGAGCGCCAGGTGGTTTGGCCAACCCCCTCCGCACCTAGGGGAACTGACCGCTCCGCCTTGTCCTCTGTCCAAACGTGAGTTTGAGGTCATCTTTCTCTCCTCACCGGCTCGAATGCGTACGCCACGGTTTGTTTCCTCCAATTAGCTTTCAGCCTCGTCTTCGGCCACGTTTACTTTGAATGTGAGAAGTTGTGGGTAGCGCGACTGCTGTCTTCCCGGGCTGACTTTCCAACTAGCCAACCTCATGCCGTAGTCAGTGACGCAGCGGCAATATGGCGGCGAGCATCAGCGAAAGCGTACGCTATCGCCAACCACAAATTTAATGTAATTTAACGGGTAATCGTTTCATATCGAAAAAGTTCTGTTGGAATACATTCCAAGAGAGCTTAATTCTGTACAATACTCGTCAAAACGAGGCTGTTTCGTGTCCGCTTTAAGTTCTTCTTACCCAAACCAGAGACTGACCTTAATTCTCTGTTATATTTGATCCTTTATTCGTTATCCATATGTTTCAGACCTAAACTTTATAGAAAAATTTAAATATTTTTATTAAGTAACTGTATTTGACAAAGGCAGGCTGCTTGATTTTTTCCTACGGTAATGGTAATCCGTATTGTAGAACGGATAGAGCGCCAGAGCTTAAGATGTTCGGAAAGCCGACTGCTCTGGCATTTTCCCCACATCTCAGTAGGGCTCAAACCCATTTGATCTACAGCACATCAGTCTTACCCCTCTGGAAAGCGTGCTCAACTTATGAACATTATGCCGCTATACCTTTTGTGTTAGACCTACATTTTGAATTTTGAACTGTGCGTGAAATATAAATCATGTTTAGCCTTGAGACAGTGAAAAAGTGGCTCAAATGTATCGATCCCATTTAATAATCCAGCTCTGCAGGAAATGTGGGTATGAACTACGGGGTCAAATATGGACTTACTCATGTCCCTCCTCTCTCTCCACAGGCCTTCCCACCCTTGCCTAATGAGGCTGAGATCGCGCACACCAAACAGCTCTTCAGACGCAGAAGGAACGACCGACGGTACACACACACACACACACACACACACGCAGACACACACACACGGAGACACACACACACACACGCAGACACACACGCACACACACGCAGACACACACACACGCACACATACGCAGACACACACACACGCAGACACACACACACACACACGCAGACACACACACACGCAGACACACGCAGACACACACACACGCAGACACACGCAAGAAGCGTGCGTACATACTTGACGGAGAGAGATTTTTCAGCGTTGATGTCATGGCGGCAGCCCAGTGTCCATGCCTAAAGCTTTAACTCTTGTCTCTGCTCCGTGCGTCAAGACAGGAATGCGTTTTTTTTCTCTCACACGCACACACGCACACGCACACACATCGCAGTGCATTCAGGGGAATAGCAGAGAAATGATTTCCTCTTTTTGTTTGGTTTCATTATTTTCGGTGAGATTTTGGTGCATACCGCAGCGTGGAGGTTGTGTTCGCCAGGATATTATGCCCTCTTTGTATTTTGGATATTTCTCTCTGGGTGATTTTAATCTTGTGGAAGACAAAATTGAGTTTGCAAAGTTTAAATGAAAAAGGTGTCTGTGAAGGGCTTACGGTGCCCCACTGGCAGTCTGCTTTAGACAATGTAGCTCCAGAGTACAGAGGAAGATTCAGACGTCTTATTTGACCCAAGTCTGACTTCATTCCAACCCGGATTTGAAAAGAAAATGCTTCTTATTCTCTCTCTCTCTCTCTCTCTCTCTCTCTCTCTCTCTCTCTCTCTCTCTCTCTCTCTCTCTCTCTCTCTCTCTCTCTCTCTCTCTCTCTCTCTCTCTCTTCAACCTCTGCTATTCTCTCTTCAACCTCTCCGTCCCTGGAAAAACTTTTTCTTCCGTTGCTAAGGAACACACAAGAATGAAAATATTTGGGGCGTCTCTGTGGATAAAAAGAGGAAACCTAGCCTAGACTAGAACAGGGTGGGGGGGGGGGGGGGGGGGGGGGGGGAGAACACATCATTTCAATCCTTTCTTTTTTTTTCTTCTATAAAGTGGAAAGAACAATCGGTCCTAGTTTTTCTTTGGGGGTGCAATCAGGCGCATAGCTCACCACCGAGGTATTCACCGATGCGTCCGAGGCTGTGCTAGCCCCACGCCAGAGAATCAAGTGTTGATAACCACGCCACATTTGACCCAACGTGTATGACATGACTACAGAAGCAATGTTCATCCTCTGTTTGCAACCGTCCTGGCCTGTGTTGCTGTGGCTGCTCGTCTCCCTCGTCTCGGTCTCACTGCGTGTCTCTCGGGCTTCACTGCGTATTAACCCGCTGTTCCTGGAGCTAACACCGCTCGCCTGCTGGATGTCTTCTGCCTGCACAATGTGGTTTCACTCTTCTGGGTGGGGGGGGGTGTTTAACAACAGGCGCAGGGTCCCCGGAAATGTGAATGCCGTGACCCCACCTGCTTTGAGGTACTGTTGTCCTAGGAACCACCAAGTAGTTTCTTTACCAAGTCCAAAAAGGCAATACTGCACATGTTGTTCCGTCAACCAATCACAATCAACCTCATGATCTAATGAAACAGACAGGGCATACATATTCTATTATGTTCTGTATATCTAAAATGTTCTATTCATGTTTATAATGGCAATCCCACATTTTGACACCACATGGTTGGGCTGTCTCCCATCGCTGAAAAGGTCACTTCTGCACTTCCTGGAAGTCAGACTTCGTAGAGATCACATGCACATTCCAGACCATGTGTATGATGTCACTTTGTTAAATGAAAGTGTTCACGGTCCGATATGCAAATATATGCAAATTATCTGGATGTCTTACTTCAGAGGTGTGTTGGCATAAAGGCTTAAGGGCATATTCAAGTGCATGAATGTTTCATTCTCAGTGCGGGCGAAGGCATACCGATGACAAATTCAACGGTCAAAGTGTTTCGGGGAAAGAAATCCCAAACGATGTGTATTACCTAACTTGGTGTTATATCCATTGGGAATTTTTCACTGATGAATGGACACAGTGGTGGTTGCTTAATGTGTATGTTCTTGGTTAGCTTGAAAATAATGATTGCTATAATTAGTATAATTCAGTAGGTACAAAACTTCCACTCTTTGATACAATATGTATTCTGCATATTACAATAGAACACTTTTATCACTCTTAAAAACCCCATTAAAGTCATAAGCAGCATTTTTGTCCTTGAGCTATTTCAGTACTTACATCTTACTTGCCATCTCCTCGGGTCAGTGTATCCCTATGAATAATAGTTGTATTATCATTATGCGTTTGTCTGAGAGAGAGAGAGAGAGAGAGAGAGAGAGAGAGAGAGAGAGAGAGAGAGAGAGAGAGAGAGAGAGAGAGAGAGAGAGAGAGAGAGAGAGAGAGAGAGAGAGAGAGAGAGAGAGAGAGAGAGAGAGAGAGAGAGAGAGAGAGAGAGAGAGAGAGAGAGAGAGAGAGAGAGAGAGAGAGAGAGAGAGAGAGAGAGAATACTTGCGAAACGTATCCACACAACTGTAACCTGTTAAGTGTTTAAGTGGAACTCAATGCTCAAGAAAGCAAACACATTCATGTGTCAGTCACTTGGCATGCGAGGATACGCTGGGTGTGTATGCCAGCATGATTGATATATATCGGGGTTGTGAGTAATGGCTCATTGGCATTCTGCACATAAAAACATAAAGCCAATAGTTACGTGTGTGCTCTGAATTCCTAAGAGTCGTTCGGGACCAAGAATAGCACGGTGTTTGCTCGGAAATCGTGTCGATCTTCAACAGAACACCTGAAGGACTTTGGGTGTGTTGTGCATTACGTTCCGTGTGTCCTGGTTCCACATCAAAGGACAACTAAGAGGGGGAGAGAAAGAAAAGTAATGGCATGACTTGACTTCCTGTTGTGCCTGCTGAGCAGTTCTGCGGTTGGGCCTGACTGTTTGAATGCCCCGGGGCGTGTTAAGACAACCAGACACCAAGGAAGAGAGGTTAAGGAGAGTTTCACATGCAGTTAAATAACTGAGAAGAGAGGGGGTGGGGGGGGGGGGGGGGGGGGGGGGGGGGTGAGAGGCACGGCGCTGCATGTGTTTGTAGTTAAAAAAGACACATCAACGCGCGCTTGACATTTTGTGATTTACTGTTGTGATTTACAGGACTATGTTGCCATTTCACTCGCTCCACAGAGAAAACATGGCCGTCCCCTTTATCCTTCATCGGTTCTTGCCCTAAGAACAATCAAATAAAAACGTATTTCTGTTTCAGGAATTTTCTCGCATTTCTGACTGTGGTCTGTCACACAGAAAAAATAAAATAAAAAGGAAATTGAATCAAATCGATTCCATTTCACTTCCAGGGATTATATCTCCAGAAATATAATAGAATGTTTTGTCCTTGGTAAATTCATTTCCCCCCTCCCCTATAATTGTGACCACTTTGTACCTCTTAACGACAGGATATTGTATAATACGCGCTGCTATTTTGATATCCGTTGCACCAAATTGTATTCCATCCGGCGGGAAGCGTACGCACGCCTCTGCAATGTGGCGACTGCGGTTGTGCGTTATGTGCGTGTAGCGTCTCGCTAATGAGGACTGGCTGCTTCACGCCAGGCAGCCAGTCTCACCGCAACCGTCTTCCTGTGTCTCTTGCTTTTAATCTCGCGATGGTCCACGGTGAAACTCGACAGAAGTAAAAAAAGGATCACAAAAAAATGTGTCCACAGCACTCCTCCTCTGCTCTTAGGATAGTGGTTGTTTTCTTAAGAACAAAGATGTTACATAAGTGAAGAAAAAAAGGCAACAGCCCACACTTGGCAGCGTAAAAAAACACATTGACTTCAAACGGACGACTTAAAGCCACGACTGTGGAAAAACTATCAAGGATGATTGAGGGGTCTTCGTCAATTGCCACCTTGCCACAAACGATGCCTTGAGGGGGTTCAGGTTAATTAGTTGGCCTATCGGGGTTCTCCTGCCTCCCCCCTGGATCGACCAATTGGAAGGTCTGGTAATGCACCTCCCACTTTAGTGCCCCTCCCCCAATCTCGCGATCATCTCACCTCTCCTTCATTTCATTTCCTGTTGACCATATCTGTAGTTTTAATTTCAGTAGAGTAGAAACCATTCGATTTAGTTGTGTTTTCTTTTGCCATCCGTTCATTTGTTTCCTCCTTTATTATACTTTTCCTAACGCCACGGTCTCCTCCTCACCTTCTCCTGGAGCATCTCCTCCTCCTTCACTCCTTCTTCCTTCACTCCTCAATGCTTGACGCTTCCTCTGCATCCATCTGCTGCCCCACTCCACTCTCATGGTTCTCAATGTCCTCTTCAAACCCCTCCCATCTCCCCATCTCCTGCACTGTTGGAACGTCCTCCTCCTCCTCCTCCTCCTCCTCCTCCTCCTCCTCCTCCTCCTCCTCCTCCTCCTCCTCTTGCTCCCACGCCTGTAGAGTTGTTGATCCGCTTAGCCGGGACCAGATCACCATACGGCTGCCTACTGGCCCTGGGGGACAGCGTCAAGTCTCAGCCAGGTCAGTATCATCACCACCCCCACCCCCACCACCCCCACCACCACCACCCTCGGCCAGACCACCAAGGCTCTCTCTCTGCCATCATGTGAACGACATTCTAGTCTCGCCAAGACCTGTGTACCATGTATGCTATGGTCATAAACGGACACACACAAGACATGTAATTAGTGGCGTGTGTGTGTTGGACTATATCCGGAGCATGAAGCTTTTGCCGGGGCTCCGGGGTAAATAAACAGTCACCCCTGAAATGCCATTTTTCTTTTCTTTTTTCTCTATAGTGCACTCTACTTCTCCTTAGTCTGTTTTCTCCCCCACTTCCTTTATTTTATTGGCCCAGCATTTGTTGGCTCTTGTCTACACTTTAAAGGAAGTGCTGACTAGAGGGAGATTGTGTCTATGCAGACATAAATCAGTACACTGGTCATCCCCATCACCAATTGTGGTTTTTAGTTTTTTTAACCTGAAAGCTTCATCTGTCGCTTTTCCAATGGATTGTGATGTGTGAAGGTTATTTTCACCTTATCGCTGAGGTGTATGAAATGCTCCCTGAAAGATTGCTTCAAGCTTTACCGCTCACAAATCTCTGGTCATTGGGTCTCATGCCATCAGGGGAGATCTTAAAGCTGAAAGTGGTCCAGCCGTCTGTCTGTCTGGTGTGTGTGTGTGTGTGTAGGAGGGGTCAGGCAAAGAGTGCCACGAGAAAAAAAAGTGAAAGAACTGAAGTTGCCATTATAGGTTCTACAATTAGTCTCGCTCGGCCTGGACCTCATGGTAAAGTTCGTGGTTGTGAGTGTGTGTGGGTGAAGGAGAGGGAGAGAGAAGAGAAAGGCTTCTCCAGAGGTTAAGTGGTGCTGGGCCGGAGTAGAAAGGTTATTTCAGACCATTTTGGAGAAGAAGCAAAAGTGTGTGTGAGATTTAGAGATGGTTTGGTTTGGTAAGGGGGCCGTATGTCTTTATCTTTATTGATCAGTCATGATTGTGAGTACACACATGCGTGTCTATCTTGTGTTGTGTGTGTGTGTGGTGCACAAAAGGGCAATCCCCTCCCATGACACGAGAATAATTTTCAAGGGGCTTGTTTAGTCTGATGTAAACAGTGGAAACAAACACCAGACATTTAGCATCCAACTCTGGCCTCAGGGACTCCACAGCCCTGTGTTAGCGAGCGTTGCTTTAGGTGATGGCACGGAGCACGGCTACAGCGGGGATATGTAGGTGTGTAATTGGAGCCCTAGAGATTCCTTGCGGCCCGACGGAGAAGGCTTCAATCGTACATGGGAACAAACATGGGCTGCACTCAAACACACGCACAATACGCAAAAGAGGCAACCTCCGTGGTCCTATAGGGGTAAAAATAATAGTTTGTGTTTGGGTAGTATGCAAAGATCTGCTGACGACATTCTTGCCTGAATGTTTCACCTACTACACATGGAAAGCAGGACTTATAGCCTCATTAATGCAGTTAAAATGTGTTGATATGTAAATGAAAAATGTATTTGGCAGATTTCCATAGACCGGTGAGACCGCAGATGGAGTTTTAGTGGGAGCGTTTCAATGCAGATTTATTGTAGAAAGGTAGTAGGAGAAATGTGATTGAATAGGGTATCCTGGTATAGCCGTCATGCGTCAGTACAGCTGCCGGGGAGAGCCAGCAGTTGGTTCTGGACATCCTTTGAAGCTCAAGTGATTCCTGATTGGTTAAACTGTAGAGGGAAGGAACTGGGCAGATCTGGAGCTGATGTTAAAGGAAGTTGAAAATTGTCTCACTGATGTGAGGAGGGTAATGTTGATTTAGTGTGCATTTATTTGAGAAATCTGCAATAACCTAGCAGTTCTTAAGCTGTCGCTCGCTGAATGCCTTTCTGAAGATAACCTCTTCATTCACAGGTCTTATTTATACAAATATATCAGACAATATATGTAATATATCAACACATAAGCTATGCGGTTGAAAGTAGTCATGACAACATAATGCCCACAATTTCTACATTATCTTGTCTTATTTCCATTTATGAACAGAGCTAATTTTGCGTGGGCTTTCAGTTGGAGTTGAGTTCAGCCAGAACATCAGAATCGAGTCCAAAAATAACCTCCCGCTAAGTTCAACAGTAGAACATTTAGTGGGAGACCGTGTAACACAACAATCATGTTATGTCACCGTACAATTTGTTCACACATTCTCTCTGAATCGTTTGGCTTCACTGGGCGGTCCTCGTCTTTCATGTAGGAGTTCTGCTCAAACTAATGGAAATGTGTATCGCCACGTATGAACTATTAAAGTCGGCGTCTTTGTCTACGAGCACACAGCATTCAGCCTTCTCCTTCAGTTGCTCCCATGGGAGTCCTGTATTCAACTGGAGGCACTAACCCCGTTTGTTCCATCGCCTGCGGGCGAGGGCCAAGTGGGTGCAGAAGTGTGTACCGCATGGTAATTTCATGGCAACTTCAACAGCGGTCTGGGTAAAATATGGCTACTGTGTGGATAAAAACAGGAGAAGCAAGCTTCCCTTTCAGCCAAAATGCCAGGGAAACGTCGACCCATCTGACGGTATTTCCTGATGCAACCAGCAAATCAGGTGCATAGGTCATGTAAGCACACGTATGTTCCTGATGCTAGCGTTGTCAATACTTTGAACTTGAGATCAATTTTTTGGTCTTGAACATCGTAAAACGATGCCTTCTATCACCAAATGCTCAGTCTTCTTGTTACATGCGTGGAGAGACCCCAGCATCCTAGAAACGATGTTGCCTTGGATGCCTTGGATTATAATGGCAGTCCTTTGGAGAGCAGGCCGGTCGACCAGTTCACTCACCGCAGGCGTTCCGACCAATTGGGAGGCTGAAGCGCTCCCATCCAGGGGCGCAGGTGTAAATAGGTCAGAACTGACGTCACAAGTCCACACAATTCTTCGTGTTTTATTTTGCATGGGCTTTTTGTGGGCGGACAGAAAGAGGGAATCGCATGTATCATTGGACCGCAAGATGGGACCGAACCCGCGCCTCTAGAAGAGGGCATACTGCTCGTGTGGTCGCGACCCTCTCCACCATGACACCTACCAAGCTCGAATAATAATGACAGGACCTCTGAAATGCCCGCCATGCGCAATAGTCACCGTGGGTAGTGACGTGACGGGCCCTCCACCCAGCGGTGTGACTCATCCAGTGGGGCCTACGTTGGTGTGTTGTCACGCTAGCAGCGACAACGACAAGCGCTCACGCCGAACGACAGCACTGGAGGATGCGGTGACCTCCGTGCGGAACAGAGAGACATGGACATACTGTAAGGCCATATGGATGTTGGCTTGAGTGTAGTTTACGGTCTACGCATAGCATGATGTCTTTGGAGAGGATCTTTTCATATGGTGTTTGAATTGAATGCCGGCCATTCGCTGTTACTAGGGGAGCGGTGGGAATATGTTGGTGGATTCAAAACAAGACCAGTTATGTTGTTACGTTTCTACAGTAGGATAGAAAGAGGATAGAGTAGAGGACATGGACTAGGAACAACATTGTAGCAGCAAAGTTTAAAGTAGGACACTGTAGACAACATAAATGTAAAAAAAAAAAAACATCTTCTTTATTTACTGCTACGTTAGTTTTCTGACTCTGTTCCAAAAGCAGCACATTCAATTGAAATTGAATAGTTTTTTTTGTTTTTAAGTCGTTTGTTGTTTAAAATGTATAGATTTTACGGGTCAATCGTAAGCAGCCCAAGGCTAAAATGAAGGAGAGAAATGGAGGCATTAGGAACCAGAGAAGCAGCTTTAGCGTATCCATAACAGATGGATGACCGCTCGCCAGCGTGACACACACACACACACACACACACACACACACACACACACACACACACACACACACACACACACACACACACACACACACACACACACACACACACACACACACACACACACACACACACACACACACACACACACACACTGGGACACGGAGGGCTGGTCTCATGTGTGCCTGGCTAGCCTAGCGGTAAGAGGTGAGGGGCATGCATGCCAGACCGCACCACCACCATGGAGCCATGTGGCTAACTCCACCCCCCTCTCATTCCAGGAGACAGCAGCGAGCGCAGGGACCCAGCAAGATGGCCCAGAACCAGAATCAAGCGCCTCCTCCTCCACAGCAGCAGCAGTCACCCCAGCACCAGAGGGATCCCTCATGCCAGCAGCGGCAGCTGTCCCCCAACCAAGACCCCCACCACCACCAAGACCCCCACCACCACCAAGACCACCAACAACAGCATCAACAGCAGCCAAACTCGCCGGACCAATCGGGAGAGAGCAGGAACAATGGTAACGGTAGGCCCTTGCGTCCGAACCAAGGAGGGGGCCATCACGGCCAGCGCCACGGGGGCCCTCCTCACCACGGCTACAGCCAGAACCGCCGCTGGCACTACAACCAGAAGGGTCAGGGCCACGGGCAGAGCAGCCCCGCGGGTGACAAGGGAGCCCCGCCCA
This sequence comes from Lota lota, assembly GCA_026745465.1. Lineage (NCBI taxonomy): Eukaryota > Metazoa > Chordata > Actinopteri > Gadiformes > Lotidae > Lota > Lota lota. The sequence continues at coordinate 84,468 of JACYXH010000343.1, read as the reverse complement.
GAACCAACACCGCTGCAACCCCCAGAGACAACGGGGCGCCTGTGGTGGAGAACGTGAGAAGCAGTGACCACAGCAGAACACCACAACAGGAGCCAAAGGACCGGGGCGGCGGTGGGAAAGCCCCCCGGGAATCCACTCCGTCCGGGCCGAGGGCCAATCAGAATTCCTGCCGAGACGGGCCGTTCGGTCGGGAGTCCCCGAGCCCCCAGCCGGCGCCGCCACGACCGCAGAGCGGGGAGGGGGGGAACGAGGGCCGGTCGGGGTGCCCCAAAGTCACCCTTCTGCAGTCGTCCAAGGAGCGGCTGAGACGACGGCTCAAGGACAAGGTAGCGGAGCGGCTTCTTACCTTACTTGCTTACCAGTCTGTATAAAGGAACACCTTTCTGGGAGTCGGTGTGCATTGAGATGTGTGGCCGCTGTGAAATGGGAATGGGCAGTGTGTAGTCGTCTTTGCTGTAGAAAGTTTAGCATTCCTCCTCGAGACAGACTCCCGTGTTAGCGCTAAGAAGTCGGTCACCCTGCCCCCAGTATTTGGTTGTTTTCATCGGGTGTCTAGGTGAATTCTCCCAAGTGTAGACGTTTGTAAGGATTCTGAAGGAAAAAGCACGTAGTGCAGAGCTGTCCAGACATGGGCATAACTGAATACCTTCAAGCGAACCTTACTCGGAGGGTGCATACATGCGTGCCAAGTCCAGCATGCCTCCTCTGTCTATTTTCACCATCTGCCTTTTCAGCATCATGTTATGTCACCAAGTTCACATCTCTCTGCAGTAACAACGAAAATCGCACTCATCACGCACACTGAAAGCCAGCCCCGATGAATCGTTTATCTTTACATTCTATGCTCATAGCTACAGAAATATAACGGCACACACACACACAAGCTTAAATCCTTGGGTATCTATTTCTAATTTGTTATTTAGCAGATACTTATAATCCAGGAAGTGAGTACAGTGTAACTCGGTCCAGTGCACTCGGATGCATGTCTTTTGAAGAGACAGGGCTAGGGGGTTAGGAGATCTCGCTCAATCAAGCCCACCGGCTGGACCGAGGACACTGGGGATCGGACCGAGTACGTCTCACCGTGGTCCTCTTCCCCCAGGAGGAGGCGTGCGTGGTGGGCAAAGGCGCCGGCTCGCAGCGCATGGACCGTCTGGTGGAGCTCCTCAACAGCATGAGGAGCAACAGCAGCGGCGTGGAGCAGCAGCTCGCCTCCTTCATGGAGGAGGCGCAGGGCTCGGCGCGGTGCGAGGAGTCCCTGGCCCAGGTGGTGGCCACCATCTACGGCACGGCGGCGTCGGACCGCAGCTTCGCCGCCACCGCCGCCAAGCTCTGCGACAAGATGGCGCTGTTCATGGTGGAGGGCACCAAGTTCCGGTCGCTGCTGCTGAACATGCTGCAGGTGGGCTGGGGCGGCGGGGGGGTCGCAGGGGGGGCCGCCGCCGCGGTCGTGGATCCTCTTTACTAGCAAGCAGGGAACGACCGGCCTTGCATGTGTAGATGCAGAGCTGGTCCTTCCTGTTTATTGTGTGTCCGTTTCCCTTTTCCCACATGTCCCACATGTGGTTTGGTGAAGTTAGTTGCTTTATTCATTTATTAACGTATACAAACGTTAATCCGTGACGTAAAATAGCATTCTTATTTTGTTGTGTTTTTTCTAGAACCTCTGTAAGCACAAACAGTTCTAGGAAATACTCACTAGATACTAAATACTCACTAGATACTAAATACTCACTAGATACTAAATACTCACTAGATACTAAATACTCACTAGATACTAAATACTCACTAGATACTAAACACTCACTAGATACTAAACACTCACTAGATACTAAATACTCACTAGATACTAAACACTCACTAGATACTAAATACTCACTAGATACTAAATACTCACTAGATACTAAACACTCACTAGATACTAAACACTCACTAGATACTAAATACTCACTAGATACTAAATACTCACTAGATACTAAACACTCACTAGATACTAAACACTCACTAGATACTAAATACTCACTAGATACTAAATACTCACTAGATACTAAATACTCACTAGATACTAAACACTCACTAGATACTAAACACTCACTAGATACTAAACACTCACTAGATACTAAACACTCACTAGATACTAAATACTCACTAGATACTAAACACTCACTAGATACTAAATACTCACTAGATACTAAATACTCACTAGGGCTAGGGTTAGTGTTAGGGTTAACCCTAACCCAGACTGAAACAGTACATGAGACAAGGGCCAAGTCTCAAACACAGCCCTGAGGAAAGTCCTGTAAACATTGCGTCATCAAAGTCTAAAGCAAACACTGTGTTCTCTGTTTCAAAAGCAGACGCTTCGGTCGTTTTTTGAAGAGAGATTCATGTTGTTAGACGTCACTCGAGTGCTGCGAGTTTCCACTCCAAAGACGGCGACTAGATGAATGTGTGGCGCGGGAACTTGACAAAGTCATCTTTGTAGTTCGTGTTATTGCCGTTGGGTGCTGGTAAGCGAGCAGCGGCCCCAGCAGATGGACACCCGCTGTGTGTGTGAGACGCTGGACAATGTCAATGGGCAAACTATCCAATCACATAGCGCCCCCCCCCCCCCCCCCCCCCCCCCCCCCCCTCCTCCAGGAAAGGGACAGTGTCTGCATGGATTCATCCTCGTTCTTGAAAAAAGTAAAAGAAGCCCCTACCGCCACTTCCATCCACCTCCACCCACCTCCGCCCACCTCCACCCACCTCCATCCACCTCCATCCACCTCCGCCCACCTCCATCCACCTCCACCCACCTCCAACCACCTCCGCCCACCTCCACCCACCTCCACCCTCCTCCACCCACCTCCATCCACCTCCACCCACCTCCATCCACCTCCACCCACCTCCGCCCACCTCCATCCAACTCCACCCACCTCCACCCATCTCCGCCCACCTCCACCCACCACGCTTGTATTCAGACAAACTGGGAAGCTGGGAGTTCCAGACTCCCAGCGGTAATTAAAACAACCCCCAGCCATGTATTGGCTGGGGGTCACCTCCCCCCCCGTGTCATCTCCCCTCACCCAGAACAGCACAGGCCATCGCCTGGTGGTTTCCTCCCAGGCTTCTCTTCTTCCTCCCAGGCTTCTCTTCTTCCTCCCAGGCTTCTCTTCTTCCTCCCAGGCTTCTCTTCTTCCTCCCAGGCTTCTCTTCTTCCTCCCAGGCTTCTCTTCTTCCTCCCAGGCTTCTCTTCTTCCTCCCAGGCTTCTCTTCTTCCTCCCAGGCTTCTCTCTGCGAATCGGCCAGACACTCACACCGCAAGAAAAAGCGCAAACGTGTGGAAACTGGGAAAATCGCACACACAGAATCCCCCCGACTGTCGCTAGATACACACAATGGCTAAATGTTAACGCCCCTGCTGTGTCACCACACCCACCTTCTTGCTTCTTTTCTCTTCTCTCTCCTCCTCAGTCTTGTCGGCAAAGACACCCTTACATTATTTCCTTTGTTTTCAATCAGGAAGAACACAAGGTGGGATGAACCTGTCCCTTAATCTCCCTCTCCCGCTCTGCCTCCTTTCTTTCCTTCATTTCTTCCACCCTCTTTCCCTCCCTTCCTTCCTTGATTCCTTCCTTCCTGGGTAGATAGTCTTTCTCCTTTTCCTCTGTGCCCCCCTCCCTCATTTTCTCACTAGTTCAGACCCCCTGCCTGCCTGTGACATTTGGGCTTAGTGCCTTTAAAAGATTCTGCATGTCATACGGGACTTTAGGTCTTTGTTGAAGATGCACATTGAAGCCCAACCGCTTTTCGCCATATGTAAGCAATTACTGCTTGTCCGATTTCATTTACTATGCTTGAGACAGCAGGGTTTTGTTGCAGGCTGCTTAATTACTTTCGGAACATCATTATTTTACCTGCTTCACGTTTTATTTACCACACTTCTCCCCTGACCCCAGCTTAAAGCTCCGTTCTCTCTTCTTCTTCTTCTTCTGTTTTTTTGTCTTCATTCTCATCTCGCCTGTGTGGGTTTTAATGAGGTGTCGTCCACACATGAGGCTTGTGTTTTTCGATGTATGTGCGAGGCCTATGAGGTTGTTCAGTTGTTTCGTCGTGCGTGTGGGCGTGTGTGTGGGATATCACCCCGCTGTCAAGTTGTCTCTCAAAGGTTCATGCTCGGTGTGTGCATATCAGAACGCCGTGCATGTCGGTAGCAGATACACAGCGTGCTTTAGTTTCTGTGTACAGGCCTCAGGTCTGTGTTACCATTGCAAAGGGTTTATTGAACGCCACAGAGGGGGTTATAAATACTTTATGTCGCATATTAAACAACCCAAACGTGCATTAGACATTAACCCTTATATTAATCCCCTCCAATTGTACTGCCTTAGATCAGCTCACTATATTGCCCTTTACTTCTTATCCAAATTAACATATGCTGATCCTCTTTGTATCGGGCAAAAGGAAATATGGAAATGAGTTGAATACATATTTAAAGTGGAGTGCTTTTAGCGGCCGGGTTAACACATGTACCACCTATTGTAAATTCCATTAGAGGAGCGATGAGGATCATAATGGCGAGCGATGGCCCTGCCAGCACGAACGCTTAACCACTACCACGCACGTGCTTCATGAAACAATGCACCGGCACCAAGCTCTGCCTCCTCCTGCTTTTAGCATTCGATCATGTAGACCACGGGACCGCTGCTGCTGCTGCTGCTGCCTTCGTCCTTCCCTTTTTGCAGTCTTCTTCAGAGTCACAGGGTTTTAATGGTCAAATGCACGGTGTAACACAGGGTCGTTCTGAACAGTGGAATTCTTAGGACGTGGCAGCAACGGTTGCGAAGTACGTATACAACAATATTAATTATTTGAAGAGTCATTAATAAGGGCAGTTAAAACAAAGAGAATAACCGAAATAACGGTAAAAAAACAAAGCAGTTCCTGAGAATGTAAGGATAGGGAATATGTTATAAATATAAAGTGTAGGAGTGCCGATGAATTAGAACATTGAATTTGTGGTGAAGTACATTGAGTGTATAGCAAGTCATCAGTTCATACATTAGGGTGGTCATCTCTTACTCTATATACATCTCGACCATGCTAGTCTGTACGTCTTTCATTTTGAGGGTTCATAATTAAATAATGACAATTATTTAAGTTTTATACTGTTGGCACAGGAAAAAGATCTACGACTTAAGTCTCTTTTACGGAGTTGAGATTTCTTCAGGAAATCTGTATACATGAGGATGAAATATAGATTCAGTAATCCCATACAAAAGTACGTATTATTATACACAGTATAATAGTACAACATCGTCCAACGCTACTGTGTATAACAATATTACAGTGTTGTTAACATGTTCATACAACCACGAGTCTGCTGTCTCCACCGCAGTGGGTGGAGACAGCAGACTCGCTCTTTCCCCTACAATCCCTTACTTAAACATCAATGTAGTCATGATTAAAGATCAATACAGTAATGACAACCCCTTAGGATCACGACGCTAAGGTGTGGGTCAGTATTCTCTTAACACCCCCGTTCTTTTGCCCGCTGTTCGTCCACAGAAAGACTTCGCCCGTCGGGAGGAGTTGCAGCAGGCGGATGTAGAAGGTTGGCTGGGCTTCATCACCTTCCTGTGTGAGGTGTTCAGCACCATGAGGAGCAGTGCCGGGGAGCCCTTCAGGGTCCTGGTGCTGCCCATATACACCTGCCTGCGAGAGGTGCGTCTCCATAAAGATGCATACATATATTTACCACCACCAGAGAGCAGCAAAGTGCATTCCTTACGACTTGTATTACAGAAACACAACAGACTAAATGGATAGTTTGGAAAAGGCAAGCCTAACTGGTTTGCTTCATCTGACTTCCTGTGTTAGTAAAAAAAAGAGTTATCGATTTTCAAAAGCATTTGTTGTGGAGATTTTGGCCAAGAAATGGGATGCAATTTATTCCATATCTGAGCAACATTTTTTTTTTTTTTGTGGTGGTGGTTGTGGTGGTGGATGTGATGGTGGTGGTGTTGGTGGTGGTGGATGTGGTGGTGGTGGTGGCAGCGGTGGATGTGGTGGTGGTGGTGGATGTGGTGGTGGTGGTGGTGGTGGCGGTGGTGGCGGCGGTGGTGGTGGTGGATGTGATGGTGGTGGTGGTGGCGGCGGTGGTCAGTAATGCCTTGTCTCATGGCGTTCGATGTTGTCATGTCTCCTAGCTGCTGGAGTCCGCGGACGTGAAGGAAGATGCCGTCATCTGCTGTTCTATGGAGGTATGGGGCCTATACATACACACACGCACGCACACGCACGCACCACACGCGCAAGCAAATTAATGCAGACACACACGCACACACACACATGCCGGCATAAGCATGCACGTGCATGCAGATACACACACTGCAGACATACACATCTGCACGCACACATTCTCGCATACACGCACACACACCATTGCAGACACACATGCACACACACACACACACTTACCCACTCAAACATACACACACACCTTATACACTAGGGTATGAAGCTAGGATGAATTAATCAGAGAATTGTATTCCAACCAGGCAGCCCCAATGACAGATAACACACTAATCCACTGAATACACACCAGTCTTCTCTCTGGTAATACAATTACACTTCATAAGAATATGAAACGCCACCCTTCTCACCAATACATATTTTGTGGTGATGTGTGTGTGTTTGTGTGTGTGCGTGCGTCATCGTGGCAACGCAGCGTGTTGTGTTGCGTCCTCGTCTCCCCTGCCTCCCTCCCGGTCTGAATTATAAAAGCAGCGAAGGGGATGCTCTATTTTCACACTCGCACGCACGCACGCACGCACGCACGCACGCACGCACACACGCACATGTTGACGTGGAATTATGGATTCAGCGTCGCGGGAGCAGGAAGGCAAAATGAGAGCAACGCACTCTCTCGTCAACTCGGGGGAGGGAGAGAGAGATAGAGATGTATTTTCTATATACTCTTAATGGGCCATATTTGACACTTTTTATATTTAGTATTTAATATTCAACTATATATATATATATATACATATACATATATGTATATAGATATATAGATATATATACATATACATATATGTATATAGATATATAGATATAGATATTTTGTCTTCATTTTCCCCCTGCTTTGGCAATGTAAACTTTTATTTCCCATGCAAATAAAGCTTTTTTGAATTGAACTGAATTTGAATAAAGAGGGAGAGACAGAGGGAGGAGAGAGAAAGTGGGGGAGAGACAGAGAGAGTGGAGAGAGAGAGGCCGAGGGAGAGAGAGTGAGTTGAGCACTGTTTGCCAGACAGCTCACAGACTGCCTGGTTATTTTATTTTTCGCTATTTGCTCTGCGTGCTTCCACACACACACACACACACACACACACACACACACACACACACACACACACACACACACACACACACACACTGGCTGGAGGGCATGGGATGCTCCTCGCCTGTATCCACAGTGACAGGGTGGCAGACGTAGGCCACTGGGAACACACACACACACACACACACACACACACACACACACACACACACACACACACACACACACAGAGACAAATCTCAACCTTTCACCCATATCTTATCTTGAGTGTAGGCTGAATAAACACTGTAAATCTTTTAGTTTTCTCTTCTCTCTTATCTGTATTCATTTACAGAAATACATTTTTTCATTCGATGGATCGACATTCTGTCCTCCGTCTCTGTTCAGCACTCTGGAATGTATTCTTCTCCTGTCTCTCCTCCTCCATCTTCTCCTGTCTCTCCTCCTCCATCTTCTCCTGTCTCTCCTCCTCCATCTTCTCCTGTCTCTCCTCCTCCATCTTCTCCGTCTCCTCCTCCATCTTCTCCTGTCTCTCCTCCTCCATCTTCTCCGTCTCCTCCTCCATCTTCTCCTGTCTCTCCTCCATCTTCTCCGTCTCCTCCTGTCTCTCCTCCTCTATCTTCTCCGTCTCCTCCTCCATCTTCTCCATCTTCTCATCCGTCTCCTCCTCCCCTGTCCTGTCCACAAACCCCCCGAGCTTCTTCTCCTCCTTCTTGTTCTCCGTCTCCTCTGCTCCATCACTCCTCTCCCGATTGATACTCTTCTCCCCTCTCTCCTCCTCCTCCTCCTCCATCTCCTTCCCTCTCCATGTTGTTCTCTTGCCCTCCCCTCTCACCGAACCCCTTCCTCTGTCCCTCTCCCCCGGACCCGTAGCTGCAGAGCGCCGGTCGCCTGCTGGAGGCCCAGCTCCCGGAGATGATGACGGACCTGCTGGCCGTGGCCCGCGACAAGATGCTGTGCCCGGCCGAGTCGCAGCTCACACGCTCCCTCCTCATGGAGGTCATCGAGCTGCACGCCCACCAGTGGAACCCCCTGGGTGCGCTCACCACCCAGTACTACAACCGCACCATCCATAAGCTCACCACCGCCACCTAGCTGCTGGGAGGTGCTGGTGGTGCTGGTTGTTGTGTGGGGGTTTTGGGAGAGAGAGTTTAGGGTGTAGGGGAGAGGAGGTCCCGTACTACGTCGCTGGGGAAAGTCCATATGCGCCACAGAGCTCTGGCTCTCAATGCTGTCTGGCTCTGGCTCTTGGTCCCAACCCCCTGGTCCCAACCCCCTGGTCCCAACCCCTGGTCCCAACCCCTGGTCCCAACCCCCCGGTCCCAACCCCCTGGTCCCAACCCCCCGGTCCCAACCCCCTGGTCCGGGCCGTCCTACGCAGGCTCAGCGCTTACATGAGATGCTGCAACTTTATATCCACTACTGGCACATTACCACTACTACCCTGGGCTACCAGACCTAGGCTACAAGGCTTTGGCTATGAGGTGTGGGCTACCAGACCTAGACTACAAGGCTTTGGCTATGAGGTGTGGGCTACCAGACCTAGACTACAAGGCTTTGGCTATGAGGTGTGGGCTACCAGACCTAGACTACAAGGCTTTGGCTATGAGGTGTGGGCTACCAGACCTAGACTATAAGGCTTTGGCTATGAGGTGTGGGCTACCAGACCTAGACTATAAGGCTTTGGCTATGAGGTGTGGGCTACCAGACCTAGACTATAAGGCTTTGGCTATGAGGTGTGGGCTACCAGACCTAGACTACAAGGCTTTGGCTATGAGGTTTGAGCTACAAGACCTAGACTACAAGTCCTAGACTACCAGTCTTTGGCTGTGAGGTGTGGGCTACCAGACCTAGACTACAAGTCCTAGACTACCAGTCTTTGATTATGATGTCTTGGCTTCCTGGCCTTGCCTAGGCTTGGAAACAAGGCCTTGACTATGAGCTCTGGACTACTAGTCATTGACTACCTAGACTAGACCTCGACGATACACCAGTCAAGACATACGCCTTTGCTCCTGCCAATATCCAGCCTCTACCCCAGTACTCCTCAATCGGGGCTTATTGTTAATGTATTACTTTTTTGTCGGTCTTCGTCTCTTATATAAACATTTTGTCATCCAGTAATAACGGAAATATATACATTTTATATTAAAATCCGCATATTGTAATGGTGTGATAAAAGAAATTAAATATTATAGAATTTGCGACTTAAACCTAAAAAAGAAGGTAACTTTCAAAATCCCCCAGAAATGCCCCAGCATGGCTGAGATGTAAACGTATGTTTGTCTGCCCGACACGCTGGCACGTGACACAATGTGGCAAGAGGGGTGGCACACTACAAAATGAATTAGTCTTTGTTGGGAAGAGCGAAAAGGAGGGGGGGGGGGGGGGGGGGGGAGGAAAGGAAAAAGCATGAAAGGTAATAGGATTTTACATGGCGGGGGTCACATCTAATGAGGAACACCTGTCGGCAGCGAGGTGGGGAGCCGTCTCTGATCTCGGAGAAACCGGAGCGGCGCTGCAAGTTAGCTGTGCGCTTTTATCCCGATCGGGAATTTCAATGAAAATAAAAGACATCGTTTCGTCACGAAGTGGCGCGTGCGTCATTTGCGTGCGGTGTGTAGCGCGTGCCTCTCCTGTAAGTTGTATTTGAAAAAGCGAGTATTGGATATTGGTGTAGGAAGATGAGAAATATGATGAGTATCACCCATGGGTCATGTCATCACTCATATAGCCATGCCTTTTTGAGATCAAGACCCATTTCTTGAGGACTAAACTCTCTAAGGACTATACAGCCACTGGATGTAGTAAATCCAGATGACACGGCTCCTTGCATTTGAAACAAATTGCTGCTGGGCCTCTGGTGCCAACATCAACACACACGGCTATAAATAGATGAACGTGATGGAGTCAAGCAGGGTTTAACACCAACACTTAATGCTCAGTCTTTGATGATGCTGTTTTGTTTTTCCCCTGACACTAAACATAATGATGGCCAACACAACAGCCAATTTGTTCACATCGAGGGTTTAGCTTTGTCATGACCAAGTGCAAAATCTAAAATTGATTAAATACAAGTGTTGTGTATTTAATTTGGGTAGTGCTATTTCCAGCACATCCTAGAAGTGGATATGCTCCAAATGTTCAGAGTTTCCGCAAACATGGCCAACCTTTAAGCTATTCATACATAACCCTAACCTTTTAATCACTCAGCCAATCAGCTTAATTATGTTTTGCACGATGTGCATATTTACACCCACATTATTTTAACCTAATGGCCATAAGAGGAGGCGCCATCTACTCAGACTTTTTGTAGTCTACTCCAGGACATAATCATTTGTGTGTGTGTGTGTGTCTGTCCCAATATACATAAATGAAGACTCTGGGGTGACCAGTAGGGGGTTTCTGGGTCATAAAATCAGAGTGTGCCGACGGATAAAAGAGCAAATGAACAGTATTTCTTTTCTTTTTCGGGGGGGGGGATGGCTGAAGAGAAGGCGACCCTCTGCTCCACCGGGGAATATCAGGGTCCGTTCCCTGAACAGCTCGATTGAGACCGGGTTAAGGTATTCCATGTCCGATTTTTCTTTGTGTGTAAAAAAAGAAAAAGAAGAAAAAAAGCCCAGCACTAGCCCTCCTCCCTGCTCTTTGTCTGCCTCTCGGTCCTCCCCCGCCCCCCCCAGCCGCCGCCCACCCCACCCCCAGTACTGTCTCATCAGTAGCCCCCAAGGGTGGCTGTGAGGCTGGCTGGCTGAGATATATGGAGGAAGGTTAGACATGGCTCTGTCTGCCTCCCTCTGGGGCCAGGGAGCGGGGTCATAGGGCCACGCTGGCAGCCAGACCCCCCTCCCCCGCCAAACCCCCACATCCACCTCCACGCCTCCCTCCTGTCTTTGTCGTCTCCCCCCGCCCCGCAGGGAAGCCCTTCTTCCTGCAGGGCTGAGACAGCCGGCATGCCGGCCTGCAGATCAGGCCAGCTTGGGCCAGGGTGGCAGATGGCCCACTTGAACCCATGTGGGACGACACACTCCTGCCTCCCCCCTCCCCCCCCCCCCCCCCCCCCCCCCCCCCCACACACACACACACACACACACACACACACACGCGCGCAGCCCCCTCTCTCTCTCCCTCTCCCTCCCTCCAAGCCCCCAGGGCCAGACCCCAGACCTAGACGCCAGACCCAGAGCCCCCCCACACTGGGGCTCCCCAACATAAGGGCTCGAGAGGGAAGGCTGGGGTGTGTGACTGAATGGGGGGGGGTTGTTCATAAGCGAAAGAGTTGAAGAGGAACACGACATTTACTCTCTGACGAATTTAGTTTGCATTGTTTTTATGATTATTATTATTGTTGTTGTTGTTGTTGTTGTTGTTGTTGGGACTGGGAGGTGCTTTCTGTATTCTGTCCAGCTGTCGTTTTATGTATATATTTTTTTATCATCCGTTCACTTTAATGTATTATTATTATTTTGAAGTTACGACTATATATTCTAGTAGTAGACCGTATTGCACAGGTTTCCTTTTGTTTTGCACTGTTTTAAAGGCGATCTGCTTTCAAAGTTGAGAAAGAACAAGAAAGAAAAACCTCAAACCGTGGTTGAGAATGAACGTTGATGAAATGCAAACGCCTGCGCCGCCGTAGTTAGAAGCAGGGTGAGGCGCCCGACTCTTAGTGGCCTTGTCAACCATGCCGATGTTTGCAAGCGCAGTCTTGTTGTTTGCGCCGAGCATGCGCAGCATGACCGGTGAGGGTGCTCTTGATTGTTCTGTAAAAAAAAAGACTTTAAAAAAAAATACGTAGACTCACAAACTCGGCCACCCATTTACGGGCGGGAAGAGGAAAATGAAAAAGAAAACGGAAAAACAAATCAAACGTTACTAATAGTGAAAGAACGGCGCAACATACGACCGTGTTATCGCAGTCCTACGCATCATTCTAACCGACAAACGCGCGCTATATTAACACGCCAACGCAACCGCTAATCATTTGTAAATGGACATGATGTATTCGCAAGATTACGATATTTACTACGATGTAAAGGATCAAATCGGAAAAGAGGGACAGGGCTAGACAGAATTGTTTTAGCTAAATGGTCGTATTGGTTGTATGGCGTAGATTTTGGCCTTCCTGAGTGTTTTTTTTTAAATATATATATATATATACATATACAGGAAATACTTCATATTGAATTGCTAAGGGTGAAGTCACACACACATGCACTCAATACATTCAAAGACCATTGAGGTTCTGTGGGCGGTTTTAAGTTTGCTTGTTTGTTGTCCATTCTGTTTGTCTTGCATCAAGAATCCACATCCAGGGCCAGAGATAAGAGATCCAGAGATAAGAGATCCAGAGATAAGAGATCCAGAGATAAGAGATCCAGAGATAAGAGATCCAGAGATAGGGGCCACGGTTGTCTGCGGCGTTGTGGTGCTTTTGAGCGGTCACAAAGTTGTTGTTTTTAGATGATGCCGTCTATTCCTCTGTCAATTTACACTCGCCAAGAAGAGGATTTCATTTCATACTTAAATTTTTTTGGGGGGGCTTTTTAATTGAATTTTTATTTCAAGGCTACTATTTAATTAAATTACGTTTGTATTTCCACTATATATATCTTGAAATATATATATATATATATATATATGAATATATAAGTTTCCCTCTCTGGTAGGATTTGAAAAGTTGCTAACTGTAACTGTGTGTCAGAAGTGCTGTTATTACCATGTTTTCAGTATGGACAAAACAAATACCCATCAAGTCAATTTCATTATGCAGAAGAGTGTGTTGCTCTCATTGGACATGGGCGAGTCGTCTGTAGCACTGGAGCGACCCCTCCCCCACGCCCTTTGACCTCCCCTCTCGGGGGTCACGTGACGGCTGAATGCGACCTTCATTTTCATATTGTCATGGAGATGGGAAGGAAAAGGAAAGACGGCTGGAGCTAGAGCTTCACCTGTCGGTCCTCTGCCGTCTTGTTCGGGTTTTGCTTTTTTTTCTCTAAACAATTAAAGAAGAAAAAAATAAAGTAACAGGAAAGATGGATCAGGTTGTGTCGGGTGTGTGTGTTTTTTTTTACTCGACTCGTCTTGATGCAATTGAACTACAACGTACACACAGGATACACACACAGCCTATAATGTAGATTTCAGTGTATTCATTCGGTGTGCTTGTTTTAAACCAGCTAGCTTGTTTACCTAGAGACTGTTTAGCTCTTGACATTCAGCCGTACACTCATTTCGACCCATGCACACCACTGCAGAACAGTTCAACCCATCACACACAAACACACACACTCTTACAATGCTGGGGGGCTGCCAAAGCACCCTAGTTCAATGAATGAATGTGGATGTGATGGCTGCAGGATGTCCTTGGCCTGTGTGTGTGTGTGTGTGTGTGTGTGTGTGTGTGTGTGTGTGTGTGTGTGTGTGTGTGTGTGTGTGTGTGTGTGTGTGTGTGTGTGTGTGTGTGTGTGTGTGTGTGTGTGTGTGTGTGTGTGTGTGTGTGTGTGTGTGTGTGTGTGTGTGTGTGTGTGTGTGTGTGTGTGTGTGTGTGTGTGTGTGTGTGTGTGCGCGCGCGTGCGCGCGTGTGCGTGCGTGGGGGGAGGGGGGCGTATGACATATGCCTGGGGGCTCCAGGCGTCCCAAGGGGTGGCGGTGTGGGGGGGGGGGGGGGGGGGGGGGGGGGGGGGCAGCCATCCCCCGTCCAGACGGCCTTCAGCATACATCTTCGTCAAGCCGACACCGTGTGTGTGTTCAGGGCACGTATGATACCACACACACCACTCCACTGACTGAACTTGTGGTTGTGATGGTCTAACGAATAGCAATTTAATAATGAGGATTGTATGATAGTTTGGAGGTGGAAAAATGTATAGATTAGGGGAAAAAAGCATATACAATGTATACATACATACACAGACATGCATTACACACACTTTGCAAAGCAGAGTGAGTGTAATGTAAATGTGTGTGTGTATGTATACATATATCAAATTGTTTAATGTAGTCCGAGGTTTTTATTTCAGCCAATACTTTATTATTCGATAATACGGACGGCTAGATAATAATGCTTGTTATATTTATGACCTTCTATGTCATGGGTCAAGCTTGACTGTGGTCGGCTGGCTGGCTGGCTGGCTGGCTG
>JACYXH010000343.1:40000-55000 GCA_026745465.1 Lota lota | reverse complement strand
CAAACCCTTACCCTAACACCAAGCCCCAAAGCAACCCTCAAACCAAACCCTTACCCTAACACCAAGCCCCAAAGCAACCCTCAAACCAAACCCTTACACCAAGCCCCAAACCAACCCTCAAACCAAACCCTTACCCTTACCCCAGGTCCTATCTATCAGGCGTATTTCGGACATCTTTTCCACAGGGCACCACATCCCATTCAGGGGGCAGAACAGTGTAACGACTCCCTGTAAAACACTGGATCCAATCCACACTTTGAATTCCACTGCTTCAAACCATGTAGTTGCCTGGCAACACTAGCACTGTATTTCCAGCACGCTTGTACCATTTTGGTGTGTGTGTGTGCGTGTGTGTGTGTGTGTGTGTGTGTGTGTGTGTGTGTGTGTGTGTGTGTGTGAATAGCCAGCCTTGGCTTAGAAGTTCACAGCAACACAGTCAAACATGTAAATGTCATGAAATGTATACATATTTTAATATACTTTCTGACGTTGTCTTGGAGTTACACCCAGTTTTCGTGATGAATTATAGACGCTAGCAAGCTGTATCTCCTGCAGTAATTAGAACAGCCACTCTATTATCATTATTTGTAATAGTGTGTGTGTTTGTGTGTGTGTCAGTGTGCATGCATGTGTTAGCATTTGTGTGTGTCTGTGTGTTAGCGTGCGTGTGTCAGTGTGCGTGTGTGTGGCGGTGACAGCGGCCTTTACATGGTTTCCATCCCTTATTGCAGCCTCCACACATCCCTTTATCTATCCCCCCCCCCCCCCCCCCCCCCCCCCCCCCCCCACACACACACACACACACACAGAGCACCCCACTATTTACACAGCCCCTGTGTTGTGGATGAAATTAAAATGAAGGTAAGTTGCTCTGATGCCAACTGAGTGATGAACGCCTAGTGGACCCCACAGTCAACACACACCACAAAACAACATTTGCCAACAGGGTTATGTATGTGTGTGTGTGTGTGTGTGTGTGTGTGTGTGTGTGTGTGTGTGTGTGTCTGTGTGCGTATGCGTGAGCATGTGTGTGTGTGTGTCCAAATGTGTGTCTGCCTGCATATGTGTCTATGAGTGCTTTGTGAGTGTGTGGGTGTGTGTGTGTGTGTGTGTGTGTGTGTGTCTGTGTGTGTGTGTGTCTGTGTGCGTATGCGTGAGCATGCGTGTGTGTGTGTCCAAATGTGTGTCTGCCTGCATACGTGTCTATGAGTGCTTTGTGAGTGTGTGGGTGTGTGTGTGTGTGTGTGTGTGTGTGTGTGTGTGTGTGTGTGTGTTGTTTTCTAGTGCAACAATCATCAGTGTGGGTTTTTAAAATGTCTTTACTGTCAAATGTTTCCTTTAATTTGAACTCTGCTAGCAACGCCACACTGCTAACTGTCTGCCATATTGCGCTAATCCACATTTGATCACATTTGGGTTATTATTTTAAAGCTTATGACTCAGAGAGAGTACACTTTACTAACCAAATAGTATTTCCATCCATAAATCACGATGTTCTTCAAATGAAGAGAAAGGGTTTGTTCCAATGCAGGGCTACACCCAAATGCAACGCCTAAATTACAGAGACTAAATCAAATATGCAGAAGCAGCTCATTAAAAGATAACATCTTCCTCAAGTCTTCATGCGGTGTAGGGGAACCTGAAATTAATATAACTGAACCTGAGATAAATATTCAAATGAAACATTACACAGTAACCTCCAATCATCATTTTATTTATATAGTCAAATGTATCTGGATCCCACATATTAAAATCATACATACATAACATACCGTCGCGATAAGTAGGCCTCATGGTAATGTATAGAGTTTTGTGGAAACGCATTTTGTCCGTTGTCCAAAAACTAAAAACCTCTCTTCTCCGAAGTGATTCTATGGAACAGCAGCGTCGTTCAGCTGACCAATAGCAGCTAACGCTAATGACTCAGCGTCACAGACTCACAACAAAATGGAAAAGCAACACTAAAAAGAAGTCATTAAAAGTAGGCCACGTTTTGGCGAGTCACACAATGCGGTTATTTCAAGGTGAATTACCTTTGAAGGATTTTGTAATGGGGTCAGTACGTTCGACCTGTATTGTCCAAACCTACGCCCACCGTTGGGTTATGTCTCTTTAACCCCCTGCCTCTGAAACACATTGTTCTTGATTCTCTGTTAATAAGCAACCAAGTCGATGAGGGTTTATCATCTTGGGGAGAAAATGGACCCCGCTTTTACAGGACGTCGAGCTTGCCCGATAAGATCTTTGTCCAAGAAAATGCCTTTGGTTTGGCCTGTGTTTCTTTCTTTTCTGACAAACACTTCAAAGGGAACCTTCCCACTGTGACGGTCTGCTCAACGCAGTTTCCCCCCCAAGTCAGACCCACGGAGGACGCAAATTCCAGAAGAAAGACCTCATTGGTCTAACTTTTCCACGTTTTGGGGTTGATTTTGCCGGCTAGGTTTTTTTTTCCCTCACAAGACGCGTTCGAAGCTCTGTTATGAGAAAATAACCGAGCGTGACGGTTCTCCTTTAAGTCTCGAGTTCAGACGACTTGAGATGATTTTTTTTTCTTTTTGGTCCATGGAGCGATCAGTTTCGGTCACAGTTTCATTAACGACATCACTTATTGAGGCTAGTTTCGTGCAGGGGTGGGGGGTGCGGGGGGGGCATGAGTGCATGTGGGGGTCTGAATTCCTTTACCCCTTGCCCTTGAACACTTTGTTCCTCCCCCACTCTAGCCCCCCCCTCAATACACAATCAACTCTGCGATGCGGCTCCTGCCTCCCAGTCACATCTCCCGGTTACAGAAGTGTCGGAGCCGTCTGACATTCAGCTCCCCTCGACCCCGGTACCGACGGCTGGAGGTCCGTCGGTACCGGGGTCACTTCCCGCACCGCGGCCATGCTTACCGGCCGTCCTTCCCCTTCCTTCCCCTGCTCCTCGGTGACTCTGATCCACACAGGACTTCTGTGGTGTCGGCCCCTCACTCCCACGCAGATGCACCTGTACTCTACACGCGTGGACACCAGTGTCATCCGAGCAATATTTAGATGCACAGCAGAAATGCAAATATTGCACTGAAACGCACACAGGGACACCTTCGGGAATGCAAGCACACTCACACACTCTTACACACACGTGTGTACACGCACAAATTCAAGCATCCATGCGTACATACATACATACATAAATAAATGCATACATACATACATAAATGTGTACATACATATATGCATACATGTTTACACAAATTCAAGCACATACTTTCACCACACACACACACACACACACACACACACACACACACTCACGTGCAATCTTACAAGCAAGAAAAACGAATGCAAGCACATTTGAATAGTTAACTCTTAAACTTGCCTCCTTCACCCCCTCACCTTTTACCCCACTGCTTTGCTTGATTCAAAACGACTTCGTCATCGCAGTGATATCATTCAAGAGTCAACACAACTCACTCACAATAAGGCCTTATTCACTCGGCGGCCATCTTGGTTCCATCTTGGTTCCATCTTGGTTCTCTAATCGTGAGCTGGGTGGGGCCCCTCCTGGCTGCCCAATAAGGTGGGGAAATGCCTCGATGATGTAGTGCTACCCTGGCAGTAAAGTATCCCCCGTCTCAGTACCGGTGTAGTGAAACAAAAAGGCATTTATGTCTTTGCACCAAACTGTAAAGACAGGGCTTGGGGTAGTGCGGTGGCTAGACTCCCAGCCAAAAAAAAAAAAAAAAAGGTTCTGGGTTCGATCCCCACCCCCGGTGCCTGCAGCCCTCCCTGTGGTGGTCCTAGCGTGGGTTGACTAACCAGTCACCCCCCCACACATCCCACCCCTACCTGTCTCCCACCGCCCTGCGTCGCCCTGGATGAAAGAATCTCATAAATAGTTATGGCCGTTCAACCCCACCGCCTCCTCCTCCCTTCCCAGAATCCCCTTGTCCATTTCAGGAACCAGCCCAATAAAAGGAAGAGTCTCGCGGACAGCTGAGCCGACAGCACGATGGCCGTGTCCGTATGCTCTTATTCTTATAGCATCCGTATCATATTTCCACGGGATACCTCGCAGCATCGTGAACATACTTCAGGGATAACACTTTTAGACGGGGGCGATTAACACTTGTTTGGTTTGTTCGAGTCACCGACCGTCAAGAGCACGTGGGACGTAGCGTGACGTCGGCCGTTGGTTTTACGCGCATCGTTTTGAAGGCGTCGATGTCCCTTCCTGGGGCGCGGCGGCGTCGTTCTGATTAGCGCGCATGGCCTGAGCCCATTGGTGCGTCGGTCTTTTCCTCCGCCCCGCCGCGCGCACACGCCGAGACACCGAACAAGCCTTTCCGTGGACTTCATTGAAGACTTACGGAGCCTTTGAAGCAGGGCCCTCTCGAGGGGTCTGTCTGCCCTCTGGGGCTTTTACTGCATCTCCCAGAAGACGGTGGTGAGAAACCGCTTCCCTCTTAGGTTTGACTGAAAAACAAAGTGTGTTCCGGTCCTATCTGGGGATGCGTTGTGGTGCGTTGTGTCCCATCAACCCCATGGCTGTTATTGGATCTATCTGTCACAGGGATCCTGGCAGGATATGTCCCGTGTTTGTGCCATGTCAGTTGAGTTTTTCTTTCTGTTTGATTGATTGCAGTAATATTGCACACAAAATGGTACACAAGGAAACAGAGAGATAGAGCGAGCGGGGGGGGGGGGGGGGGGGGGGGGGGGTGGAGAACGATAGCTAGAGAGAGCAATGACAAAATAATAAAACAATATGCACACAGAAGTGTGTGTATTATGGATGTGTGTGTGTGTGTGTGTGTGTGTGTGTGTGTGTGTGTGTGTGTGTTGGGGGGATGATATGACATGATTTGATTTAAATGGTGGCAGCGGGTGGGCCAGGCTGTGACACACACATACACACACACACGCACACACACACACATATAAAGGCACTAGGATGGCACACAAAAACACGAGAGCATATGAGAATAAATGAGAATCGATCAAGTCTATAAAGGACTTGATAGAGGCCTGTCCCAGCTACTAGAAGGAAAGGAACAGTGGCAAACAACAGGGGAATATATTTATACATATTTCATATTCAATTATATTGAGCAATGGTTGAGCGGCTCCATTTAACATTGAATACATTGGAGATTTGAAATGCTGCCGCAGGGTTTTCTGACTGCTGTGAGACATTTTAATGCATCAGTAGAATTTGATTCATTTAGGGGAAAGACATCCGCTGCATGTGACAGTAGATCCTGATCACTGAGTGAATACAAAGAAGGACAAGAGCGCATTCCAGTCAACCGGCACAGACCAAGCCAGCCACCCAACTATCAAAACATCCTCAAATACAACCAAAACATCCCCAAAAACACACTAACTGACCTGCAATCCCTCCTTGAGTAGATCACTGAGTGCTTTCATTTAGTATGCACTCGGCTTGATCTGATCGGTGACTTAGTGGGATAGGTATGTATGCTTTCTGACCACGCTAACGTCGGCGGCGTCGGGATCAGAACTACTGATGTAAACTACAAACATGGAGGAGCTCTCGTCACGTCCCAACCATTTATCACCGGCGTGCCAAACCGTGCCAAACCGTGCCAGCGTATTTCATCCTGACTTATCAAAATAAAGGTTTAAAGAAATCTTTACAAAAGCACACACAAATTAACTTATTGCGCTGTGTTAAGAAATAGTAGATGTGTGTGCGTGTTTTTATTTGTTTGTTTATTTGCATGTCTGTGAGTGTGTGTGTGTGTGTGGGGGGGGGGGGGGGGGGTCTGTTGTGCTTCTTTAATTGTCTGAGTTTCAGGTACAAACACACAAAAGCCCAATCAGGGCTGTAGCAGGGTGTGCTGCTTGGGCTTACATACGCATAAGAATGCCAGGAGTGACTTCTTCCACTACCTCAACCCCCCTGTCTGTCTGTCTGCTGGTCCCCCCCCCCCCCCCCCCCCCCCCCCCCCCCCCCCCCCCCCCCCCCCCCCCCTGCGGAGAGGAAGCACACACACACACACACTAAAGTGTCTTCTCTCCCCCCTGGGGAGGGCAGTGGGTGATGGAGAGGGGGGTGACGGCTGAAAGGCTGGCTGTCTTTGTGTCTGCTGCTGCAGACAAGGACACACACACACACACAGACGCACACACACACACAAAATCCCGTGTCGTAGTTTCGCACACGGCATACAGGCATACAATTACACATTGCAATCAAATGCACTGAACACACATCTGAGTACCACATAACCAGGCACCTAGGTGTGCAGAATGAGGTAAGGAGACCATAATGCTCCCCCAGGGCTAGGAGACAGATTCATCAGTAAGTACAAAGGTCACAGCTCAGACACAAAGACACAATCCCCTCCAACCCCCACTCAGACCCACCCTGCAGACTCCCCAGACCCCACCTACACCCACCCTGCTACCTCCCGTTACCCTTGGGCTGCACACACACACAGGCAAGCACACACACACACACACACACACACACACACACAGGCAAGCACACACACACACGTGCACACACACACACACACACACACACACAGGCACACACACACACACACAGGCAAGCACACACAGGCACATATACACACAGGCAAACGCACGTGTGCGCACACACAGGCATACAGACACACATGCAAACACGTATAAATGCAAGCACACCTACACACACGTATGCACACACAAACACACATGCACAGACACAGGCACACACACACACATTATGCATGCACAAACAGACAAAGAGAGAGACACACACACACACACTGACCAAACACACATAAGCATTTACACACAACCCACACATACACAGGCAAACACGCAGGCAGGCACATACATGCAAGCATACGCACTCATGCATACACACGCAAACAAAGAGAGAAAAGGAGAGTGAGAGAGACACACACACACACCCACACACACCCACACACACACAAACACACCCACCCACACACACACAAACATACACACACCCACACATGGCCTCGATTGCCGAGGACAACAGATGATGTCAGACAGGGCTGGGCGTACCTCTGGGGTTCACTACAAACGTGTACCCCAACGTTGCTCCTCATCCTGTGGCTCACAGCAGGTTGTGTACAGCTTTAGTGGGTTTGGTACACACTGGTAGCACCCGTGTCTGGGATGGATTCAACCTCACGTGTAGACACACACGGATACTACTGTGTGTTCATTGTGAATGTCGTCGACGCATGAGCACATACTGAATCAAAGCACGTCGACTGGAAGTAATTAAGTGTATGTTGCTTTATATTCGCTTCACTACCTACCTGTATTCGATTCGAAAACTAAAGTGTGCCTTTGCCAGCCAATGAGAGCACCAATCCAAGCACGGCCTGTTCGTTGGGTTATCTGGGGGTCACTGTGGTCCTGCTAGACAACCAGTTGGATTCCCACTCGCGATATAAACCTATCTCGGCATATCTTGTCTCCCTTCACGGTGACTCGCAGGTAGGTTAAGCCCAGGCGGGAGCGTGACAGAGGCAGACTATCTTCTCGCCGATCTACATGAACACACAATGGCCAAGATAGCCGTCGAACCTGGCCCAACCTATCTCTCCATTCAAAGAACCGTAAGACAGGGGAGTTCCCGAACGCTTTACGGTTCCAGCAACGTCGGGACAGCACCCTATCGGAGGCTTTTTCCATCATGCCATCTCAACGTTCCACAAAAGAAGCGCAAGTTAGGTACTTCCTGGGACCAAAATAGAATCAAGAGTAACCCAGCTGTTGTCCTTACTCGTGTTATAAGGGTGAGAAAGCATCAAGATGGCGGCTTGGAGTGTGCGTGACATTGCGTGAAACCTGAAACATAAACTCTGCGTGAAATGTTAGATTGGGTTCACTGAGACACTCGCGAATGGGTGACATCCATTTGAATTCCCGTAAAGTTGCGGCCCACAGAGAGAGTGCTGCGGCTGTGCACAGGCCAATGGTTGTGTGAGGGGAAGTGGGTCTGGCAGGTCTTTGAGACGGCGCGCGTGTAAAGCAGGCTTACTGCTTTAATCCCCGCCGCAGACACCCAGCTGACTAGCAACGGGATGAGGACCGGACAGACACACACACACACACACACTTAGACAGTCACACACACACACACACACACACTTAGACAGTCACACACAAGACAGTCACACACACACACACACACACACACTTAGACAGTCACACACAAGACAGTCACACACACACACACTTATACAGTCACACACACACACACACACACACACACACAGGCAGGCAGACACACACATTTACACAAGTGGGATCGTCAAGAATATCTATTCAACATGAAGAATTTTTTTTTTTGCACAAATGAAACATTTTTCATACTTAGAAATGCATAGAAAACACCCCCATTTCGATGTAATCTTCCTTAGAAAAGTTCCCCCTGACAGTATTACAATAAAAGGATTTGCTAAGTGATGTTGTGTTTCTTTGTCATGAATTAGTAAATGGCTAGTTTTCCCTGTCCTCGCCCTGCACTATAATAAATGTGTTTTTCTTCAGACTTCCCTGTTCCCTGTTAAATTCCTTCATTCCTGAAAACGTTATGAGGGTTAGCTAACAGTTGGTCTCTGAATGGGACCTAACTCATAACTATTAAGTCATTTAGCAGACGCTTCTATCCAAAGTGACATTCTTGTCATTAATGAGCAGGTAGGAGTCCCTCTTGCTCAGGGATGCCTACAGGTAGCCTGCAGGCAGGGGTTTGACTCAGAACATTTAATCAAAGTAACGTGGGCAAGATTAGCTTCAATGTGTCGTGAATGAGCGATGACAACTGTTTAAATGAATCTCGTTTGAAACTATGGAGACAAGAAAAGTTATGTCATTTTTTTTATTTTGGCATTTCTTCGTTTTGCATTTATATTAAGCAAAGTGCATCTTATTTCATTTTTCTCATCAACACATTGCACAATACATAAATAATGATGCATATAAAACATCTTTATATTTACAAGTAATAATATATTTATATATAACATAAAATACATTTCTTCCGCATCTTATTTTACTTTAGTTCAACCATAGTCATTTATTAAACAAAGTCCGTCAGAATCCTTTAGTCTCTTCTTCTTCTAAAACTTTTTTTCTTAAACTTTAAACCTCTGGGACAAAACAAAACAAAAAAAAGTGTCTGTGGGGGGGGGGGGGGGGGGGGGGGGGGGGGCTGTAGTCCGTGAAGAGTCTCCTCAAAAGGGGGACGAGGAGAGCGAGAGGAGGGCCGCCGCTACCGCGTGTTGAAGATCACCTCCAGCCAGCAGGGGCAGCTGCCGATGAACTGCCTGGTGTAGCACTGCCCCCAGCCCTTCACGAAGCTCATCTGCACCGTGAAGCCCGTGCGCGGCTGCAGAGTGAACTCGTGGTCGTTGGGCCGCCGCAGGCTCGCCGCCTTGTCCAGGTCAAACGCCTTGATGGAGAAGCCCGGGAACACCTTGTGCACCAGCAGCGCGCGCGACTCCGGGTTGTCCAGTGTGGCCGACTTGACGAAGATGGGGTAGCAGCTCCGGTTGTACACCCACACCCCGTCCGCCTCGCGCGTCAGCTGGATGCCGAAGCCTATCTTGGCGCGCACCATCTGCACCAGCTGGGACTTGTTGTCCGAGCACAGCTGGCCCAGGCAGAAGCCGTTGCCCTGAGGTAGGTCGTAGAAGATGTCCAGGGAGGACTCCCGGACGGAGTAGAGGCGTCCCACGCGCGTCTTCTCCTCCCAGTAGGCCACCACGCACCAGTAGGGCTGCTCGCCCGACTCCTGCACCGCCAGGGAGTCTGGGGAGAGGGGAGAGGTCAAGGGTCAGACGATTGGCTGCTTGAAACAGAGACGGTCAGGAGATCGGCGCTCAGAGTGAAGTAAACAGAACACAGAACAGAGGGATGGACCAACGGTTAAAAAACGACGGAAAAGAGACATCGAGATGAGGAACAAGAATCACTAGTCGCACAAATACTATTTCCAAGCCAACATTTCCCCCAAAACAAACGCACAACACGGTTCTGGCTACAGGCATTTTCGCATCCTCTCTCGCAAACCACAAAAATGCTCCTTTCCACGAACAGTATTAGGAAGATTGCATTGTGTGTCATATTTGGCAAGGTACGAAAGAAGACTGGTTTTCTTTTTGTCATGTCAGGGAAGAAGAAACCATGTTGTAATTGTTAAGACAAGGCTTTCGTCTGCGATCCTGGCATGCGAGTGGCCCAACAGGCGCTACTTCTTCTTTCTCTTGTTGTTTAGTGCTCATCTTGTAACCGCCCTCGTGTGTTTAGTTCTTTTTGTAGCGGTGCGGCCGACGATGTTCTGACGTCAAACGGATCCATAGATCTTTCCTGATTGTTTTCTCATAGCTTATCTAACACAGGCTCAGCACTGAACATTTGAATTTTCACCAAAGACCTCTCTCTCCCTCTCTCTCACTTCTTCAGGCTCCGAGCTTAAGTCAAACAATATCCAAGAGAGGGAGAGAGAGCACGAGAGAGGGAGGGAGGGAGAGAGAGGGAAGAGGAGAAGACTGTAAAAGGACAAGCCTCTGTCTGAATGGCCGACAAGCCCTCGCCTCTCCATCTTCAGTTTCCCCTGAGTGTAAAAAAGATGTGTAGCACTGGCCCAGTTCCAGTTCCCTAGCACCCCCTCTCCTCCTCCACCACCTCCTCCAACTTCCCCCGCCATCTCTATTCGCTGAAAGATGCCTCCGGTTCTTCCAAGCTGCAAGCACGGCTAGACTGAGGTATTTGTGGTGCTATGTACGACTAAGAATCAGGTGTACAAGTACAAAGTAGAGGACGCCAGAACACCTTGTAACAGCTAGCAAGGAAAAACACGCCACCGTTTCGACGAACGGCACGTTGTAAGGCGAAGTTGGAGCTTGAAGGAGGCAGGAAGGGCCGTGGGTACAGATTCTTTTCTCACAGATTCCCCCCCCCCCCACACACACACACACACACACACACAACCCCTCTCTTCTTTCATCTGCCGGTGGTACATCTGAATGTAACCAGTAATTTGGAAGGTCCCGTCTATACACACACACACCACTGATGGAGCAGGATCTGTGTCTGGACTCAAGCATGGCCTGTCATTAGTGTCCATTAGAAACAGACAAGAGAGAGAGACACAGAGACAGAGGAAGAGAGAAAATGAGAGAGCCAGAGAGAGAGAGACAGAGAGAGAGAGAGCCAGAGAGCCAGAAAGAGAGAGAGAGTGAGAGAGAGAGAGAGAGAGCCAGAGAGACAGAAAGAGAGAGAGAGTGAGAGAGAGAGAGAGAGAGAGAGAGAGAGAGAGAGAGAGAGAGAGAGAGAGAGAGAGAGAGAGAGAGAGAGAGAGAGAGAGAGAGAGAGAGAGAGAGAGAGAGAGAGAGAGAGAGAGAGAGAGAGAGAGAGAGAGAGAGAGAGAAACAGTGGTAGAACCGACAAAAAGAGAGACGCGGCACCCATTATAGAAGAGAGATGACATTCTTTGAAGTATGTTGATTCCAGGGCTTCGGCCGTCGTAAATCTATCCTAAAAAGGGTACAGTTTCTTCGACATATGTGCGCACGGGCGTCTTACACAGATCCCTACTCTCTCATACACACACATCGACCATAGGTAGGCAGTAGTGCCGCCTGTTCATTGCCAGACATGTATAGACAGCCACAGAGACAGAGGGATAATGTGTACTACAGCTCCGGTATCCTAGCGTAAGCGTAGCCTCCCCCCCCCCCCCCCCCCCCCTCCCCCCTCCAGTTGAGGGTCAGTTCTGGTTCCCTAGCGGTGAGCTAAGTGCCTCCTGGTGCGCACCTGTGGGGGGGGGGGGGGGGGAGAGAGAGAGAGAGAGAGAGAGAGAGAGAGAGAGAGAGAGAGAGAGAGAGAGAGAGAGAGAGAGAGAGAGAGAGAGAGAGAGAGAGAGAGAGAGAGAGAGAGAGAGAGAGAGAGAGAGAGAGAGAGAGAGAGAGAGAGAGAGAGAGGCTGGCGTCAGACATCATTAGCCGGGCTGCCTGTCTGAGCGTGTCTCAGAACACGCCGCTACGCTACGCTACGTCTATGCTCTCTCCTCGCTTCTCCTCGCTCCTCATTGCTCTCTCCTCGCTTCTCCTCGCTCTCTCCTCGCTTCTTCTGTTCACAAGAAGAAGGGCTTGGTTATAAGACCATTCCCTAAGACTCTGAGGCCCGTTCCATACGGGAAGGAACAGAGGAAGGAAAAGAGAGAGACTAAAAAGAGAGAGCGCACACGAGAACGACGAGACGAGCCGCGGGACTTAAAGGCCTGCGTCCCGTCCTTTCAAGCATGAACAGTGTACAGAACCAGTGTACAGAAAGGCGCTACGAAGACTGTGTCAATGGCTTGCTCAGTCGCCGAATTTGTGCACGTAGCGCACACATGCACACACATATGCGCATGAAGGCATACATGATCAACACACACACACACACACACACACACACACACACACACACACACACAGAGCGTAGTTAAGTCCTTGTAGTCCCATCCATCCGTGTGCTAGCTCCCTAATTGAAGCGCTACTCTCCTAGCTTAGCGTTTTAAGGCCTGGACAACAGAAGGGCTGCCCGGGCTCATCAACTCAGATGGGGGGGGGTCACCACCCCGGGGGGTGGGGGGGGGGGGGGGGGGGGGGGGGGGTGGGGGGGGGTGTTAGGGTTGGGGGTGGTTGATCGAATGTATGTACCGCACATGTAAACAGCATGTGTGCGTTTATTAGCAGTGTGTGTGTGTGTGTGTCTTTGGGGAAGCGCGCAAAGACCGCACAATGAACGTGTCTTGATCAGATGGCAGGGAGACGGCCAGGGGGGAGGGAGGATATGTAGGAGGGAGAGGGGGAGGGAGAGAGACACAAAGACACAGAGCGAGAGGGGGAGGGAGAGAGAGACACACAAAGAGAGAGGGGGAGGGAGAGAGAGACACAAAGAGAGAGGGGGAGGGAGAGAGAGAGACACAAAGACACAGAGAGAGAGGGGGAGGGAGAGAGAGAGACACAAAGAGAGAGGGGGAGGGAGAGAGAGACACAAAGACACAGAGAGAGAGGGGGAGGGAGAGAGAGACACAGAGAGAGAGGGGGAGGGAGAGAGAGACACAAAGACACAGAGCGAGAGGGGGAGGGAGAGAGAGACACAGAGAGAGAGGGGGAGGGAGAGAGAGACACAGAGAGAGAGGGGGAGGGAGAGAGAGAGAGACACAGAGCGAGAGGGGGAGAGAGAGACACAGAGCGAGAGGGGGAGGGAGAGAGAGACACAGAGAGAGAGGGGGAGGGAGAGAGAGACACAAAGAGAGAGGGGGAGGGAGAGAGAGACACAGAGAGAGAGGGGGAGGGAGAGAGAGACACAGAGAGAGAGGGGGAGGGAGAGAGAGACACAGAGAGAGAGGGGGAGGGAGAGAGAGACACAGAGAGAGAGGGGGAGGGAGAGAGAGACACAGAGAGAGAGGGGGAGGGAGAGAGAGACACAAAGCCAGAGAGAGCAAGAGAGAGAGAGATGGGGAGGGAGTTTTAGAGCGGCCCTGTGCCAACACTCCCCCCCCCCCTCTAAGGCCGTAAAGGGTCAAGGGCTAGGGGTCAAGGTTGAGCTATTGCATTGAGCTTTTATGCTGCCATGTCATGTGTGTACGTGCTACATCATAAACCTGCAATCCATTTTGAGAATAAGATGAAATGTTTCTGTTCTTATTGTGTTGTTTACTCAATCGTCATTAAATCACTGAAAAAGCACATGTGCTATTCAATGTACTTGGATCTACAGCTAAGTTACACACACATTGTTCTTCAGGAACAGGATGTGAAAAGAGATCCCAGTGGGAACTAACTTCGCCAAACAGACACCTCGTCAAGCAAGTTCCGTTTCAGATCAACGTTTGTTGTGGTTTTATTTTGTCATTGACGTTTACCCTTGGTTCAATACGTGACATTGAATGGACGTGTATGGGCGTGTCTTAATTGGTCTATCAAGAGATGAGAGCACTGAATGGGTATCGCCTGTGGTTGAGATCAAAGAGCTGTCTCTATACATGCAAACACACTTCAGGATACAATCACAAGTG
Organism: Lota lota; assembly: GCA_026745465.1. NCBI lineage: Eukaryota > Metazoa > Chordata > Actinopteri > Gadiformes > Lotidae > Lota > Lota lota. The sequence continues at coordinate 40,954 of JACYXH010000343.1, read as the reverse complement.
CACACATGCACACACATTTTAATTGCAAGCATATAGAGCCAATTGGACTATTTGCCAACCTCTATTTGTCTAACATCTATTTGACAAAATAGATGTTAGACATATTGGCATGCAGCAGTATGAGATTCAGTTTGTAGGACACACATTTTTCTTATTTACTTAGCACGTAAAAAAATATATGACACATTAGTATGAATTTGCCCCCAAAGTAAAGTCCTTTTTCTGCCATTTAGCGCCAACTCCACCACCACCACCACCACCACGAGCCCCTCCGTACATAAACAATGTCCGGCTTGTTCTCTGCCTAGCTACTGTCGCCTTTGAGCAAGTTAGCTAAAACTACAGTTGGCCTGGTCCGCCATGTCGTTAGGAAAAATAACAACAACTCTAAACATCAATATTTCATCCTAATGCTCTACATTCTCTCCCACCAAAAACATCTAACTGTATGTTTCTCACTCTCTCACTCCTCTCTCTATGCTAGCGCTCTCTCTTGCTCTCTCTCTCCCTCTTCCCCCCCCCTCTCTATGCTAGCGCCCTCTCGCTCTGTCTCTCTCCCTCTCTCTCTATGCTAGCGCTCTCTCTTGCTCTCTCTCTCCCTCTTCCCCCCCCTCTCTCTATGCTAGCGCTCTCTCTTGCTCTCTCTCCCTCTTCCCCCCCCCTCTCTATGCTAGCGCCCTCTCGCTCTGCCTCTCCCTCTCTCTGTATTCTAGCGCTCTGTCTCTCCTCTCTCTATGCTAGCGCCCTCTCCCTCTCTCTCTCTCTCTCCCTCTCCGTCCAGCCCTCCCTTGTGTGCGAGCTGTTTTCATGATTTGTGCGGTATAATGACACAGGGTGGGGAACAGAGGACAGCCAAAACCAAAATTAACTCCCCTGCCAAGAGGCGGCTTGGCTGGCGCTGGCGGGAGGAAGTGGGGGAGTAATGAGAGATCCTGGCGGAGCCGTCCCCACTAC
>JACYXH010000343.1:7500-37500 GCA_026745465.1 Lota lota | reverse complement strand
TCGTTCTACTGCATTGTAGCAGTATGTAACTCCATTCATGTCTCTCTCTCTCTCTCTCTCTCTCTCTCTCTCTCTCTCTCTCTCTCTCTCTCTCTCTCTCTCTCTCTCTCTCTCTCTCTCTCTCTCTCTCTCTCTCTCTCTCTCTCTCTCTCTCTCTCTCTCTCTCTCTCTCTCTCTCTCTTTATATATGTAGAAACACTCCAATCTTCAGTTGGGAAGGGAAATCACCCCCAAGACATGGCGTGTGGGCCTGAAGTGAATTGGAAGCCATCTTTTGTGTGGGTGACTGTAGAGTGGGGGAGGGAGTGGGGGAGGGAGGGAGGGAAGGAAGGAAGGGGATGAAATGAAAGGAGGGGGATATGGTAAGCTCTCTCTTGCTCTCCAGGCCATAAAAACCAGAGGCCCTGGCTTCAGATTCCCCCCCCCCCCCACCACCACCCCCACCCCCCCTCCCAGCACTATAGGCCCATGATTACCCGGCCCGTTCACAGACTGTGGGCTGGCAAATGTTGATCGTAGCGCTGTCATCCTCCCCCGGGAAAGACAGAGAGAGAGAGACAGAAAGAGAGACCGACAGATTGAGAGAGACAGAGGGAGAGAGAGAGGGAGACAGATTGCGAGAGAGACAGATTGAGAGGGAAATAAAGAAGTTGAAGGGATTAGGGGAGTGACTTGTGTGGTTTGGGGGGAGGCAAACGAGGGAGGAATTAGGAAGCGGGAGAAAGAGAGGGAATGGGGGTTTGGGAAAAAAAACCAGCACGGGTTCTTGAGTTTCACAGTTTACCCGGGTGTCTAAACTGCGTTTGTTCTGTCAGGATCTGAGTGTGCGTCTGACGGTCCGGGTGGAGGGTGGAGGAGGTACGTAGAAAAGGGACGTGTGGGGGGGGGGGGGGGGGGGGGGGGGGGAGGTCTGTGTGTGCTCTTTGTCACTCCTCCACACTAACAGAGGGAGACATATGGAGTGAGAGACGGAGTGAGCAGATTGGAGGAGATAGCAGAGAGAGAGAGAGAGAGAGAGAGAGAGAGAGAGAGAGAGAGAGAGAGAGAGAGAGAGAGAGAGAGAGAGAGAGAGAGAGAGAGAGAGAGAGAGAGAGAGAGAGAGAGAGAGAGAGAAAGAAAGAAAGAAAGAAAGAAAGAAAGAAAGAAAGAAAGAAAGAAAGAAAGAAAGAAAGAAAGAAAGAAAGAAAGAAAGAAAGAAAGAAAGAAAGAAAGAAAGAAAGAAAGAGAGAGAGAGAGAGAAAGGAAAAACAGTGACCATTCTTCTGTGTCCCCCGGCTTCACTCCACTGCCAAGTGTACGCCTCTATATCCAGTTTCTACCCCCATCTATGGACACACACGCACACACACACACACACACCCACACAACCACACGCACACACTGACCCCCACCCCTTACTGCCAAACAAAGAAGGGGGAGGAGAGGGAGGAGGAGGAGGACTGGGCAATGAACACCGACATGACATAAAACAGGCTTTAAAAGGCCCAATAATGAGAACCAGCTGAGGTGAAAAAAGAATCGGGAACAGTACAGTGCGGCCTAGGGCACAGGAGAGCACAAACTCTCCCTCTCTCGCTCTGCCTCTCCTTCCCTTTCATTCTCGCTGTTGCACGCCCGCACTCCCCAGTTAGAAAGACTCCAAGAGAGGATTATGAGAGGGGGGCGTGGAGTAAGTAATCCAGAACACCTTCATCAGAGAGAGAGAGAGAGGGGGGGGGGGGGAGAGAGAGAGATGTCTCTCTCTCGTGTTCTTCCCATATTGTCACTATTTCTCTGTGATGCACACAAACCCAGGCACACACACCGGCTCCTCTCCGATTGTCCTCGCGCCCCACAGAACACACACTCTCCTGTCCTTACAACATCACGCAGCGCAGGAGACGAAAGGAGGGACGGCAGAAGGAGAGAGAGAGAGAGAGAGAGAGAGAGAGAGAGAGAGATCGTTGAAAGGAGGGAGGAATTTATGTGGATGTGGGGGAAACACACCTCCCTCTCTCTCTCTCTCTCCCTCCCCTCGTTTTTTTTATTGCAAAGGGGAAGCAGGGGCCCCAGCCACCACTGCCTCGTCACCACGGAAACAAAACCAAGGAAACTCTAGCTAGCTCACTACAGTAGACAGACAGACAGACGGAGAGACAGACGGACGGAGAGACAGACGGAGAGACAGAGATTGATTGGTTATTTACCTGAAAGCCCCACAGGGGCTGAGTAGGTGGTTTCCCCAGTATCGCTGGATGAAGGACCAGAGTCTGGAGAATCTGATGAAATACAAGGAAGAAATGGCTTATTAGTTGTTTTATTAGGCGTGTTGTGTGGACCTCTGTGTTATTTGTGTGTATGATGGCCACGGGACAGCTGTGAGACCTTACACACATCCGGACTCAAAGAGAATAAGTTCGGACCAGGAAGAATAGTTATCGTAGTTCAACGATCAAACGCAGGTAGATGACTATGAACCAAGAAGATAATTGAAAACTTTTGTGTTTTGGCTTGCCCGATAAGTCAAGGCTAGCTGAGGTTAGCTCACTTGGCTAGCAACTAGCAGCAAGCAAAACAACGCCACTGTTCCCTTTCTCCCTGCGCCTGCATAGCTTACCCCAAAATATGTTCCTTCCTTCGTTCCTCAGAGGCCAGCCCAAAGTAAACAAGCTTCTCGGAGGAAGAAAGAAGGTTCAGCCCTAAGAGTATGCCAGCTCGAGGAGTGTTTTGTGTGCAAATCAAGTCAGTATGGAAGACCAAGTCATCCAATTGAAATCCATACATTTCCAGGATACAAAATCATTCCATAAAAAAAATTAAATAAAGAAACTTGAATTTGAACATCTGACAAATAGTTTTAATTGAAGTCTACTTTTTTTTATAGACTAATAATAACTCTAAGACTTATAATCTAGAATTAGGTTCAACTTGAATAATATCTACAAAGCTGTGTTTGCTCCTAGCAGAGCGCTAAGCTAGCGGAAGTGGACTAGCTTATGTGTTGGCTAGGTATTCCTTAATGGTACATTCCATTCGGCATGCGTCGACACACTCACTGCATCTCCCATCCAATGCACCATAAAAGAGGGAGCACTACACTTTACCTCTGTTTCAACTACAGCATTATTCTCAACTGCTTTTTTCCTTCAACGACAAGGCTACGTTCAAAGTACTTCGATATGGGCCGAGTTTTCGCCCATTGGCAGCTATATTATCAGTTAATTACATCTTAAAACACAGACACGGGTGAATTGAATAAAGTGTTTTGAAGTGTTATTCAGGAAACCATGAATGCCATTTACTTATTATCAGGTACAATTATTTTCAAATGTACAACTTTTTACCATTACACCTATTAAACGATTCTTATCTTTATTTCAAGTAAGCCTTGACCACAAGGTAACCGAGTTGTTTTTCTGCTTTGCGGTCGACAACAAGGGCCTCTCTTTGCTGCTGCCGGTGTTGTGGCTACGGCAACAGGACGCGAGGCCGCCGCGGTTCGAGACCCCGCTCTACTTTTACTGACGACCGGCAGCGGACAAGACGTTGGTCGCCCCGGCGACCGCTCAGGGCTGACCACAGGGTCAAGAGGCTGTCGAGAGCCAGGGGTCAGAATCCCGGTCAGCGGTTGCTCAAGTGGAAAGGCAGACTCAGCTTCTCCCCTCCTTCATGATGGCCTCATAACCCATCTCCACAGCACTCTCTATCTCACATTCTTAGCCTTTTATTACATATGGGGGAGGGGGGGGCGGCGGCCATATCTTGAGGAGGTTTTTGTATTTGTATTGGTTTTTTTTGGACCCAACGGAGCCCAATAGAGTGAAAGTATGACATAAATACTGACAGCGAACGGAACCCGGGGAACAACTTATTATGTACCCGCTACTCCCGCCCTCTCAAGTGTGGGTCTGGTGATGTCATTTCCTCTTCCCGGACTATTGTCCTATTCGTGAGAGTGTATTGTCTCGTAGCTAATTTCCCCGAAAGGAACCACAAATCACCCGCAGCAACAAGATAGACTAGCGCAACACATGTTACCTCCTAACCGTTTTTGCAACGACCCTGGACAAATGAAGTGAGCATGACACACACAAACCACATGCACGTTGCATAAGTAAAGGTGGGTGCATGTGTGTCTGTGTGACAGAGAGACACACACACACAGGAGGAAGTGAGAAAGAAAAAGAAAAAAAAAGAAGAAAAGAGAGAGAGAGAGAGAGAGAGAGAGAGAGAGAGAGAGAGAGAGAGAGAGAGAGAGAGAGAGAAAGAGAGAAAGAGAGAAAGAGAGAAAGAGAGAAAGAGAGAAAGAGAGAAAGAGAGAAAGAGAGAAAGAAAGAAAGAAAGAAAGAAAGAAAGAAAGAAAGAAAGAAAGAAAGAAAGAAAGAAAGAAAGAGAGAGAGAGAGAGAGAGAGAGAGAGAGAGAGAGAACCTTTTGAAGAGCCACTGCTGCAGCTGCAATGACTTCCTATTGTTTCCACTCATTGAAAGTCACTTTTTCCCACTGGCTGACTGACTGGCTGGTTGACTGACTGACTGGCTGGTTGACTGACTGACTGGCAGGTTGACTGACTGACTGGCTGGTTGACTGACTGACTGGCTGGTTGACTGACTGACTGACTGGCTGTGTGAATGGATATTTGCTGTATTATATATTGTTCTAAGTGTAAATAAGACAAAGAAACAAAGGAAGGGAGTATATTAAGAGATGAATATAGTCTCAGTACTTTGTCTGTCCTCGGGTTTTGTGTCTGCTCGCTAAGTGGCTTGTCTATCTGGCAGCCAATCACGGAAGACCTGGACGCACCAAGTCTGACAGGAAGCTGCCTCCTCCATACTCTTCGTCCTTCCTTCCTCTTCCTCGACTACACAACGACCCCATCCATCGCTACTTTACACAGCCAATTGAAAACCCAATTTCAAATTCCTGGATTTCTATTGCTTCTTCTGGCTTAGGTTTAGATTGATAGATAATAAAATATAATTGAATGCAGGTAACATTAGCATTCCTGGCGTAATATTCTGCTTCGACACAACACACACACACACACACACACACACACACACAACACAGACACACACACAACACAGACACACACAAACAAGCAAACATACACACAACACAGACACACACACAACACACACACACAAACAAGCAAACATACACACAACACACGCACAAACAAGCAAACATACACACAACACACACACACACAAACAAGCAAACATACACACTAGCAAACAGGGTGCTCTGGGTATTTAATCTGCACTTGAATGCCTGTCTCGATAACATCTAGCTGGCTCAAGAGACCCTACTACTATGTGTGTATGTGTGTTGGTGTGTGTGTGTGTGTGTGTGTATATTGGCGCTGGTGTGTGTGTGTGTGTGTGTGTGTGTGTGTGTGTGTGTGTGTGTGTGTGTGTGTGTGTGTGTGTGTGTGTGTGGGCGCTGGTGTGTGTGTGTGTGTGTGTGGGCGCTGGTGTGTGTGTGTGTGTTGGCGCTGGTGTGTGTGTGTGTGTGTGTTGGCGCTGGTGTGTGTGTGTGTGTGTGTGTGTGTGTGTTGGAGCTGGTGTGTGTGTGTGTGTGTGTGTTGGAGCTGGTGTGTGTGTGTGTGTGTGTGTGTGTGTGTGTGTGTGTGTGTGTGTGTGTGTGTGTGTGTGTGTGTGTGTGTGTGTGTGTGTGTGTGTGTGTGTGTGTGTGTGGTGGTTGGTGTGTTTATTCAGCGTTTGTGTGTGAACGGCACTAAACGGACAGTCACACAGACGAACAAAAACAACACAAAGTATAAGTACATCCACACTCGGTGCCTGCCACTCAGTCTCTCGGCCATCTGATATCTCAACTGGTATCCCCCCCCCACCCCCACCCCCTGGCTGCCAGCAATGCTCTAACTGCCCAGCCAGCCAGGCGTGCCACTCGACTGCTATCATAAATCACAACATAACATGAAGCCGTTTTCACCACACACACACACACACCCTCCGCAGACTCGCACAGGCAAGGCATGCTGCAAAATAAAATAAATAAATAAATACATAAAAACAAGTGTCAGACAATATGAGCCCGAGGCGTAGCCTATTTATTGCTATTGGTAATGTGACAAGGTGTTGTTGTTGTTGTTGACGTTGTGTATCACAGCTTGAGAGAGAAAGACTTAGAAATAACAGGGTTGTTGTTGTTGTTGTTGTTTTACACACACGTTTCAACTTACCGGGTGGTTTAAGAAGGTCCATGGGGTATCGGGAATATGGAGGAGGTGGAGATTCTGCGTGGACACATTTGGGGTAGACACAAAAAGGAGAGAATACGGTTTAAAAAAAACGTGAGAAAGTGCGAAAAGTACAACATACGTTGGTTTTCTTTGGACGTGCATTTCTGTTCCCTCCGGTTAACTAGAGGGAGGGAGGGAGGGGGGCAGTTCTGCTGGGCGACTATTGCCTTTCATTTGGCAGTCAGATAAACAGGGGGGGGGGGGGGGGGGGGGAGCGGCTGGCGCCAGGTGAGCCGCTATCAGCGTCTAGGGCTAACTGAGATACGGGCCCCTTTTGGCTCGGGATACCAACGTGCACAACTTGGAAAGTTATCCGCGGAAAGAGCACATATCTATTTGAGTTATTGGACTTTGGTAACGAAAAAAAAAAGGAAGAGAAGTAAAGACGGAAAAACAAACCCTGGTTATTATTATTATGAGTTTAGAATAGACTACAGAATATATTTCGTCTAAACTGCCCTCGGAAATGTTATGCTGGGTCTAATGCACGGTAATAAATGCTGACATATTAGGTTTACATGCTATTAATAATAATAATTGTGTAAAATGTATCTCAAATTGATTCAATCACCCTCTCACGTGGGCGCGCACGTACACGCACGCCTAAGCGCACGTTTACTAATAGGCTATATAGTGTAATTGACAATGAGAATTTTTTTTATCGCTCTCAAATATGATATGGTTAGTTTGACAACATGTCCACATTGCCGATATCTGACACAGTCGTCCGGTAGACCAAGTTTGACCTGGCGGAAACTCAAGACAAGTCTGCCAAGGGACATGATGTCATTTCAATCAGGCAAATTATACAGTTGTTAATATAAATGTAGTATTAACGGTTTACAATACAACCTATAATATAATAATTATTAAAATGTTCTGCACTATCTCCCTTGTGCATGCTTTTTTTTTTTTCTTCAAATGTCATCTTTGGATAGCAGATCAAATTGGCCAACTCACCGAGTTCACACAGCCTGCTCATGTGGTGCGGATTGCAGCAAACGAGTTCTGGGTTGGTTTTCCCATAGGATTCACAGCACGGTAGCCTCTTCAGCTCAGAGGAATGCCTGAGGTCCGGCCACCTGAACACTTTGTAGAGCAGCAAGGGCAAGGAGTAACACTGTTGACCCACTTTGGCGTCCATTTTGCTGGGTAAGAGCAGACAGGGGCTCCGGGCGCCCCCCTTAGACTCCACCGCCTGCAAAAGCACCTCCAATTGTTTTTCTTTGATCTTTTTGAGTATCGAGTGGGTCAACGCTTTTAGTTCGGCTTCCGACCCGGTGTTGGACTTGACGACCTTTGTCGTTTTGCCCATGCAACAGCCCCCGGAGCCATGGGCACCCCTGTCCGCCTCACCGTCGCCCTCGGCGGGCGCACGGCTCCTCCAGAGTCGCCGGACGAACCCCGAACGTTTGGTCCTAAACATGCGGGACGAAAAGAGGGTTTCCCGGCTAAAAAACGAGCATGGTGTCCGCAAATCATGAAGATTCCGGGATCCAATTCCAGGCAAAGACAAGGAGCCTGAGATGATAAGATGGAAAAGCTGGAAGCCGGGGGGAAAGAGGCAGTCTTCGGCATACGCCAGTCTTATGTCTCGTTATCTGGGTCTTGATACACACTATCTTTCAAACGCAGTCACTGTTTCTACGGCAGGCTGCTTCTTGCGTTAGAGGGTGCTTCACCACCACCGTCGGCTTTTCAACCCCGCCGCCGCATCCAGCAGCTTATAAACCGGCACAACGCTGGGACTTGAAACGCGGCGCACGTAGAAATGCTATGCTACACCATAGCAGCATGTCAGGGTGTCCACGGCCGGGCTCCATTCACTCGGACGGGGCGCTAGTGCGGCTCAGCGTGCTGCAGACGGAGCCCTTTAACCGTGGTTGCGGCTTTTCTCCCGAGCATGTTTTTTTCTCTCTTTTTTTACACGGGTTCAAATACGACCGTATACGTGCCTATTTCATGTCGTGGGGGAATTCGCTCACAGGACAAGTTAGCCGTGGAGTTGGTTGCAGTTAAACGGAAACTCGTCCCTGTGTGCTCCAGAACATAATCCACAGTAGCCTTGATCCGACTGCGCCGAATTCCTTCTGCCGATGCTTCCACTTCCAGGCTCTATCTTCTTAATGGCACATGTGACCGCAGAGGACGTGTAAGCAAAAGCACGACTGAGAACAAATCCGAGAGGCAACGAGCGAATCCAGAACTGCTCCAGACTGGGATGCCTTGCCCAAGTTGAGACGCTTTGTGATTGAAGCGGGACAGCCACGGGGCGCTTGCGTTAACGTCCCTGTTCTAATCTATTTTAGACTCAATCCATTGATCAAATAATCCCACGTCGCAGCTCACGCGAAGTTTCCTTGTGGGAAAGAGGGAGGACATTCGCTGGTCATCGACAAAGAAGTGATGTGATCCTGGGAGAAAGCTCGGCGAGTGATTGGAGTGCCCTGGCTGCTGTCGCTTGCTCTCCCCGTCTCTCTCTCTCTCTCTCTCTCTCTCTCTCTCTCTCTCTCTCTCTCTCTCTCTCTCTCTCTCTCTCTCTCTCTCTCTCTCTCTCTCTCTTCTCTCTCTCTCTCTCTCTCTCTCTCTCTCTCTCTCTCTCTCTCTCTCTCTCTCTCTCTCTCTCTCGACTCCCTCAGCACCAGCTCTGTCTCCAGTGCGCATTGGCGCGCCTGGTCACGTGGGTGTCTAGACACCCTGTCGCTTAAAAAATGTGATTGTGTTGCGCAAACAAGAGATCAAGTAGCCCACAGCAGATATGCAAAACGTGTGTGTGTGTGTGTGTGTGTGTGTGAGTGTGAGTGTGAGAGAGAGAGAGGGAGGGGGAGAGAGAGGGGGGAGAGAGAGAGAGAGAGAGAGAGAGAGAGAGAGAGAGAGAGAGAGAGAGAGAGAGAGAGAGAGAGAGATTGACCAACACTAAACTTTGTTTTACTGGGTAATGTTGTAGACAGATCAGTTGGCTCTTTAAATTACAACAGCTAAACGGAGGCAGTTATTTGCCCAACGTGCTTACGTGTAAATAACAAACATAGCTAACGCTAACGCTAACACTACAACACCATAATGCTGATTAGGTATATCATATGAGTGAAATTGGTATTATATTTAAAGATAGACGGTACATTAGCATTTATTGTTGGGATCATTTACGTTGTGAATGGAGTAAGAAAAGACCTGCCCCCCTGATGACGGTGTCTCGCCAGCCCGTTCTGAGACGTCCGGCCCCGAGATGCAAAGGAACTGCTGCCGCCCTCTGGCCGCAGAGAGCTCTCCAGGATCCAGGATCTTCGCTCAGCGCACATGCGTCTGGATCCAAAGTCAGCTGGGAATAGATGCAAAGCAATAATAATAGTATTACAAAATATATTCCGCATTATCTTACATGTATTTTATATGAATACAGATCGATTAGAAGTCTGTCTTGGTTCACAGAACATTCGTAAAATAAAACGGAATGTACAAACGTTTTTTTGTTAAAAGGTTGGCTGCCATGAGAAAAGTCTAAAATAATAAAATAATAATATGTCCTATTTGTCGCTTTTCGATTCACAGAGCAGGAGGGAGCCAGATACCATCTGTCGCTGTAGAGACCACAGACGGAGACACCGGGGGCCACTTGGGGGCCTCGGTCAGCCGGTGTCTGTATGGCTGGACGGCATTCCTCTGTAGCTTAATGGTGCTCTCCCCAGGCAGACAGTATAGGCTAGTGGGGGCGTAAGCAGTATGTCAATTGTGGGTGCCAGTGAGCCAGTTTCGCTGCAGGGCACATGGACAGCTAGATGACAATAATGATGGGGAAGGGAGGGGGGAGGGGTGTCGGTCCCATTGTCCCAGGATTCCCCACCGGCGCCGCAATAGAGCAGCAAACCGAAAAGGGGACTTGATAGGATTCAAGGGTCCGAACGTACAGTAGGCGGTAGCTTAGCTCTGTTTCCAACCAATAAGGGATTCGTTCTTCGCGGAGAGAGGCACCGCCCATGAAACGTTCGGATCCGTAATTGGTTGGTCAATGGAGAGGGACCCGCCCACTGTACGGCTGTTGGATCTACTGAACCGAAAGACTGCAGTCTGCGGTTGGCAACGGTTTTGTGGAAGGGAGTCTGGTAATCGCTCAGGAAGAACTGTTTGTCCAACTTCTCGCTTTGTGGTAAGATCAGACACAAAGACTGCAACCCAACGACTTCCCTATTGTGTCCACTGAGATATAAGGAAGTATTTTCAGTTTGTCCGGGTTGTGAGTCTGGCTCCTATGACGTTAGCCCTAAATGTCTAACGACAAGCAACGACAAGGGCCACAGTTATTCAATGATTTGCCTGTCTGTTCAAACGTTTTATGAAATAGAAATGGCTCTCTAGCTGCTAGCAGGCTATTGTTGACTACAAAGTAAACCACAATTATAAAAGGTGAGCGATTTATATGCTACCTGGCATTTCTGGCCTTTCCAATAAAGTATTGACACAGCTGATTGCCTTCAGACAAACGGCCATGCATACGCAATTAAAGAGACGCGTAAGCGTACTGTTGGAGCCAGCCTGAAGGAATCGGCTGACAAATGCATACAGGAAGCTCGTACTGGAAGAGATAACAGCAATGAATACAAGATCACTTTAATAAAACAATTAAAAAAACGATTCTTCACAGTCCATATCTGATCATGTTTTTGCAGACCCATGGAATGTCTCTTTTCTAATTGAAAAAATAAGTGTATTGGAAATATCATTTTCTCTCTTTAAAAAATCGATCATTATAATACATTTCAAATAGTTAGCAATTAAAGTATAGTAGTAAATATATAGTGGAGAGTGATTTACATTTTCTATATAGTATCGGTTGACTAGGTGAATTGATTTTGATATCCAAATTTGCTTGGTGATTTACGTGTATAAGGTTATTATCATCTTTATACGATATTCAGACGGTAAGGAAATTGATAGTAGCTACAGCAAAAATAGGGAAATAGCTGTTAAAGCAGCATTGTTTTCACGAGGAGAAGCTATTTGCAACTGTGGGTCTGCCTGACAAAATTGTGAGACCCCCCATTGTCCATTATATAGGTTACATCTTAAATATGTGTGGCCTACTTATCTATTATTTGCAATATTATAGCAATAAGAAAAATAAATATGAAAGAAATTGGATATTTCGTGTAGAAAACAAGACATTTCATGCTTTATCAAAGCATGCAGTACTGCATTACACTTTATATTTTAAAACTTAAAAATATACCAAAAATAGGTGAGTAAATGGGATTTTATGAGTATTTTATGTCACAAACATTCATGACATTAATCATTTTAAAATTCAAATATCTTTGAATTAGTACAAATATAAAATATCTTCCATAGGTAAAAGGCTTTTTTATTTATATTTTATTAACATGTCCTTTTTGCGTTATTTCAGCATAAAACGGGAAATGCTCTCACCTTGTTGTGCTCTCATTTTTAGGCCTTGTTACCATGGGCCGTCAGAAGAATGAGGTCGCCGCAGCAGGAATCTTCAACATAGACCCACAGCGTCCCTTTAGTTCCTCCTTGGCATGCACAAACAGGGACTTAAACATGCACCTCAGGAACGCCACTTTGAATTGAAGGGAAATTCCCTTTTGACATAAATGAACTACATATCCCAGAAGGCTGTGGGCTCATTCGTTTTGCTGCTGTCATGTGAAGAGGTAGCCCCCTGGTAAGGTGACCCTGGATGGTAAAAAAGGGACAAGGAGGTTCAAGTCATTTTGGGAACACCTTAACCTCCTCCATCTGGTTGGTAGAGAGAGAGAGAGAGAGAGAGAGAGAGAGAGAGAGAGAGAGAGAGAGAGAGAGAGAGAGAGAGAGATTGAGAGAGATTGAGAGAGAGAGATAAATATTGAGAGAGAGAGTAAAGTCAAGTTGTCAAGAAAGAGAGAAGGGGGAGAGATAGATGGAGAGAGAAGATTGGGAGAGATGTATAGATCAAGCGAGATAGAGAGGGGCGAGGGGGCGAAAGAGATGAAGAGAGGGAGAGAAGGGCGGAAGAGAGAGAGATAGGAGGGAGAGAGAGATAAATGAGGGAGCAAGAGAAAAAAGAGGTGGAAAGAAGCGAGTTAATCTGGGGGATTCTTCTTTCACATTGACTCTTTAATTTCACTTTATGACCTTAAAATAAAACACTTCAGTTCAATGGTTCCTCCACGAGACGCACGATGATATTGTTCCATTTGTCCACCGGGTGCATTTCCAGACATGAAAATCAATATCGAAATCAAGCCACGGCGAGAAGACCCTCAGAGGGGCCAGGGCACTGCCAACCCAGTGGGGCTCATTATACCACCGTGGTCCCTCCAAGTAGCTCATGGTTTAATTACCCAGCAGGCACTGGGTGACATGTATTATTATTATTATTGTAGAATCAAAGAGTGCATGAATCAAAGTAGTGGATGAGTTATGGTCGTAGCGGTGTCCCGTAATGGACGCTAACCTGCCAGCAGAGAAGAAAACATTAAGCAGTAATCAATATCTGAAAAAGGTTACTATAATCCAGGAAGTACGATACAATAGACAATACAGTCGGGCTGTCCAGACTTGGGTTACTGGCAAAGCGTAGGAGGGATGGCATCTCCACTGCACTGCCGTTTTCTAGTGGAGAAAACGAAATCATTTAGTTTGATGAAAACTGAGATGGATTGAACTGATCAAACGAATCTCGAGGGGATACACATTTGGAAATAAAGTATCATTTAAAAAAAACGTTCAGGGTCTCAAAAACACATACACATTAATAGGATCCTTAAATGTATGTGATATAAAACAACATTCTTTCATTTATTTGAATCCTCAATGATACGATCCTAATACATTTATTAAGAAGAGAGTTAAAGAAATGTGCGACACTTGAGGTAATTTAATTAATCTTTATTTTGAACCTCTTTCATCAAAGAGCTGTATGCCACAACATGTGACCTGCTCTTACCTTTTAGAATAACAGGTGAGTCGTTCTGCGGCCGGTACATTGAATAAAAATAAAGAAAAACATAAAAAGAAGGAAAAAGAGGAAAGAAATAAATAATATAAAAAAGTCGTATTTTGAACACAGACGATCGTTTGCCTGCATCAACGCAGGGTTGGGGAATTCCAACAGTGGAACTGCTCAACTCGAGCAAGTCAGGAAAGCATGGAAATGATAAAAGGGACGCAGGTGACTCCAGTCTCTGGAGGAGACGGCTCGAATGGAAGCCAGATGAGCGTCATGTGCTCAAGACAACGCTGAGAGTTTGAGGTCAGTGGGGATTTGGAACATCGATACAGGCGTGTCTATAACATGTTATACATGACACGAGGACAGCCAATCAAATGTCAGGCCCACAAAACATCGCTTTTTTTTTGTGAGATCCCGATAATGAATGATGGTTTATGTCAGTTTATGTCAGTTATTTACCCTGTTCTGTGAATAGGTGGTGTTCTCTGGGACTCTTTCTGTGTCTATTTTGACAAAAAGAATAATGCAAAATTAAATTAAATGACAATCCATACGTACCGGGCCTGTCCCAAAAATGACCGAGGGCTACATAGCAAATGAAACAAACGTCTGTCTTTCTATGAAATGTATGAACAGGTGTTCAGTGCTGTTGTCAATGCAATTTCACCAGACGGAAACAAAGAACAGTAACACTTTGGAACAGTTCATATCCATGACCACGTTTCCCATATCAGGTCAACAGACCTCCAGTGTCCTGAGCTATGAAGACGTACAGAAAGACGGAAGCAGATATCATAACTCGACAGGTGCAACAACAAAAAAAGAAGCAGGGTGTTTTTGTTGTATTTTCTGCACATGCAAGTACTGGACTCCTTTATATGAAGTAGGGTTAGCCGAGGGGGGGGGGTGATGAGAATAGGGGGCTGTGACTAAGGAACAGCAGAAGCACAGGACTATGTTTAAGTTTAATTCGAGGAAGAGAGCGATGGGTGGGTGGCGTGGAAAGGTGCAGAGTTCCCTCAAAAATAGCGTTCTGTACACGGTTGAGGCACTTCTCCCGAAATAACTAAACAGTGTGCACATATAAGGAGAACTGTGCACACACGCGCACACACACACAGTAAATCAACCATTCTCTGCTATACACAGTCAGTCCCCTGCAGAGGGGGTGGGAGGGGGGGGGGTGGGGGCGTGGCCTCAGCCAGAGTCCATGCTGAAGAGCTCCACCCCCTGCGGACTCCAGTACAGACCCACCCCCGAGTTGAAGACCAGTGACCACACGTAGGGGATGAAGAAGTCTTCGGGCTGGTCCTCCTCCACGTACTTGAACTTTAACTCTGGAAACTTCTGCACACGCGCACACACGCACACAAAACACACACGCACACAAACACACACATACACACAAACACACGCACGCACGCATGCAAACAAACATGCACACAAACACACACACACACGTGCACACAAACACACACACACACACGCACACACATAAGAGAAACGGATGTTTATTAAAACATAGCATAAAGACAATGATAGTAAGGTCTTTCTGACTGTTAACTTAAAGAATGTGATGTTTCTACATCTTCAATACAAATATTTGTAAAAAGAAAAAAGAAAGTAGAAAGAAAGAAATGTATTTGACCAATCATCCTTTCAAATGCAAATTCAGCGTAAATAATTCCACTAATTGCCGAAAGATCCTATTAATACACTTTGCTGTCTGATACGTGTGTTTTGAGGTATTGGAGTCCCAACATGGAACCCATAAAACCCATACACTGATGGGTCCCTGACCCTGGTTAATAATCCCAAAACAGAAGAATCGGTCAAACACAAAACAAACACCATTGATTCGCACAGAACAGACGCAGAAAACCCCCCCATCCCCACAGGGTGAACCCCCCCATCCCCACAGGGTGAACCCCCCCATCCCCACAGGGTGAACCCCCACATCCCCACAGGGTGAACCCCCACATCCCCACAGGGTGAACCCCCCCATCCCCACAGGGTGAACCCCCCCATCCCCACAGGGTGAACCCGGGCAGATCAACAGGAAGCTGATGATGTCCGGCCAGGGAAGCGGTTGCAGCGTTGCAGGCGTCTGTAAAAGTGTGTCACTCGTCCTGGGACCCCTGCCCCCCCCCCCCCCCCCCCCCCCCCCCCCCCCCCCCGCACCACCAAGTTCGAGCAAGCCCTCCAAACTCATCGCCTCGTCCACAACACCTGCCCCCCCCCCCCCCCCACTCCCCCCACCGCCCATTCATGCGGACACCAGCAGGTGGAAGGCGAAATATGGCCATCAATAATAGAACAGCGTCTCATTATGCGGCCATTTTGTACACGCGCGTGCTACGCTAATAGCGACGCACTGAAAGACAGACGAGAGAGAGAGAGAGAGAGAGAGAGAACTGTGACGACCCCCCCCCCCCCTCTTTCACCACCACCTCTACCCCGTCATCATCCAGCCAACCATCCCCCCCCCCCCCCCCCATTCTTCCTCCCCAACCAGGGCCATTTATGCAGCGGTCACAGTCGGCTCCATTGAGCCACGGCTGGCTCGTATTCAGCCTGCGCCGGGCCCCCGTGCTATCGGTATCACATCGCTCACAGACACACGGGGGCCACGGGGGCCCCGGGGGTCATAGGCCATATGCCACGCCGCTGAGGCAAGACCACACACACATAACCGCCATTGTGTGCTGGGGCGAGACACAATGAAAGAGTCGCATTATGTCGCCATTGTGTGTGTGTGTGTGTGAGTGTGAGTGTGAGTGTGAGTGTGAGTGTGAGTGTGAGTGTGAGTGTGTGTGTGTGTGTGTGTGTGTGTGAGAGTGTGAGAGTGTGTGTGAGTGTGAGTGTGAGTGAGTGTGTGTGTGTGTGAGTGTGAGTGTGTGTGTGAGTGTGAGTGTGAGTGTGAGTGTGTGTGTGTGTGTGGGGGCAGCATGTGAGCTGCACAAAGCCTTATGATGTTCGTATGACATTTGTATTGACTGGCCCTTTATGGAAAAGCTCTACCTTATCATGTTAATAATGTAGCATAGCATCGTTCACTGGCTGGCTGGTTTCAGTTTGGATGTTTTGCTAGAATTGTAAAAGGGCACAACAAATGATGACTCAGTCAATGATTCAGGCAGTTATCGAAGCTCAATAACTTTCTATCCAACTTTACAGTTGATTCTAATTTCAATTCGAGCTCGCTTTCTTGCAAATTGTAGCTATTGCCGTATAATTTAACAGGCAAAATTGGACAGAACCACAGTAATCTTTCACACTATGTAGAGAGAGACGAGAGAGAGAGAGACTGAGAGACAAGAGAGAGGCGAGAGAGAGAGCCTGAGAGACAAGAGAGAGCCGGAGAGACAAGAGAGAGGCGAGAGAGAGAGACTGAGAGAGAAGAGAGAGGCGAGAGAGAGACTGAGAGACAAGAGAGAGGCGAGAGAGAGAGCCTGAGAGACAAGAGAGAGATGAGAGAGACTGAGAGACAAGAGAGAGACTGAGAGACAAGAGAGAGGCGAGAGAGCGAATCATTTCAGAATTCTTCCCCCCCCCCCCAAAGAATATTCAGAGTGGCAGCAATTGGCTGAGCCTGAAGTATTTTCCTGCACATAGCGTATGGGTACTCTACATGGCAAGTAACCACGGCAACCGAATAATACACCGTGATGGAAAAATAATAATAGTAATTTGTAATCTGGACACATCCAAATCGAGTCTGCTTCACGTGGAGAAATACAAAAGTCCTACGAATATAGATGGAGCTACAGAACACTGGCTGTTACAAGATATGGTATGCCTGGCTTGCTAGCGCAGGTCAAGATATGGTATGCCTGGCTTGCTAGCGCAGGTCAAGATATGGTATGCCTGGCTTGCTAGCGCAGGTCAAGCGCAGTACTTCCTTGGACAATCTGAACACACCGGCCCCACAAAGGTATAACCACCCTTTCCTTCCACCCACACACACAGTACACAATTTCAAAGAAATTCTCTCTCTCTCTCTTCCCCTCCCCCTCTCCCTCTCCCTCTCCCTTTCCCTCTCTCTCTCTCTCTCTCTCTCCTTTGTCTTCCTGAGACACTCCTGTTTTCGTCTGTATTTCTTCTGTTGTTTGGCAGGCGTCTCCAGGCTTCCTTGCGTATCAGTTAAGTTATGGTTGCTGGCCGGCTGGACCGGGCCCCGCCCCCCTGAAGACCGTCTGGGTGTCTGGAGCTCCTATCAAGGCTCAGTACTCTGTGTTCTCCCCTCGATCCCGTCTCCTCCTCTAAGCTCTGGACCGTGCGGTCCGTGCCAAAGCAAGACAGGCGAGGCAAAAATGTGGGTCGGGTGCAAATATGAAAAAAAATCTAAAGCACACACCCTTTTCTTTTTGTACAACATAAATTCACATGCCACAAAAAAAAGAACAATCTGCCTTGTTTCAAACTCCTCATAGGCATGCACACATGCATGGACACGTGCACCAACACACACACACACACACACACGCACGCATGCATGCATACACACACACACACACACACACGCATGCACGCAAACACACACACACACATGCATGCTTGCATGCATACACACACACACACACACACACACACACACACACACACACACATGCATGCTTGCATACACACACACGCATGCACACAAACACACACACACACACACATGCATGCTTGCATACACACACACACGCATGCACGCAAACACACACACACACACACACAACTCATAACAATTACTACATTCCTTTGACATCATAACCAGTCCAGTGTGTCTCCCTATCAGCACCCGAGTGACGCCTGGAGATATCACCGCTGATATCACACACAGTGACAAACAAGTCTGTCTCTCCATCGGCTCCTTCCCTGGAGCTTCCCCCCAGCACCCTAACCGACAGATCCACCACAACGCCGGTTACAACGGGACACGCCGACGCCATCACACACACACACACACACACACACACACACACACACACCCTGGAAAAAAGACAGGAAAAACGTCCCTAAATGTGAACTCCGGATGCCAAGTCAGGCGTCCTTGTATCTTGTTCGGAAAAGGACAGAGTATGTCGGCCGTGTCTTCTCTGCCCTTCCCCTCTCGGTGTTTATGTGCTCAGAGTCTGGCGCGGATGTCTGGACCGCCACTTGCCACTTGAAATGTTGTCCTTGGCCTTGGGTTAGGAGACGGTGCTGTCACCCTGGGGCAATCCACACGCTCGCTTGTCAGACGATTACAGTTCAGCGGCCAACTGGAAGGAACTCAGACGCTTGGTCGACGAGAGGGTGAACAGCAGGAAAGGAGTTGGGCTTTAACAGAACGTGTTGCTTTGTCTTTCTGAGCGCTTGGTGTGTGTTGGCCCTACGTGTTGACAACGTGTTCTCTGGAACGTGTTTTCACGTCACTGTGGCGAACCGAAGAAGCCCACATGTGTGGAAGTGGGAAGGTGGTTGGGTTTGCTGAGTGAGACCTGAGTGAGACCTGAGGTGTTTGCACACACACAGAGGCATGCGTTTATCTTAGCACGGGGAAACATGTTACCTCTAAACAAACGGGCCACTATAAACGGGGGAAATGTATTGCTGCTGCTGTTGACTACACACAGACGCCCACACACACCCACAGCAGTAGTTGTATCATAGGGCACTCTATATGCACTTTAATTCATAGTAAACATGAATTTAGTCTTTAAAGTTTCAAACCTAATTCTGAAGGGTCTCCCCTCCGATCGTGTGCTCTCTCCACTCACTGCCCCCCCCCTGCCCCCCCCCCCCCCCCCCCCCCCCCCCCCCCCCCCGGGTGGGACAGCATTAAAGGCAGTAATTGTGTGGACAGACTCACCACTCGACCCCCATTACCCTCTACAGTAGACGGGTAGACAGTAGACTAATGGAGTCCCCATGGGGAGGGGAAAGGAGTTCGTTCATAAAAAAAGGAAATAGCTAATGAATGAATACGAATTAATGATAGGAAGAGCCCCTGTCAGGACCGAAATACGCCCGGTTAAAAGGCAGTGGGACTTGTACTTGAAATACATGACAGAGATGGTAGAGACGTACAGGGCTACGAAGACATGCAACTATTCAATCGAAACTGCTTCAATTGAAAGGCTTAATGGGACACCATGTTCAATGTGTTTTAGCTTCATCCCACACAGGATATTTCTTTATGAACCTATAGTAGGCCGTCTTATGTCTCGCTATCAACCCGTGCGCCTTTCCCGATCCTGACTCCATGCCAGAGGGTGGCAGAACTGCACCACAACCTTGTTTTGCAAACGCCTTTGAAATCAAGAAGAAGAAGAAGAAGAAGAAGAAGAAGAAGAAGAAGAAGAAGCAGAAGAAGAAGAAGAAAATTGCATTTTCATCTCTCCCAAGTGGTGGCGTGATTTCTCTGCTATTTGGCTGTCTTTCTAGTGTTTCGAATGATGTAAATGTGGGTAACGGTGGATCTCCTCGCAAGACTCTCTTCAAAACACGCATCCACTTTGTTATCTGGAGCACACACAGTCAGAGTGCTATGCATCCTCTCTCTGATTAAGGACCACATATGAAAGGGGCCCAAATCAGGATGAAAATACCAGATTCCATGCGATTAGCGCGGTTATGAAAAAGAGAGAGAGAGAGCGTGCAAGAGCAAGAGCTATAGACAGAGAGACACTGACTGAGACGGAGAGCGAAAGAGAGTAAGCGAGAGACACAGACCGAGGGGGCTAGTGGCCTTGCCCATCCCCCCCCCCTCACCGCCATGCGTCGGTCCCACCAAGACAAATGTCTCTTGGCGCGCCGACCAAACCCGGAGCGAACACATGATGAAACACGCAATTAAAAACGCTCGTGAGCTGCAGGGGGAGGAGGGGGAGAGAGATCACCGGATACATATCTCCCTCCCCCTCATTGATTAATGGAAGCGGAGCCGGGATAGTGGGGGAGGAGGAGGAGGGGGAGGGGATGGGTGGGACAGTCCCGTGTCACGAGGTTGCCATGGCAGATTTATTCATTCCGTCCGTCTGACAGACGTCTGTCCCCACCGCCATTACCACGGCGACGGGCAACGCGACCTGGTGGATGAGCATTAATGCTAATGAGATAGGGTCTGGAGGAGGTGGGGAGGTAGGGGAGGGAGGGGGGTGGTAGGGGAGAAGGGGGGGTCTGAGGGGGTGGGGTGAGAGGGTGGGGGTTAGGGAGGGTGGGGTTGGGGGGAGGGGGGGGGTGGGGGTAGTGGGGAGGGTGGGGGTAGGGGAGGGAGGGGGTGTGGGGGTAGGGGAGGGAGGGGGTGGGCGGGGGGGGAGGGGGGGGGTAGAGGGGTGGGGGTTGGAGGAGGGTGGGGGTAGGAGAGGGAGGGTGGGGGTAGGGGAGGGAGGGAGGGTGGGGGTAGGGGGAGGGGGGTGGGGGTAGGATGTGGGGGGGTAGGAGAGGGAGGGTGGGGTGGGGGGGGTTTGGGGGGGAGGGGGTGGGGGTAGAGGGGAGGGAGGCGGGGGGTAGGGGGGAGAGGGTGGGTGGGAGGTTGGGGTGGGAGGGTGGCGGTAGGGGTGGTGGGTGGGGGTGGGAGGGAGGGTGGGGGGGTAGGGCGAGAGAGGGTGGGGGGGAGAGGGAGGGTGGGAGGTAGGGGGAGGTGGTGGGGGGTGGGGGTCAGGAAGTGTGGGGAGTGGGAGTTTGGGAGGGAGGGTGGGAGGTAAGGGATGGCGAGTGGGGGGTATTAGGGGTAGTGACGAGGTGGGGAGTGGAGTTGGGGGGATGGGAGGGTAGGGGGTAGGGATGGGAGGTGGGCTGGGGGTTGGGGGAGGGGAGTGGGAGAGTGGTGGGGAGTGTAGGGAGGATGAGTCGGTGGGTGATAGGGTGTGGGGAGTGGGGTGGGGGCGTGGTGGGGAGGGGTGGGGGGGGGGTGTGGTGGTGGGAGGGTGGGGGGCCCTTAGTCGTGGGTGGGTGGGGTGGTGTGGGGGGAGGGTTGTCGGGGGGAGAGGGTGGGGGGGGGGAGACGGCCGAGGGTGGGGGAGTGGTGCCGGCGTGTGGGCGCTCGGGTGGGGCGGGCTGGGGCTCAGAGGTGGGACTTGTCACTCGGCGATGGCTGACCTCGGCTCTGCACCTCGCGTTGATCGTGGTGGCGAGCGCTGTGGGGGTGGTTGAGGACGTAGGAGTGGGAGATCCTGCGGGTCGTCCGTCTCAAACGTGTCCTCCTCCTCTTCCTCCTCACAATCTCTCCTACCTGGCTCTCAGGTGCGCCTGACCTTCCCCAGAGTGTCTTGTCCTCTCCCCGTCGAATGCAGGGATAGCGATCTAGCATATGGGTATGAACCGGAGAGGGAGCGAAGTGGGGAGGGATGCGGGTGGGGAGGGGTAGTCTCCCCGTGCTGGTGGGGGTGTTAGCGGCGAGGTCTAGGGTGTGGTGGGGTGCGGGGGCGCGTGTTAGAGGCGGCAATCGGGGGGGGTGTGGGGTCTCTTCTACTGGGGGTGTAGGGTGGGGGGACGGGGGGGGAGGGGGGTGTGGGGGGGGCCGAGCCGCTCGTGGGGGGTGGGCGTGGTGTGTGCTCTTCATCTGGGGGGGTGGTGGGTGTCGCGAGGGGCCGAGGGCCACTCATCTGTGTGGAGGGGCGGGTGTCCCTTTGGTCCGGTGTAGGGTGTCTTGTGTGGGGTGTGGGCTGTCTGTGGGTGTGTGTGGTGTGTTGTGTCCGGTTGTGTGTGGGGGTTGTGTGATGTGTCTCGGGGGGGGGGTGTGTTTGGGGCCTGGGGTGGTCTCTGGTGTGTGGGGTATGTGTGTGTGTGGATGGGTGTGGTGTTGGTGTGGTGGGGGGGTTGGTGGGGTGGGGGGTGGTGTGTGTGCGGCGGGGATCTCTGTGGGGTCTCTGTGTGGAGGGGGGGTGGGTTGTCTGGGGGTGTTCAGGTGTGTGGGGTGTGGGGTGTGATGGGTTGCTGGTACGGGGAGCGGGGGGGATGGCTGGGAAAGTGGAGGGGAGAATCAAAGGACAGTGGGTGCGAGGACGTGTTTGAGGAAGAGGAAGCAAGTGGAAGTACAGCTACAGAGAAAACAGAACAAGAAGCTTAGGACGGGAAGAAGGTGGGGTGGAAAACAGGGCATTTGCCCTGAATAGAATGAAGCAATGCAGTACTCCTACCTCCCATTCTAATCACACAATTTGTGTTTCTCCTCAGTTTGTTACGTACCATGCTTCCCTCAATCAACCATCTCCTACAAAGGTCCTTTCCTCCTCACTGTGTCTACTCAGAGTACTTCTTTTTGTCCTGCACTCTTCAAATAGTTACAATACGGGCTTGTTCCGGGGGTGATAGGAGTATGTGTGGTTGAAAAAGGGGAGGGGGAGGGGAAGGAAGAGGGCGTGGGGGGGAATGCTAATAACCAGCATCCTCACGTACGAGGACGACGGCTAACATGCCCTCTTCATCTCCTCCCTGTCAGCCTCACCTCTCCTTCAACCCCCCCGACGTCAACCCAGCTGCCGCGCCCTCCATCATGAGGAGGGGCACGTGTGTGTGTGTGTCTCTGCCTGTGTGTGTGTCTCTGCCTGTGTGTGTGTCTCTGTCTGTGTGTGTCTCTGTCTGTGTGTGTCTCTGTGTGTGTGTGTGTGTCTCTGCCTGTGTGTGTGTCTCTGTCTGTGTGTGTATGTGTGTGTGTGTCTCTGTCTGTGTGTGTCTCTGCCTGTGTGTGTGTCTCTGTCTGTGTGTGTGTGTGTATGTGTGTGTGTGTCTCTGCCTGTGTGTGTGTCTCTGTCTGTGTGTGTCTCTGTCTGTGTGTGTCTCTGTCTGTGTGTGTGTGTGTATGTGTGTGTGTGTCTCTGTCTGTGTGTGTCTCTGTGTGTGTGTGTGTGTCTCTGTGTGTGTGTGTGAGAACATTTGTGTGCACGCGTGTGTGTGTGCGTGTGTGTGTGTGCGTGTGTGCGTGCGTGTGTTCAGGTAAGTGCGTGCCTGTGTGCATCGTTGCGTACCTTGAGTCGGTCTTTGGGCAGTGCCTGGGCTCCTTTCATGATGACTTCCTGGACTCTTTCTACCGACAGGTCACTTCCTGCCTTCTCCAGACGCTGGCTAAAGAAGCCAATCACCTGCCGGTCAGAAGGACAACAACATGATTTCCAAAAAGCACGTTCATTTTTTTCTTCCACATAGTACAGCAACACCATGTCTCCTCCATTTACAGCCAGCGGGTCTTACCCACCAAATGGTTTCCAAGTGTGCCAGAGTTCTAGGGTCTCGGATAAATAACGCTTTCCAACGGTTTATAAAATGAAATGCATTACCATGGTAACGCGCGCCTGATCTTCCGCAACGTGTGGTGGTGACTACAGTTACCGTAGTTACCGTACTGCTAATGCACTAGCGCTAGACATGGCTTGCTTGGCTAACATGGACCGCTGGCTTGTGCGTGGTGGTGGAGAAAAACACACAACAGGCATGTGCTTCTGTGTGTGTGTGTGTGTGTGTGTATGTGTGTGTGTGCTTCTGTGTGTGTGTGCTTCTGTGTGTATGTGTGTGTGTGCTTCTGTGTGCATGTGTGTGTGTGCTTCTGTGTGCATGTGTGTGTGTGTGTGCTTCTGTGTGCATGTGTGTGTGTGTGTGCTTCTGTGTGTATGTATGTGTGTGTGTGTGTGTGTGTGTGTGTGTGCGTGTGTGTGCGTGCGTGTGCGTGTGTGTGCGCTTCTGTGTGTGTGTGCGTGTGTGCTTCTGTGTGTATGTGTGCGTGTGCGTGTGTGCTTCTGTGTGCATGTGTGTGTGCTTCTGTGTGTGCGTGTGTGTGTGTATCTGTGTGTGCTTCTGTGTGTATGTGTGTGTGCGTGTGTGTGTGTGTGTGTGCTTCTGTGTGCATGTGTGTGTGTGCTTCTGTGTGTATGTGTGTGTGTGTGCGTGTGCGTGTGTGCTTCTGTGTGTATGTGTGCGTGTGCGTGTGTGTGTGTGTGTGAGGTCGGGAGGGACAATGGGATCCCATCTTAGCGGTAGCAAGCCTAACAGTTTGAGAACCACTGCTCTAGGCAGGCACAGTCCTTAAGCATGCCTTTTCCCCATGGCTTTCAGCTCTCGGTTCTCCCTGCATCTGGCCGTAGCTTCTCTATTTTGCTGCCATCGGCGGTTGGCAAAGGGATTCCATTTCCCCATATCAGCTTCACGTTCTGCTAATCTCTCTGAAGCTGAGCACTGGTCTTCTCACATCCATCAGCGAGTCGTCCGCTGCCTGGAGCTGCCACATGGGGGGGGGGGGGGGGGGGGGGGGGGTGGGGGACGACTTCAACCCCCGAAAGAAGACGCACATGACGACACGCGGAGCAACGCACAGGCAATGGGGACGCGAGGAAAGCGTACTTCACCCAGGCCGGACGCGAGGACGAGGCGCTAACGTGCGCGATTAGATCTTCACACGGGGGATGGAGCGTTAGCGTTAGCGCAGAGCCAGCGAGATGAAAGGAAAACGCATTGTGGTTCATTGTGTAGGTCACGTATGTAAGAGGAGTGCTTCTCGTATGTGAGGAGTGACTTCTCGTACGCGTGAGGAGTGACTTCTCGTACGCGTGGGGAGTGACTTCTCGTACCTGTGAGGAGTGACTTCTTGTACGCGTGGGGAGTGACTTCTCGTACGCGTGAGGACTGACTTCTCGTACGCGTGAGGAGTGACTTCTCGTACGCGTGGGGAGTGACTTCTCGTACGTGTGAGGAGTGACTTCTCGTACCTGTGAGGAGTGACTTCTCGTACGCGTGAGGAGTGACTTCTCGTACGCGTGGGGAGTGACTTCTCGTACGCGTGGGGAGTGACTTCTCGTACGCGTGAGGAGTGACTTCTCGTACGCGTGGGGAGTGACTTCTCGTACCTGTGAGGAGTGACTTCTTGTACGTGTGGGGAGTGACTTCTCGTACGCGTGGGGAGTGACTTCTCGTACGCGTGAGGAGTGACTTCTTGTACGCGTGAGGAGTGACTTCTCGTACCTGTGAGGAGTGACTTCTCGTACCTGTGAGGAGTGACTTCTCGTACGCGTGGGGAGTGACTTCTCGTACGCGTGGGGAGTGACTTCTCGTACGCGTGGGGAGTGACTTCTCGTACGTGTTTTGCATGTTACAAGGCGAGTGCCGAATGGCCGAGGGACGAACCCACGGCACAACAACATCCACAAGATCTCAAACAATGAAGCGACGCATGGAACCCATCCGTCCATCTCTCCCTGCATGCACGGCTCCGGTGGACGGTACGGCTGTGGGGAAGGGGTATACCGCCATGATATACGTACCCCTTCATCCCTCCGACAGCTCCTCTTTACGGGGCGTCGGGGGGGGGGGTCTCTGGGGGAACAGCGAGGCTGTGGAAGCGTATGTGAGCGGCTTCAGATAACCGGCTGATAAACCGCAGAGAGCACTGGCTGCGCGGCATCATAGTATTCCCCTTCTTCTCTGGGCTTGTTTCTTTTTTATTTTATGAATAAAGATGACGTGTGCGTGGCGCAGACACACAGCCCTGTGTTGCATAGAAGTACAAAGACAGACACGCGCGCGCGCACGCACTCGCTCACACACACACACACACAGGGATAAAGAGTCAGATGCTGATGCATGTTTTTTATGAACATATATATATATATATATATATATATATATATATATATATATATATATATATATATATATATCCAACACACACACTCCAGTACTCCCTACTGGGCCCTCCAAGTCCCCCCCCCCCCCCCCCCTCCAAGGCACTCTATAAGACTACATCCAGCTTTGATTGACAGGCAGCTCTCGCCGTACCCCTCTCCTCGGAGACCATCCCCCACTCCAATCAATAGAGCTTTGCGCTGCCGTGTAGCGCAATCACAAAGCGTCATTAGCCACACACCTGATCTGGGATCAGTACCGTCGGAGACGTAAACACAGCTGGGCTGTGCAACGACAGAAATAATAGTAATACAATCATCATCATCATGATTCTCAGCAGACGCCGCTGTGGTCGTCCGTTCTGTGGCGTGGGGCTCAAAGGTCGTTGGGCGTCGTCGTGGCCCGGTTGTCCTCGGCGACGGTCGTCAGGCTATCTCAGATAACGAGACCGAGGTTTGTGTGTTTAGGAGCGCTAATGACGCCGGGACACGTTTCCTGCTGGATGCGTCTCGGACATTTCATCTGGACATTGCCCCGAGATAAGACGGTTACAGCACGAGTACTACTGGAAGAGTACTACAGCACGAGTACTACTGGAAGAGTACTACAGCACGAGTACTACTGGAAGAGTACTACAGCACGAGTACTACTGGAAGAGTACTACAGCACGAGTACTACTGGAAGAGTACTACAGCACGAGTACTACTGGAAGAGTACTACAGCACGAGTACTACTGGAAGAGTACTACAGCACGAGTACTACTGGAAGAGTACTACTGCACGAGTACTACTGGAAGAGTACAACTGGAAGAGTACTATTGGAAGAGTACTACTGGAAGAGTACTATTGGAAGAGTACTACTGGAAGAGTACAACTGGATGGAGTGTGCATTGAAAACATGGATTAGGCATCGATTTCTCCCTGAAATTTGATGTTGATTTATGTTAACTAAATCTACTCTGGCAATTGTGCCATCTGTTCTGTTGTGTGCCTTGCAATCATCTACGTGTGTGTGTCTGTGTATGTTTGTAGGTGGTTGTGTGTATGATTGTGCAAGTGTGTATCTACGTGTGTGTGCGCGTGTGTATGTGTTTGTGCGTTTGTATATGTACAGTATGTGCATGTGTGTATATGTGTGTGTGTGTGTGTGTGTGTTTGTGTGTATGTGCATGTGTGCATGCGTGTGTGTGCATGCGTGTATATATGTGTATGTGTGTATGTGTATGTGCATGCGTGTGTGTGCATGCGTGTATATACAGTATGTGTATGTGTGTGTGTATGTGCATGCGTGTGTGTGCATGCGTGTATATATGTGTATGTGTGTGTATGTGCATGCGTGTGCGTACCGTGTCCAGGTTCTGCATGATGTCCTGGAAGGAGGGGTGCATGCGGAACTGTTCGAAGAGCTCCCTCTTGTAGAGCAGCGCGTACACCAGGTTGGGGTTGAGGTGCAGCGAGGTGGCCAGGCACGAGTTGATGATCTCCAGCATCATGCGGATCACCTCCTCGATCACGCTGAGGTCCTGCGCCTGGGGACACATCATCCATCCAGCAAAATTACTTTATTGACACAGCGTATTTTCGTATATATAATAATATGTATATATGTTTGAATACATATCAATACAATATATATATATATACATTTTATATTCATATTTCTTTGTAAGAGCCAAATAAGGACTAGTAATAATAATTTAGTTTAAAATTCATAAGAAATGTATTGGTTTAAAATGTATGATTTAGTAATACGTGCCACTACATTCTGTATTTTATTTGATAAATATATAATTATATATGTCGACGTAGGCCCATATATATTTATATACATACATACAAATATGTAGACACTAAATAAAGACAAATTATTACAAATAAACTTTTCAATCACAGAGATACCACACAGACAGATCACAGAAGGTTGGTTAGACCTAAGGAAATATTCCCCCCTCCCCCCCTGACGTTGTAGCATCAGCCCGTAGCGCAGACAGACAGGCGTGTGTCCTGCAGCCCCGTATGGATGTTTCATAGCATAGCATAGATGGAACCACATTGACAGCTTGGGGCCCCATGTACAGGGGCCAGAGAGCTGCCCTTGACAGTCCCAGGCCAGCTGTGCTCCAATCTATTTGGCGGGTGGGTCTGACGTCTTGTAACAGGAAGGGTACAATAGGATGACCGAGAGAGAGCGAATGTGGGGGCAAGTCAAGTGTATTTATAAAGCACCACGAACCCGAGTTCATCCACAAAGTTAAATATAGTTATTTTATTATTACTAGTTATTATAGTATTCATTTAAAGTTTATATCCTATAGCCCTCTTGTCTTGTTGTTGTTGTTTTGAGGTTTTTATTTCTATTTCTATGGACAGGACAGTGAACAGGGACAGGAAAGTGAGTTGCAGAGGAGAATGAATGACAGCACAAAGGTCGGACTCCAAGCCGATTTCCTTTTGTGGTTGCTCCAATTTTGATTGGCAGCTTCGATCGTTTGCTGCCTCATTTGTAAGTCGCACAGGAAGATGATCTAAATCATCTAAAGATGATTCTATGTGGACTGCATGGGAGTGGTGAATGGATGTATGAAGGCGAATGTGTGTACGACTGCATGGCTTCCCTGACAAGACACCACAAGGCTTGAGAAGAGTCTGTGGATTGATGGAATTGGTTTCCCAAGCAAAAGTATCTACTCAGAATCTCTGAGAGACATGAATGAGAC
The DNA here is from genome assembly GCA_026745465.1 of Lota lota. Lineage (NCBI taxonomy): Eukaryota > Metazoa > Chordata > Actinopteri > Gadiformes > Lotidae > Lota > Lota lota. Next base: position 9,002 of record JACYXH010000343.1, on the reverse strand, counting down.
AGAACCGCCATGTGCTTGTGTGAAGATAATGATATCCTGTCTTTGGTGTGAACAACAGCAGCCAAATCTGATGAAATGACGTTATTCTTATTATACGTTTCATATAGACGCTCCCTCACGGATGAAATTAGGAGACTTTCATCTTTACTTGTAATCTGCTGCAAGAATAAAATGAAACGTACTCGTATAAAAAAAGGAAATGGCAGCCCAAGCATAGTATGTATCTGTGTACACAGGCCCGGGCTTTTGAAGAACTTTATTAGACACACCTTTTAACATCAAACCTTTATCACGTGACATTCTTTGAATATTGTGGTTGTTATTTTTTTTTAAGAGGTTTTAATGTATTCAAAATCTCTATGTGTGCATGTGTATGCTTCCATTGGGTCCCATTTACTAACAATGTATTACCTGGTGAAAACCAGTTCATATGATACTTAATGTATCCACAGGTGGACAGACAGCGAGTGGTGGAGGACAGGTGTTCTGTAAAGGACGGACCGTGGCGAGAGGGAAAAGGCAGACTGAGAAAAGGTCTCCACCTTCTAGGGCCATGGGATACTAATGACCCTGACCCCTGACCCCCTACACACCAGCACACGCACTCACACAAACACACGGAAACACAGACCCTGACCCCTGACCCCCTACACACCAGCACACGCACTCACACAAACACACGGAAACACAGACCCTGACCCCTGACCCCCTACACACCAGCACACAAACACACGGAAACACAGACCGATACATGCTAACATGCATGGATGCATTCACAAACACACACACACAAACACACACTGATGAATGGACACACAACCACACACACTGACACTGATGCGCACAAACACACACCCAAACACACTGTTGCATGGACACAAACGTACAGACACACACACACGCACACACACACACACACTGATGCATGGACACACACACACACTGATCCACACACACACACACTAACACACGAGGGAGAGAGAGAGAGAGAACAGGAGAGGTGTGTGACAGCATCTCCTACAGAGCCTCATTAGAAGCTGCTGACGCGGCGAGCAGGTAACGGACCACAGTGGGGGGGTTACAGAGCCTCATTAGAAGCTGCTGACGCGGCGAGCAGGTAACGGACCACAGTGGGGGGTTACAGGGCGATGGGCAGCAAGTCGGGACGTCTTGCACAGTAACCGAATGAAGTAACGCAAATGATGCGTGCGAAACCAAAAAAACGCCTCACGCAAACCTTTCACGCACGCACGCACGCGCACACACACACACAGTATGGTAACACAATGTCTTACGCCTTTTAAAACCACGCTCACCAGGGAAAAATAAAGGTCACAGCGTTAAACGATGCCACTTATCACAATAAGTAGCTTCAACGAGCCGAGCGTTCAGTGGTGACACTGCCTGGCAATGGACGCTCCTGGAATACTCATGGTTATCTTAACCTTCTGCAAGTTCAAGTCTTGGATGTCCTAAAATGGACGCTTTTAATCAGGAAGTTG
>JACYXH010000342.1:115000-152002 GCA_026745465.1 Lota lota | reverse complement strand
AGCTGTCGTCCTTCTCTGATTCCACAGTCCAAGTCGTGCACTCGCAGAAAAACCAGAAAACTCCGTCGGCTTTTAATCAGTCTAAGAACTACTACAACCCCCAACGGCACATCTGGGATTCACTGGGAAAACGGTGCGTGACGAGTCAAGCTTCCCAAAGTTGTCTCGTTATAGAAACCAATCCTCATAGAGCATTTCTTTTTGATATCAAGTCAAACTCTTCCCGTCGCCGATGTTCCAAACAGTGGACCGATATGAACCAGGGAGCACAGAGCATGTTCATATTTGTGATAACGCTTTGGGATTATTACAAACTAAATGGAAAGTACGTTAAACATGTATATGAACACATCCACGGGGGTCTGTTCACTGATCATCAAAGATGTGTAGAGCAGGCTATAAATAGCCCTCCAGGCTGAACAGGCTTCGGTGAAGAAAAGGTCCATAAACCCCTCCATCAAGCCAGATACCTTCCATCAGCGTCTAGCGAGCAGTCTTTAGGTCTTGCGCATCAGAATATGCATCATGGGATTTTTTGTTGTTGTTGGCAATGCTCCGCCATTTTGAGATGAGAGAGAGAGAGAGAGTGTGAACGCCGCTGGGCCGCAACCCGGGCTTTTCAAAACGTGGTATCCCCCCCGTCTGCAGGACAAACACAACAAGGTCTCCCCATGAGGACAACGCATTTCACCATGCATTCCTCAACAACGACCAGGGCACCAGACGACCGGACCGAGGTCAAACTACCGGGGGGGGGGCGGGGGGGGAGAGGGGGGGGGGGGGAGGGTCAAACTACCGGGGGGGGACGGGGACAGAGGTCAAACTACCGGGGGGACGGGGGAACAGAGGTCAAATCTTACCGGGGGACGGGGACGGAGTGGTCAAACTACCGGGGGGGGGGGGGGGGGGGGGGGGGGGAGGTTCAAAATACCGGGGGGGGGCGGGGGGGGGGGGGGGGGGGGGGGGGGACATGGGAGGACAAACTACCGGGGCGGGACCGGGGACGGGACGGGAGGTCAAACTACCGGGGGGGGGGGTGGGGGGGGAGTCAAACTACCAGGGTGGACGGGGACAGAAGGATCAAACTACCGGGGGTGACGGGGACATAGGAGTCAAACCTACCGGGGGACGGGGTACGGAGGTCAAAACTACCCGGTGGGGGGGAGGAGGGGGGGGGGGGGGGGGGGAGTGTCAAACTACCGAAGGGGTGGGGCGTGGGGGGTGACCCGCAGGATGTGTTCAAACTCCCGGGGGGACGGGGACGGGACGGAGGTCAAACAAACGGGGGGGGGGGGGGGGGGAGGTGTCAAACTACCCGGGGGGACGGAAGGTCAACACTACCCGGGGGGGGGGGGCGGGCGGTCCCACTACGGGGGGGGGACGGGGGTGGTGACGGAGGGTCAAAACTACCGGGCAGGGGGGGGGGGGTGGTTCAAACTACCGGGGGGGGGGGGGGTGGGTCGGGGGGGGGGGGGGGGGGGGGGGGGGGGGGGGGGGTCAAACTACCGGACAAAGAGGCCGGAGTGTCGCCTGTTTGATCTTCAGCACCGACGACGGCGAGGGCCGCTGTATCATATTTAGAGTGTGGCCCCCGGGTGCGGAGAGCAGAGCCGCTCAGAGGGGGATCAGTCGTGGAGGTGTGGCACGCGGACCCCCCCCCCCCCCCCCCCCCCCCCCCCCCCCCCCCCCCCCCCCCCCCCACACCCACACCGTAGTCCACCGGAAGGCGAACATCATTGAGCCGCGTTGCAAATCTTGTTAGGCCGGGATAAACAAAACCACACGTAACCACGCCCCCACCGCGCGATCCACGCTGACGTACAGTAGGCCTAGTACCCCACTGGGGGGGCGGGCATCCTATTGGAGACGAGGGGGACCCTGTTTGGTCACAGGCACACGTTGCGGCTGGACCGGACCACTCTCCATGGGGGGTCCGGGGGAACAGGACCATACTGTGTGTGCCTCCCCATGAGTGTCTGGGGGCCCCGTTGGCACGATCCTGCGTGGCTTGTTTGTGTGGCCCTGCTCCTGTCTAATGAGCCTGTAACACACACACTGCTGGGCTCACACACTCAAAGGCTCCCTGTGTTTCCTCATCATGCCAGAGGGAGGGGGGAGAGAGACTGTGTGTGTGTGTGTGTGTGTGTGTGTGTGTGTGTGTGTGTGTGTGTGTGTGTGTGTGTGTGTGTGTGTGTGTGTGTGTGTGTGTGTGTGTGTGTGTGTGTGTGTGTGTGTGTGTGTGCGTGTGTGTGTGTATAATTGAGTGGGCACTGGTGCTGTTGGGGTGTATGTGTTTATGTGTGTTGGGGGGGCTTACTGTTTTGTCATCATTATCACATTTATATATAATAGATATTATAGGGATTTGATCGTATTCATTCATTCATATTTCACAGTCGTTTTACTGTATCAGCAGTTTGTAGTATTTAGTTAATGTGCTTATTTACTTACATTGTCGAGGAATAGCACGTGAGCATTCAACTCATTGATAAAGGTTTGTCTTGGTTCGGTTGGAGAGATGAGGGCAGGGAACGCAATAGGGACGCGGCTCCTTTAAGGGCGACCGTGTCGGCTGTTATATAGCTCAGTGACACCCCCACATTCACATAGACACACATTCACTGCTCGGGTGGCCCACCGTGCCACCACGCGAACCAGGGGGAAGTGTCTCTGACTAGCAGCGCTCCAAACAAGGTCGGACATAACATGTAACCAGGCGACCAGCGATTGCGCGCTATACGGGACAACGCTTCCTTAGACGTGCGGACGGTAACCATGATGCGGCGTCTCGAGTAGACTCCCATCAGCAGCGCAGCGAGGATTGCCAGACGGAGCGCCATGAAACGAATCCTGCATTGAGGTAAGCATCGCGCCGCTGTCGGTTGTCTTCTTCTGAATTCGTCATGATTCCGCCAATCATTCTGTTTGCCTGTAATTCGCGTACATGTGGGGTGCGTTGGTTTAATTCTTGCCCATATGCATTCGCTAGGCGCTTTTCTCTATGTGACTGGAGAGACGGACGGTCGGGTCGAGGAGAACAACTCGTTCCCCAGCCTCCCGGTGCTGAAGGAAAGCTTTCTGGTGACTAACGGAAGCATCCAGCAGGCTGGTGCTGGAGCCTGCTGCTTCTCAGGACAAGATAGCCGACAACAAAACGAGGGTTACCAAATGTGCGACATTAGTAGGCCTGTAACCAAAAAGAACACATCTACTCATTGTGTGGATGCGCTGCCGGGTGATTCTCTGAACGCGCCTGCTAGGTGGTGGTGGGGGGGGGGGGGGGGGGGGGGGGGGGGGTCGTTAGGGGCTTTCTGGTAATCCAGTTAATAGCCTTGAGGGAGTTAATACTGGACAGTCAAAACAGCAATGGCTGAACTAATTAAGGCCTCCCGGGCCAGTGTGTGGGTGTGTGTGTGGGGGCGTGTTTACTGTGGCATCAGTATGGTGTGTGTGTTCGGCCTTTACGCTTCCCCATTCAGTTGGATTTAAGAATGCGTCTCTCAGTCATTCAGAGGCAGCCTGACGGTCGGCTGTTTCTCATTCATTAAATCGACGCAACAGAGACAATATGGTGTCTGTCACTAGGCCGTATGGATATTGTCTTGAAATTCAGCAGGCACACCTTATTAGACGGAATACGAACTTAGATCTTTCCCCTTTCGCCCATAAATGCAGGACGTTTTTATGTTCTTATATGACAGGTGCGTGGCTTCGCTGTCGATATAATGTCACACGCTTTAGCACATTGGCGTCTACTTTAAATTAAAAAAAGAATCGATCTTCATAACGAGATCGAGACACTCCACCCCGCAGTCTATGAATCACCAGCAGCAGTGAGCCACCGCATACTGTCTGCTACCTACTTAGTCCCCACTGCTCCTGCGTTCACAGCGACCCGTTGGTCATCTGTGGAATGAGTTAGACCTGGTGGGTGATCGGCAGGAAATGGGATCGAGTCGCGGAATGCGTCTCCCACGCGTTCATCCTTTATCACCGGCCGCCATATGGACACCCGAAGCAGCCCACTCAATATTTATGCTGTCACCGTTAGGGGAGAGCGAGGCACGGCTATTGCCCTGTCAATTTGCTTGGGAACAAATGGTGCGTGTGTGTGTGTGTGTGTGTGTGTGTGTGTGTGTGTGTGTGTGTGTGTGTGTGTGTGTGTGTGTGTGTGTGTGTGTGTGTGTGTGTGTGTGTGTGTGTGTGTGTGTGTGTGTGTGTGTGTGTGTGTGTGTGTGTGTGTGTGTGTGTAAGTAATTTAAATGATTACTAGATGTGCCTCACATTCCGTACAGGCACGCGGTCGCCTTATCAGCGCTGCTCAGGTGTGATTGTATTAACTTGTGTGTGTGTGTGTGTGTGTGTGTGCGTGCACGTACGTGCGTGTGTCTCCACTCTGGCCGAGTGATGGAGCTGTCAGAAATGCCAAGTCTCCCTCCCCCAGGCTTCTTTCATAGATGGCTTCTGTCAGCCAGCGCAGATAAACATCCTCACAGAGCCACTGGTGGCCTGCACTGTAGGCCCCTGGGATGGCCTGGACCGGCTTCTGTCTGTCTGTCTGTCTGTCTGTCTGTCTCTGTCTGTCTGTCTGTCTCTCTCTGTCTGTCTCTGTCTCTGTCTGCCTGTCTGCCTGTCTGTCTGCCTGTCTGTCTCTGTCTCTGTCTCTGTCTCTGTCTCTGTCTCTGTCTGCCTGTCTGTCTGTCTGATATCATGACCTTTAAAGAAGAGCCCGGTCAGAGGTCTGGTTCTTCTTCCTGGGGGGCGGAGGCTGGGCGGGGGCAAGGTTATCAGGGGCACAGGTCAAAGGTCGGCATGCGTCTCCTCTGATGAGTAGAGATTCTAAAAGGCGGGGGTGTCTCCCTGTCCTGCTACGTCTCTTAATGCACTGCTCCTTTACCTCGCACGCACACACACACACACGCACATACACACATACACACATACACACGCACATACACACGCACACATACACACATACACACGCACACACACATACACACGCACACACATACACACATACACACACACATACACACGCACACATACACACATACACACTCACACACACACACATACACACATACACACGCACGCACGCACACATACACACGCACACATACACACGCACACACACACACATACACACATACATACACACACATACACACATACACACATACACGAACACACGCATGCAGAACCTTATCATCTATATCTCCGGACCCGAGCCACAGCTATCATCTCTATCCATCATCCACACACACACACACACACACACACACACACACACACACACACACACACACACACACACACACACACACACACACACACACACACACACACACACACACACACACACACACACACACACACCCTTTCATGTTTGTAAACTTGTTCTCGACTTCTCTTCAGTCAGTTGCCCTTTGACCTTTCCCTTCGACCCTTGACCCTGCAGAGGGCCAGGAGAGAGCTCAGGCTTGTTCCCAGGTGGACTGGGAACGAGAGACTTGTTCAACTCAAACGACAGAATCTTAAAGTCTTGCTGTTATTCTTTAATGGCAAGACTAATTTCCACAAATTCCCTGATTCTGTTTGGATTTGGTATGATTTCGGAGGGCCAATTTAAATGTTTGTTTGTGTGTCTTTGCATATCGTTCCTGAACACCAGAAGCGTTTTCTATGAGGATGGTTTGGCAGGATGCATAAAGCCCACGCCACAGAGGCAACTTCGAAGATGCTCCTTATCTTCGATAGTATTCGAGTACTAAAGTGTTTAATAAGTAGTACTTAGCTGTGGGAGTGCATCTAGTATTTCCATGTAGCAGAGGTGATGCCATGTTTAATAAATGCCATATTTGAAGCCTATGCGATGATAATTGAGTGGCGAGACTCACATGCAGCGATATGCGAGTGGTGGGGGGGGGGGGGGGGGGGTGCAGTAGGGAGTGTGCAGGATGCAGTGTACACATGACTGGCTAATCTTAGACTGCAAGCTCTGCCCCCCCCCCCCCCCCCCCCCCCCCCCCCCCCTCTAGGGGGGGATGCACATCGCTAGCCCTCTGCATCGTGTATGTGTGTGTGTACGTGTGTGTGTGTGTGTGTGCTTGTGTATGTGTGTGCGTGCGTGTGCGTGCTGAGAGATCAGCTTAGGCCTGTGTGTGTCTGTCTGTCTGTCTGTGTGTGTGTGTATGTGTGTGTGCTTGTGTATGTGCATGTATGTTTGTGTGTGTGCGCTCGTATATATGCATGCATGTGTCTCTCCTCGTATATGGGCACACAGCACACGATGAACTAAGGGCTCGAGTGTGAGTCTTCTCACGCGTCATAAAAATAAAAACTGGGAAGTAAATGTTGACGCCACGGGCGTGAACACAACCGATGGCGTGCAGAATGTACAGCGCTTGCTTTGGAGCACAGCCCGTTGAATGGGTTTCACAGGCCTAAGCTGATCTCTCAGCGCACACGCACGCAGGCGCACACACAGAGACAGACAGACAGACAGACAGACAGACAGACAGACAGAGACACACACACACACAGGCCCAAGCTGATCCGGCAGCACACATGCACGCAGGCGCACACACTCACATCGAACACACACAACAGTGCTCAGTTTACTGTTACAGACACAACCCCACCATCTGACGAAGATATCAGCCGCTCTCCCCTGAGCACGGGGGCCGAACAGAGGAGGGGGGGGGGGTGGAGGAAGTAGTGGTAGATATTTACAACAGATTGTGGAGACGAAGGGGTACGAGTGGAAGAGGGAGATGGAGGGGGGGGGGAGAGCTGGTGGGGGTGGAGGATATGCAGAACGGAGGTCAAAAGGACAAGGTTGTCATTGGGTGGGGGTGGGGGGGGGCGTGGCTTGGGTCTTCCTTGGTACCCTGTCCCCTTGGGGGACTGTAGTTAGTCCGGGACCCCGATCCCGTATCCTGGAGTGTGTGTCTCAGGGTCTCTTTCATCTTTCACCTGTCACGAACGCACGCACACACGCACGCACACAGGGTGTGTGCGTGTGTCACTCCAGATTCAACAACAGTGTTCTCAAGTTCTCATTCATGTTTCTTCTTTCTTGTCTACCTGCACACACACACACACACACACACACACACACACACACACACACACACACACACACACACACACACACACACACACACACACACACACACACACACTGATTGTTTAAGCAGCTGGCCCATGGAGCACACACACACACACACACACAACTTCTCACTAATCTCTGCCTTCACATCTTCACTAGGCAGTCACACACACACACACACACACACACACACACACACACACACACACACACACACACACACACACACACACACACACACACACACACACACACACACTGTCCTCTGTGTGTTGTCATGGGTTCCCAGGAAACAGGTAAAACTCAGAGTGCTGAGTGCCTTGAGAACCCCAACGCTGCTGACTTCCTCTTGTGTCTCGTGCCTCGAGTTTCATGCTGACTGACTAACTGGGTGTGTGTGTGTGTGTGTGTGTGTGTGTGTGTGTAATACACACTTCATTGAGCTTGAGAATCACTTCCTCTTCTCAGCGGAAGGCCAGGAGTGTGTGGACGTTTTGCTGAACGGGAGGAAAGGTTCTGAGACCACTTAATGCTCATTGACTCCTGCCACACACAGCCGGTAGAAACGCAAAGCAAGCAACAAAAAGAAAAGAGGTTGTGATCAAATATAGTGCTTAGTACTTTATGAACTTTAGACGTCACGTGACGATATGGATGGAGGGGTTTGTCGTAAGTTGGATAGACGGACAGATGGACGTCCTACGAATATCATTTCAGAAGACTCAATATATCACACATCAACTCAACCTTAGAGGAAATATCAGTCGAATGATGAGTGATATTGGAAAATGTCCATGTAGACTACATCTATATATCTCTACAGGGATAGCCTCGACTGCCTTAACGGTTGCCCTAAGAACAACTGGGAGGGCTGACAGTGTCCCGTTGTAAAATGATCGATTTTAGACCTATGATAAATGTATGTTATGGTAATTCATCAAGGCGTTTCTGTGTGTCAGAGAAGCACTACCCCAAAACTCCTCAAACATGAAGGGCTTAAGTATTTAAAAGAACAGAAGACCAATGAAAACGTAGTGTTTTGATTGAGTAGAACCCCATTGGCAACACTGCAAATACACTTTCCCAGGCTAGCTAGAGCTGGGAGCTTGACATCGCCGCCTTATGGCGCCCAGACCTTTTGCTGAAAACATCCCCAGACCCTACAGACGAAGGAACAGTGCATCAGTGTCGCGCTGATCAACATTAGATCCTCTGAGATTGTGCATCTCAGTCACAGAGATGGATGATCAGAGATGGAGAGTTCCTCCTTGTTTGCGTTGGGTCTGTGGTAGCGCTGTTAGCGTCATGGTGAGTGGCGCGTTTCCACGCCGATGGGATGGCGGTCGACACGGGTTTGCCTCGCTGCTGCCCAGCGAGAGGATGTACCGACAGCTCAGTCACACGGCACACACACCGCAGAGAAGAGGATGCCTAGGACCCTAACCCTAACCCTGTTGAACAGTAATAGGACAGTTACAAAATCACAATCGTGTTACAAAATAAGAGTCCCAATCGCTTTACACGAGAAGGGTCACAATCGTGTTACAAAATAAGAGTCCCAATCGCTACACGAAGGTCACATCGTGTACAAATAAGGTCCCAATCGCTTTTACACGAGAAGGGTCACAATCGTGTTACAAAATAAGAGTCCCAATCGCTTTACACGAGAAGGGTCACAATCGTGTTACAAAATAAGAGTCCCAATCGCTTTACACGAGAAGGGTCACAATCGTGTTACAAAATAAGAGTCCCAATCGCTTTACACGAGAAGGGTCACAATCGTGTTACAAAATAAGAGTCCCAATCGCTTTACACGAGAAGGGTCACAATCGTGTTACAAAATAAGAGTCCCAATCGCTTTACACGAGAAGGGTCACAATCGTGTTACAAAATAAGAGTCCCAATCGCTTTACATGAGAAGGGTCACAATCATGTTACAAATGCAGAAACTACACCGTGGTTAGGCTCTCTTCTCCATGGTGTCTACTGTACACATCAAAGGTCACTCGGTTCCTCTGAAACCATCATGGCGTAATGTTTCTAACGGGAACAACCTATGCGGTCCAAAGTTGTTTTGGCTTTTTTCCCATAGACTTATTTCAAGTCGCTTTTTTAATCCGATTTTCAAACGACCGCTTCCAGGGTCGATTGCTCATTGGTCGCTTTCAGGCCCCCCCACGCTAACATGTGATCCTGCCCCCCCCCCCCCCCCCAGGCGCTCCCGGCTGGGTGGACATGGCCCAGTGATGAACGGCGCGGTGGTGCCCGACAGCCCCGAGCTCTCCTCCTCCTGCCCGCTGCCCGACTGGCGAGAGTTCTGCGAGCTCCACGCGCGGGCCTGCGCCGCCGACTTCGCCCACAAGTTCCAGCGCTTCCTGACGGAGAACCCCTGCTACGCCTCGCCCGGCGCCGACCTCAGCTTCTCCCGCCACTTCTCCCAGCACTTCCTGGACTGCTTCTCGGCGGCGCTGAGCCAGGCGCGGGAGAACCAGGCGGCGTCCCCGGGGGAGGACGGCGGCTCCGGGGGCCCGCCCAAGTACAGCATCGTCCCCTTCCTGGGCATCCAGGGCTGCCCGCTGTCCTACGGCCACGACCTCTACCAGAGACGCAAGGACGCCGGGGCCTCCAGCGAGTCTCTGGACAGCATGGACAGCCTGGGGGGCGTTGGGGGAGGGGGGGGCGTGGACGGAGGAGTCGGCGGCGGCGGCAGCGCCTCGTCCCGAGGCCCCCAGGCGTCCCACAAGGTGCCGGCGCTGGGCCAGTCCCGCAGCTCGGAGGACGTGTCGGTGAGCCACCCCAAGGCGCGCTTCAAGAAGGGCTTCTCGCTGCGCAACATGAGCCTGAGCGTGGTGGACGGCGTGAAGGAGATCTGGCACCGCCGCGCCTCCCCGGAGCCCGACGCCGCGCCCGGGGCCCGGAGGGCCAACGGCGGCGGCGGCGGCGGGGGGGGGGAGGCGGGGTGGCGGGGGAGAAGTGGTCCCAGAAGCTGCGGCTGCCCAGGGGGTCCCAGGGCCACAAGGCGGAGCTGCTGGAGGTCCAGAGGGAGGGCGCGCTGAGGTACATGGTGGCCGACGACAGCAACTGCGTCGGGGCGGCGCAGTGGCAGAAGTGCCGGCTGCTGCTGAGGAAGACCAAGAGGGAGGAGGAGAGGGAGAAGTTCTTCCTGGAGTTCTACGTTCCGCCCAAGGTATGAGGTGGTTTTCTGTAGAGCCCGGTGGCCTGTGTTCGCTCTAAAGCTTTCTGCTCACGTTTGACTACGCTGTACACGGTTGCTGAAGGTACCAAAGGTACACGCATGGTAACACACACACACGCACACACACACACACACACACACACACACACACACACGTTGGTGAAACAGCGGAACCTGAGTGGTGGACATGGAAAGGTTCTGCAGTGAAAGAGCAAGAGAGTGTCTGCAGAGCCGCAGGGACAAGACGCATAGCTTGGAGCTCTTTTAAGGCCCAGGAACATTGACTCCCAAGTCCACACAGGCCTGCATCCAAATCCTTTGCTGCGCACACATCTTACACGCCGACACATTTGTGGAAGTGGGACTTCCACATCGTTGCCCCTGTCTTCAAGATGACTGAGAGGCTGTGCAGCTGAGTGTGTAGATCTTCTGCTGTTGGCCTTTGATCAATGGGGGGTAGAGATGGGGGAGGGAGGGGAGGGAGGGATGGTGGACAGGTGGGGAGAAGATCTTTCTTAAAGGATCTGAGGGAGAGACAGGGGTGGGGGTGATAATGCTTTATTTACTTACTAGATACTCCATCATTTTCATAGCTGACATTAGCTCTGTATCATAAATATCAAAGTTCTCACATCTTCAACACAGTGGCTGTGAAACACCGGACTTATTGGAAAGTACAGTTATTATTTGTTTTTCAGCTTTAACAATTCAGTTTCAGTTTTCCGTGAAGTCTCTTCCTCATTCCGGCCAAAGGTTAAAAAGCAGAAACAGAAACGGAGATGAACTGCCGCCCAACGTAGTGCAACATCCTCCCGTGTCCAGCCCGGTCGGAAGGCCACGGCCGCATTTAAGATGCAGAGTCGGCGGCTTCTTAAGGGATGGTTGCCGAGTCATAAAAGCCCGTTCTTGCCTGCTCACGGCGGACCGGTTTTGGCTCCGTCCCCGTCAGGGCCATCAATCTGCCCACTGCCCCCGGTGGCTGGGAGAGAACACTGCGCCACAGCAGCACCCTGCATGATGACACAGCAGGAGGGCCTGCAGAGGACGGGCTGGCTCCTCCGTCCTCTCCATCCATCCACGAGTATGGAACTACATCAAGGACTAGCACGCTAGCAATGTGTACCGATGTGAACCGACGCCCAGATGACTCATAGCCTCGTGTCTTTCTGGAAGAAGACTTTCGCTAAGATGTAGCCTTTAGCCTCATAGCTAGCAGGTCGACTAGAAGTCTTCTTAGCTCACCCATTGCCATCAACACTGCATGTGCAATAGGAGCCCTGCCTTCCACCAAGCTAACACTCTGGTTCCCGACAGGGTGACGTGTTTCGGCAGCTCTAAACAAACACTCGTGGCCACGGTAAAAGAGCAGGGAATGTCCTGTTTAGAACAGGAAGTGGCTGCTGAGGTCGACTCCGGGGACACGAGCTGTTTAGATGTGTGGAGGGCAGCCAACTACACGGGCAAATCAAGATAAGAGTGTGTTTCTCCAGACAGATCCGCAGATAAGCTGCGGCCAGATCACCCGTCTGCCCCTCTCTCTTAAGCCCTCCCCTGTCCTTCTTTCTCTCTTTCTTTCTTTCACTTCATTTTCCTTTCTTTATTTCCTTCCTTCTTTCTTTAGATTTGTATTGTCTTTCTTTCCTCTATTTGTTCTCTCTCTCTCTCTCTCTCTCTCTCTCTCTCTCTCTCTCTCTCTCTCTCTCTCTCTCTCTCTCTCTCTCTTCCTTGACGGAATATTGATTTCTGTGACTCATCAAATCTGTTCAGGAGTGTTAAGACGATGAGAGGACGGCTCTCGAGAAGCATTGTGTGTGTGTCGAATCATCTCAGAACATAAGGAGCGTTGGAGAGTAACACCCCTCAGTAAGTCTGTACCATAAGGATGTTCTCCTGACCGTGCATTCAAGTCAACACCGGATCAACAATCAAGTCTGCAGCGAGCTCGATCTCGCTCCACATCGCATCCCTTAACACCTTAACGCTTAACTTAACTCTTAACACTTAACTTAACTCTTAACACTTAACCCAGAAAACGAAAGCTCCGCCTCCCAGCTCTCTGATGGGGACGATGTCATCGTGTGTGTTTTGAAGGGCGTGTCTCTGTGTGCCCTTAGTCATCAAAGCCCAAAGTGAGCATCCCCCTGTCGGCCATTGTGGAGGTGCGGACCACCATGCCTCTGGAGATGCCGGATAAAGACAACACCTTTGTCCTCAAGGTAGGCTCAGCTCTTCAGCACTCACTGCTCTTCACCACCACCAACGATGAGAGAGAGAGAGAGAGAGAGAGAGAGAGAGAGAGAGAGAGAGAGAGAGAGAGAGAGAGAGAGAGAGAGAGAGAGAGAGAGAGAGAGAGAGAGAGAGAGAGAGAGAGAGAGAGAGAGGAGAGAGAGAGAGAGAGAGAGAGAGAGAGAGAGAGAGAGAGAGAGAGAGAGAGAGAGAGAGAGAGAGAGAGAGAGAGAGAGAGAGAGAGAGACTTTGGTTTAGAGATAGAGCTTCTTGTGTGTGGGACTCTACAGGTGGAGAACGGGGCAGAGTATATCCTGGAAACCATCGACTCGCTGCAGAAGAACTCCTGGGTAGCAGACATCCAGGACTGCATAGACCCAGGGTAAACCAAGATAAACATTTGCTGTTGGCTGTGCATGGAGAGAGACGAATGGAGAGTTTGGAGAAGGGGGGATGCTGTGTTTGTGTGTGCGTATGTGTTTTGGGGGCTGGGGGAAAGAACATAGTCATTAATCATCCTGTTAGTGGAGTTTTTGACGTTTCTGTAGCACAAATATGGATGTGCATATACACACACACACACACACACACCAAACAAATACACACACACATATACACATATACACAGACACACACACACACGTACACAGTCTCACCCATTAGTCTGAGTTTGTCAACGAAGCCCAGTGTACACACAGACCTCTCATTTGTGTGCCCTGTGTGTGTACGCTGGCTGGTGTGTGTTTTTAGGATGAGTGTGTGTGTGTGTGTGTTTACGTCCTGTTTCCATCCACACACACGTGTGCGTGTTGTGTAGCCATACACAGCCTGCTGCTTGTTTACAGGGACAGCGGGGACGACATCGAGCTGACGTCCTGTCCCCACGGACAGGCGGCCAAGCACTGCTCCATGGTGTCCTCCTGCAGCTGTGAGCTCCTCTCAGAGGGTGAGGAGACGAACCCTACCCTACCCCCCCCCTCTCCTCTCCTCTCCTCTCCTCTCCTCTCCTCTCCTCTCCTCTCCTAAACTCCTCTCCTCTCCTCTCCGCTCCGCTCCTCTCATACTCTCCTCTCATACTCTCCTCTCCTCTCCTCTCCTCTCCTCTCCTCTCCTCTCCTCTCCTCTCCTCTCCTCTCCTCTCCTCTCCTCTCCTCTCCTCTCCTCTCCTCTCCTCTCCTCTCCTCTCATACTCTCCTCTCCTCTCCTCTCCTCTCCTCTCCTCTCCTCTCCTCTCCTCTCCATCACAAAACTACTTTATACAGCACTGATGCTAGATGGGTTTTGAGATGGATATGCCTTTGTTGTTGTAATTGTAGTAACAGTAGTCTCAGCAGCAGTAGCAGTAGTGGAAGCATGCATGTGCGCGTACTATACAATCACACTGTTTTACGGTGGACTCCATTCAAACCCATCCGTTCATGTTATTCTGCTGTGAATGTTGCGTGTGCTCAGGCATATACCGGACACCCGAGAGGTCCTGCGGTACTGCAGCCGAGCCCTACAGCGCCCCCTCAGTCCGCTGCCGGGAGTCCCCCTTCACCCATCACCCGTTTCACATGCCCCTGGAACGCTTCCTCCAGTCCCCCGAGGCACAGAGCTCCAGCACCCACCCAGGTAGGGAGCGCTGGGGGAGGGAGGGCTGGGGGAGGGAGGGAGCGTTAGGGATGAAATAGTTGTTATTGTCGTTTATTAATGAGTGTATTGAAGTGGTTGTTATTGTCGTTTATCAATGAGTGTATTGAAGTGGTTGTTGTTATTGTCGTTTATCAATGAGTGTATTGAAGTGGTTGTTGTTATTGTCGTTTATCAATGAGTGTATTGAAATGGTCAAATGCTTTAGCAACGCCCACTGTATTCATGTCCTGCTGATGAGGCCCACGGGCCTTGTTCACCTGGCGGCCATCTTGTGGTTCTAAACGCTTCCTGGCGTTGAGAACCACGATGGAAGCAAAGATGGCCGCCAGGTGTAAACGGCTAACTGAATTGAATTGAATTGAATAGAATTGAGTCGAGCCACCATGACACACAAACAACCCGACAGAGCCGACAGAGCGCGTGTGCGTGTGTGTGTCTGCGTGTGTGTGTGTGTGTGTGTGAAGGCGGCGCGGGCGCGGACCGGGCGAAGGAGACGGACGGGGAAGACGCCGGCCTGGGCGCCTACCCGTGGTTCCACGGGACGCTGTCCCGCGTGCGGGCGGCCCAGCTGGTGCTGGCCGGGGGCGCACGCAGCCACGGGCTGTTCGTGATCCGCCAGAGCGAGACGCGGCCCGGCGAGTACGTCCTCACCTTCAACTTCCAGGCCAAGGCCAAGGTGAGGAGGAACACCCGAACACGGTTTCGCGCAGATGGACGTCCTGTGTGCTGTCTTCGGTAACCCTGTTGAACTCCAGCTCTGGAAATCAATAAGCGTGAAACCAGGCAACCACACAGGGAGCCATTACGGACGGAGTGGATCTGTCCGTGAGGGCAAAGAGCCTTTTATTCAGTGGTCGTGTGGAGGCGTAGAGGAACAGAGTGGGTTAGTGGGGGCCAGAGGCCTCCCTGATGGAAGTGCTGTAATGTCACGGCGCGCTCCCCCTGGTGTAACCTGACCCCCCCCCCCCCCCCCCCCCCATCCTAGCCGAGGAAGAGGAAGAGGAAGCTCCGCCTCTGGTCAGCCCTGGCGTTGTGTTGCACTGGGACACACAGAGCTCTCGCTCTCTCACTTCTTTTGTTTTTCATCCATGATGATATATTGTCCTTTTGTTTCTTCCTGCCTTTGGTTTCTCTTTCTTTCTCTCTTTCTGTGTCCGTCTGTCTTCAATGCATTAATTATTTCCTTCTTTATTTCTTTCCTGTCTTCATCTCCATCTTCCCTCCTGCCTGTACCTTTATCTGAGACCTCTTCTTCTCCTTCTTCTTCTTCTTCTTCCTCTTCTTCTTCTCCTTCTTCTTCTTCTTCCTTCTTCTTCTTCTTCTTCTTCTTCTTCTTCTTCTTCTTCTTCTTCTTCTTCTTCTTCTTCTTCTCCTCCTCCTCCTCCTCCTCCTCCTCCTCCTCCTCCTCCTCCTCCTCCTCCTCCTCTTCCTCTTCCTCTTCCTCTTCCTCTTCCTCTTCCTCCTCCTCCTCCTCCTCCTCCTCCTCCTCCAGCACCTGCGTCTGTCGGTGAACGAGAGCGGCCAGTGCCACGTGCACCACCTGTGGTTCCACACCGTGTCGGACATGCTGCGCCACTTCCACGCCCACCCCATCCCCCTGGAGTCGGGGGGGTCCGCCGACATCACCCTGCGCTCCTACGTACAGGTGCAGCGCTGCTCCGCCACAGGTACACACACGCACACACACACACACACACATGAGTGCGCACACACATACACACCCACAGGCACACAAGCAGACACATGCACAGGCATACACACACACATACACACATGAGTACGCACACGCATACACACACACGCACGCACACAAGCACAGGCACACACACACACACACATACACACACATGAGCACCACACGCATACACGCGCACACATACACACGCACGCACGCACACAAGCACAGGCACACAAGCACACACACACACACACACACATACACACATGAGTACGCACACGCATACACACGCACGCACGCACACAAGCACAGGCACACACACACACACACACACACACACATACACACATGAGTGCGCACACACATACACACCCACAGGCACACAAGCAGACACATGCACAGGCATACACACACACATACACACATGAGTACGCACACGCATACACACGCACGCACGCACACAAGCACAGGCACACAAGCACACACACACACACACACACACATACACACATGAGTACGCACACGCATACACACGCACGCACGCACACAAGCACAGGCACACAAGCACACACACACACACACACACACACACACATACACACATGAGTGCACACACACATACACACCCACAGGCACACAAGCAGACACATGCACAGGCATACACACACACATACACACATGAGTACGCACACGCATACACACGCACGCACGCACACAAGCACAGGCACACACACACACACACACACACACATACACACACATGAGCACCACACGCATACACGCGCACACATACACACGCACACAAGCACAGGCACACAAGCACACACACACACACACACACACACATACACACATGAGTACGCACACGCATACACACGCACGCACACAAGCACAGGCACACACACACACACATTCACACACATGAGCACCACACGCATACACGCGCACACACAAGTACACACACAAACATACACACACATCCCTTAAACATTCACCATAATAAGCAAAATAATAATGGGGTTAAAAAAGAGATCTGAGGAGATCTGTTCAACTCTTCTCTCAACTGACACTTCTCTGGAGGTCAGCAGAGGCTGACCAGTGAAATACAAGTCTGGAAAGATTACAGTTGATTGGCCGTCGGAAATGTTGAGACTCTCTATCTTGGCATGGAATGAATGCCCTCCTGTGCAGGAGAGAGCGAGGGAGGGGGAGAGTGAGGGAGAGTGAGGGGGAGAGTGAGGGAGGGCTGGGGAGAGTGAGGGGGAGAGTGAGGGAGGGCTGGGGAGAGTGAGGGGGAGAGTGAGGGAGGGCTGGGAAGAGTGGGGGGGAGAGTGGGGGAGGGCTGGGGAGAGTGAGGGAGGGTTGGGGCGAGTGAGGGAGGGCTGGGGAGAGTAAGGGAGGGTTTGGGAAAGTGAGGGGGGGATTATACTACAGGGGTTTTACATGCAGCCGCTGTCCCCATCCCGCCCTGATGGACCACAATGACTCCCTCTGTTCCTCCCAGGCCCTGGGCACACACACACACACACACACACACACACACACACACACACACATGCAAGTGCACACACACATACACACACACACATGCATGCATACACACACATACACATTTACACACGCGCGCACACACATTCACGTGTATGTGCACGCACAAACGCACAAACACACATTCTCCCAAGATGTGGAGTGCGATGGTTGTATTGGTGCTGTGGTCCGACCCGCCGTGCGTGTTAGCGGTTAGCGGTAGCTCGTTCTCGTTGCGCTCCCCTAGCGTCGCGGCGCGCGGCTCAAACCCTAAAACTAAAGCGAAAGCGCCGGTGCATCGCAGAGAGAGAGCGTGCATTTGCCGTGTTTCAGTGTCTGCTCTTCCTCTGCGTCCCTCCATGTGTTACAGATGTGCCCTCTGTCCCCCCTGTCCTCGCCCCACCCAGAGACCTGGGCTGCCGGACAGACCCAGCCCAGCCCGGCCTGCACCTCCCTGGGGCCCCCCCACCTGCAGGGCCCCCTGCCGACACCCCCCTCTCCTCCAGCTCCTCCTCCTCGCCCACCACCCTTCCTTCCCTCTCCCGCAGTGACCCGGGTACAGGAGGAGGTGGAGGAGGAGGAGGGGGAGGAGGAGCAGGAGGAGGTGGAGCAGGGGGAGGAGGGCTGCACAGCAGGAGCAGCAGCTCAGAGCGACTGCTGGAGGCCTCTAGTGGTGGCTCAGAGGACTACCACGACGCAGAGGGCAACCGCAGGACCCGAGCCGTAGAGAACCAGTACTCTTTCTACTGACGGCCCGGCCGGGGTCCAGTGAGACGGGTTCTAGCGCCGGTAAGAGACGGGCCGAGAGGGTCCGACACCGAGTCCAGCCCCAACACACTCGGAAAAGGAGAAGGGAAGCTTTGCTGCCGGTCATGGTCCAAAACCCCTGGATCAGTTATCGCTTTTGTTTGCTTTTGATTGTTTGTTTGTTTGTTTTGGTGTTTTCTGTCATCCTGAGGCAGCTTCCTGCCCCCCCCCCCCCCCTGCAGCAGTGTGTTCTCCCTGGACCCCCGTCATGTTTCTTAGCTCAGGAGAACCGCGCGGCCGGCGCCATGCATAAACGGAGCGTTTATGCAAACGAGGCTGTGGGGGTCATAGGTCGTACAGTATAGATGTGGGGATACAGCAGGAGGCGGATGCCGTCGGAGGGAACCCAGAGGAAGTCAATCCGGAGGAGTCATATGGCATTGATTCGCCTCGTCAGACCCACTTCCTGGACACTCCTAACCACAATTCCCCAGGAGCGGAGCTTGTGTCCCCACCCGGGCTGAGGGATCAAGGGCAGAAGGACTGAGAAGAGAGGCCCCTCCCCTCGGAGCTCCCGTCCCCCCCCCGTCACCCCGCCCGTCCCCCCCCGTCCCCCCCCGTCCCCCCCACCCCCCCACCATCCCCTTCCTGTTTGTGAAGCTGCTCTCGGTCTGTGCCGGATATCCTCGCTTTCCCTGTGGACTGCTTTTACAAAGTCCTGCCGGAGATCATGTAAACACTCTCAAACGCTCGGCTAAGGAGGTCTCCAGGCCTTTTGAAGAGCCTGGACTCAGATGAGCTGACTGACAGTGTTAACAAGTGGCAGACATGCCGCCATGCAGAATAATACTATTGATGATGAGACTGGTTAAATGTAACTGAAGACCTGAATACGCAGCGCACACACACACACCACTATTGTGCATAATAAGACAAAAGAAATCAACCGGCAGGTTAAATATTTAGCCGTTTCTGCATAACAGTCCAGAACGTCACCATCTCTCAATCCTTCATATTCATAAAAAGTATTCGGTTTTCGGACGTCGTTCCGGAAAGGCGTCTTTTTGTGTTCATGGATTGCATCAGGAAATTCAAGATGGGTTCCTTCCATAACAAGTGGGGCATTATGAGCTCCAGACACAGCCTCACGGCAGGATGCTTTCCACTCCGGTGCAATGCCAAACGGCTGCCATGAGTGTTGCTGTGAGTGTGTGGTGTTTTCTGAGAACCGGACTTGTTACCGGTGGATGTGCATCGTTTTCCCAAAACTTGACCAGGATCCTCCCCCCCCCCCCCCCCCCCATCTGATGCAGGTTCTGTTCTCCCTCCAGTGGGTTCTGCAGCAGAGAGAACCCCTGTGGTTCTAGAGGTGAAGGCCAATGAGAGCTTCGTTGAAACCAAAACCCAGCAAAGGATGGGGGAAGATGGACAGACTGGTGAACACCGGAGTGGGACTGGTGAGGCACCACAGTAAAATAACTGTGTGGCCGAGCTGGAAAGGACGGAGCCGTTGATTTCTATTGAGGATTGGAATTGAAGTCGTTTAGTTTTAGTTTGAAGAACACCTTCACCCGACTCTTCGGGTCCAGGAATTTTATGCAATGGAAAAGGAAACTAACTTTTGCACCTTTGTAAAGCATTTGAACCCCATCCCCCATCCTCCCTTTTCCTCGATAGATCCATAACCTAGAACCAGGGCACCTTCGCTTAACGTAGATATAGATGGAATAGAGGTACATGCTTTCCATAGCATTCTTTTTTTTTTTGGATAGGCTAAACTTGCACAAGTGAATTTACAAATGTTGCTGGTTACAGGCAGGTGTGTATATATATATGTATGTATATATATATATATGTATGTATGTGTATATATGTATATATATATATATATATATATATATATACACACATACACCCTGTTTTCAAACAAGGAGCACATCAGTTGGAACGAATGTACCATGAAGATGCTTCTGTCTTTTCACGTAGTCCCCGTTATGAAATTGAAATGGTCAGTCTGGTCGGACTAACCTTGGAGTGGAGAGACAGCTATGTGCCAATTTAAATCCTATTTTTTGACAAGTATTTATTTCTCAACAGTTTGAAATGACTTTTTCCTATCGAGTTTTATTTATGTACTGTAATTTGATTATTCTTGAAGAAATATCCTCAGTTGGTCACTAGGGCAAACATTTTTCTTTTCTTTTCTTAACACTAAAGCTGATTTCTGTTGTTTGGCTGAGTTTTGAAAAGTCCGTGCAGTTTTGTACAAAGTGATGTACTTGACATTCTACTTTATATTTCTGTGAATAAAACGTAATCAAACTGTAGCAAAATGTGTGTGTTTCTTTTGTCAATTACAATTTTGAGTTCCTAGTTAAATACTCCGCATGTTAACATTGTATTTGTCAATACATTTAAATTTGAAAATAGTGTTAACTCGTAAGATTGCTAGTGATATCGAACATTATGATGACTTACTATTTATCCCTATAAGAAAGGGACAAAAACTGCTGTTAATTTCTTAGGAACCTTGATTAAAACCTATACCTATAGCGCCTAACAAAACTCAACAAGAAAGCAAACAGACGTTCTCTTTTGGAGAAACTCACGGGCTTTCAGAGACAATGAAACTGAAACCAAAAGGGTTGGATTCATGATGCCAGGGCTTGGTGTTTTAATTTTTTTAAACCAACAGATGTGCCTTTGTCTACTGATCCACTATTATATTATATATATTGTGTGTGTGTGTGTGTGTGTGTGTGCGTGCGTGCGTGCGTGTTTGTGTGTGTGTGTGTGTTGTGTCCGTATGCGCATGCAAGTTTAAGGTGTGGTTGTATGCGTAAACATTGGATCTGTCCATGATTAACAGCCGGGTGGACACAGCCTCACGTCTCATCAGCTATAGGTCCGTGTTAACCTGGCTGGCTGTGTTAGTCTAGTAACGCAACTATCAACTAGGTTATGCTGGTAGACTTAAGGAGAACAGACCCAATGTCCGTGTTACACCACCTCTAAATGATACCTCTGTGAAAGGAAGCTCATCGTTTTAATGGCTGCCAAAGCCCCCTACAGGCCAATAGTTGGAACTAAAATGAACCAAATAGAATTAATAACAATGTAGCACATTATTCATTTTTTATATTTCATCCTTTTGCAATTATTTCCCCCCACTATACACCTTCTTGCACTACAATACCAGTGTAAAACTGTGGTGTGGTGCTTCTGTCAACACAATTGGTTTGACCTGGTTCTGTTATGGTTATTGGTTAACGTTTATATGTTGTCTCCTATCACCAATGTTCTACAATATTAAACGGTAAGATTGTGTTTAATAATTGTTTTCCTAAATATGTTAATAATTGCAATGCTAGACGTTAACCACGTGTAACCTTTTCTTTTCTAACAGACAGCAAGTATTTTCTTTTGATGTATTTTATGGTCATGTTTTTTGTGTATAACGAAGAATATTAACTTGAATAAACTCATCTCATTATTGCATATTACATCACAAAAACGCCACTTAAACGCGATTTTATTGGAGATACTTCGTTCAAGCAATTCTTTCCTGACACAGAAGAGTGAATTAAAAGCACCACCATTAGGACCATTTACACCAGTACATGTTTGTATTCAACAGATCCATATTGTGTGTTCCTCCTGCTGATTTCAGTGTTGGGAGATTCAAGTGACTTTTGTGTGGGAATGTCTGCACGGCATTCTTCTTGAACTAAAACATCGTAACATAAATGACGTCCACTGTTTTGCATCAACAATAAATAGCTTTAATCATCTACCGTTGTACAACATCAGAAAAAAAATAAAACCAACCCCCCCCCCCCTCAAACCCAGGGACTCAGCGGACATGGATCAGGATCAACCCTCCGATGGCCAACAGAACCCCCACGGTCAACTCCATCACCTTACTCCTCTTCCACTTCTCAAAGCTCTGCCTGCGTCTCTCCTCCAACCACTCCTTCCTGGCCCGGGCCCGCTGCTCCCGCTCCAGCTGCTCCCCGTAGTGAGCCCGGTAGAAGGCGTCGAAGTCAAACATGGGCCTGCCCCCGACCCGCCCGTACTGCTGCCGGGAGGCAGAGGGCCCGGGCTGCTGGCGCCGGGGCCCCGGGGGCCCGCTAGGGGCCTCCTTGGACGAGGGCCTCCCGGCGCTGTGGATGTCGGACGAGCCGAGGACGCCGCTGTCGTACTTCCTCCGCAGGCCGACGTCGCCCAGCACGGTGTACGCCTCGCTGACCTCCGAGAAGCGCAGCGCGGCCTGCTCGTCGCCCTGGTTCTTGTCGGGGTGGAAGATGAAGGACTGCTTGTAGTACGCGGTCTTGATCTGGGACTGGGTGGCATGCGGGGACACCTTGAGGAGGTCGTAGTAGGCCGTCCTGCTCCTGTACAGGGGGCCCGCCTCTTTTGTGCGCTTGCTACTGTAGCCTCTCGTAACGTTCCTGAGCTGTAGGATATGGAGGCGATGTTTCACTTGTTGAGGTCTGAATGTGTTGCCTGGTAGGCCTGTACTGTCCCCAGGCTGAGCTAACGTACGGACGAGCGTGCTGAGCTCTCTGAAGTGTTGGGGTGAGGTAAAAGCTTCAGAACGAACAGCAGCAGCCACGACATATCCGTTATTGCTCCAGCATGTCATCCTACCAACCAGCAGACCTACCCGGAGCCCCGGTTGAACACCTGGAGATACGAATAACGCTGTTTTATGGACGTGCGCGTTTTGGATCAGTTCTACAACCTGTTCGACACCGGGACCCAGCGGCATCAAACCCAACCATGGCCGATTTTGAGTTACGTGTTTTATTCCGGAACGTTTTCGAGCCTTTGAGTACCTGTCTGCAGTTGTTTTGCTTTTTGAAACCGGCTTGTTTTCGCACAGGCCTTCAGCGGACTCCGTGGCTCCGGTTGGTTTCCAGCTTGAGAACAGAGGAGCCCCTTGGGTCGGGAGGACGGGCCGACATTGGGTCTGCAGAAGAGCGGACAGCCCGTGAGCCCCGGTGCTCAGTCTCTGACTGACCTCTGCCATCTTCCTGGGGCCGCCAGGGCCGGAGGAAAAACAAGGAAGCACAGCTTGGGTATCCGGTACGTCCACCGTTGACCAATCAGGGTCCATGTAATCAGGAAGTAGTTGTCAAAGCCAACCAATCATAACGAACGAGTACATAATAAACAAAAGTATTAATTGATCGGTCATCTGCTGTTAAGTAACACACAAAGTGTGCCATCATTTATACGATACAATACCACCAGGGTCATCATTTCCATCACAGTTTTACCGTACTATAAAACAATGTTACCGCAGCAGAAAAAGCACTGTCTCTTTACCACGGACAGGGCGCATGGCACGACGTCATGTCCGTCCAGCTCAAAAGACGTCATCTATTTTCACGTGTAGCGACTCCAGCACAACATTAAGGATTTCAGTTATACTTTCTTTCTTTCATTCACAGCCGCTGTTCTACATATTGACAAGCATGGCCAGTGGTCGAAGGCCGGAGCATATGGCCCCTCCAGAAATGGTTCGTAACTAATGAAAACATTTCCTTTTAGTTAGTGCATTTCATTACAGTTTCTTAGCTAGACAATGATTAAAACAGTGCAAGAAATGTGAATTTCCGTGTCCGAGACGTTTGGTTATGCTTTTTTAATGTACACCTAGTGCCCTTACTAGAGCCATAATTGATATGAATGCTTGATCTCCTTTGATTAATGCTGCTGCAGTTCTACAATCAAGACGAAGCCAAGAAATACTCCCAGAAGTGAGTATCAGAATCTGATACTACTTTATATGAGCCACCCGACAGCAATGGTCGCGAAATACACTATGAAATAAATCCTGTATGAAATGCATCATTAAGTCAGCAGCTTACATGACAAAGCACATCTCTCCCACGTGATGCTATTATTAATAAAGTCCCGGTTTGCTCCAGAATGATTGAGGTGATATTATTATTATTATTATTAATAAAGTCCTGGTTTGCTCCAGAATGATTGAGGTGATATTATTGTTAAAGTCCTGGTTTGCTCCAGAATGATTGAGGTGATTATTATTGTTAAAGTCGTGGTTTGCTTGATGGATCCCAGCTCCAGAATGATTGAGATCCAGAGCCAGATGTCAGAGCGGGCCGTAGAGCTGTTAAATCTTCCAGAGGGGCAGCCCTGCTTTCTGCTGGATGTGGGGTGAGTAACGGACTGACCTGGAGAGGGTTTTTCAACGTACTAGTTATTTTATGTTTAAGTTGTTAAACGAGCATAAACATGGAAATAATCCATTGAATTGAATGGGAGACCCGTTCTTTGTTCCATATTTTAAAACCATAATGAATTTATAACTGCATTTTACGAAAGGAAACGATAATATCGGATTGCACTTTTTAGCTTGTCGGGCGGAAGAATTATAACTTCCGATTTTAATGAATTCATTTGTTTTTTTCGTTTTACTGAGTGTGCACACAGAGCGGGCATGAAGCTGCGGATAACCTCGGTCCTACCGGTCTCATCTCTCCTAGGTGCGGCTCAGGGTTGAGTGGAGACTATTTGTCAGAAGAGGGACATGTCTGGGTCGGAGTGGACATCAGCACGGCCATGTTGGGTTGGTTCAGCCATTCACACTGTTGCATTCAAGGGCCATTTCCCCACTAAAAAATAAATTTGTAAAATAAAAAATTGCATTCAAGTGCCAAATTGGTTTTACAAAATTTGATAAAATTTCCCCTGTATCAAATTTGTAACTGCTAAAATGTGTGAACCAGTTGGATACACAACTGCTATACTACAAATATGTTAATAATAACAACATAAATGTTCAGACATTACTAAGCAAGGATGTAGGTACGGTAAATGTCATCAACGGAATTATTTTTGCTCTCTCATTAGCCAATTTGTGCGCAGTAATATATTTGTTTAGCTGGCTTTAATGACATCAAATGTAAACGCGCTTGGCTTAACCTTGTTGGGCAGCCCGCCTCAGAATCCGGGGCTCTGTACTGAACGACGCGTGTGTCCTGCAGACGTTGCCCTGGAGAGAGAGGTGGAGGGAGACCTCGTGTTGGGAGACATGGGCCAGGGCATGCCTTTCAAAGCTGGCACCTTCGATGGCTGCATCAGGTAAAGGCGATCCACCGTCCAAGTTAGATTCTAGTTACATGTATGCACCCCAACGTTACAGCTTTATTTATGGATGCCGCGTAATTCACTCCCTCTTAACCCTCCTGTGCCTCCCCCATGTCGTAGTATTTCAGCGTTACAGTGGCTCTGCAATGCAGACAAGAAATCCCACAGTCCTCCTAGGAGACTCCACATCTTCTTCAGCTCCCTCTATTCCTCCCTGGTAAGCTCATGTCCTTATTGAATGTCTAGAACCGCATGGCCTCTTAGTCCTCCTCACACTCAACCTTCGCGCTTCATTCCTTTTCACTTGTTACTGTAGTTACGAATGATGTCATCCTTATTTATCTTTCAGTCGAGGGGGGGCCGAGCAGTCTTCCAGCTCTACCCAGAGAACTCTGAACAGGTGTGTGTGTGTGTGTGTGTGTGTGTGTGTGTGTGTGTGTGTGTGTGTGTGTGTGTGTGTGTGTGTGTGTGTGTGTGTGTGTGTGTGTGTGTGTGTGTGTGTGTGTGTGTGTGTGTCTCTCTCTCTCTGTCTGGATTATACTATTATTATAGTATGTAGTACCTTGATAAAACATCTTGCCACTGTTTTGTGGTTCATTAACTGATCTAAGATCCACAATTTGTGTGTGTGTGTGTGAATTTTGTTTGGTTTATGGTGTCTGTAATATATCGACAAAACCTATTGCCATCATTGTTTTGTGGCTCATGAGCTGACCTGAGATCTGATCTTCTCCCAGCTGGAGCTCATCACGTCCCAGGCCATGAGGGCGGGCTTTAGTGGCGGCATGGTGGTGGACTACCCCAACAGCAGCAAAGCTAAAAAGTCCGTTTTGGTCTCCCCGAGCACTTGTACAGTACTTCATTCAGCTAGCATTACCCATAGTTGAATTTCGCCCCGAAGGGCTTGGGTTTCCGTTTACGCCGCTCCACTTGTTTTCTCAGGTTCTTTCTGTGTCTCTTCGCCGGGGCATCGGGAGTCCTCCCGAAGGTAAGCCTCTCGGGGCGCTTGGGCAGACATCGGAGAGGTTTTCCGGTCTTCTCCGTTTGTCCTCACTTTGATTTGCTAAATGTGTTCCAGGGACTGGGATCCGAGACATCAGAAAGGAGCGCTCCGGATCAGGTCCAGTTTTCGGGCCAAAGGTGCGTACGGAGATAACCGTGGCGGGTCGACTCGGGACTCGGGATGTTTGGCGTGTGGACATGAACTCGTATTACGTGACGCTTCATGACGAACACAGTGTTTTGTGATACGGTCTTGGCCTTCCAGTAAGAGCAGGTTCGATCCAGCCCTGCCTTCGATGAGGTTTAAGACCCAGAATAACGCGCTCTAAAGGGTTGTCGTCCTGCCTCGCTTAAAATGCCGCCTGGCAGGTTTTCCTCCCTTCGACATGCTCACAGCCGTGTTCTTCTGAGGAAACGTCTCACTGTGCCCGCTCGGTCAACAACACACACGCAACATGCATGCTCACAGCCGTGTTCTTCTGAGGAAACGTCTCACTGTGCCCGCTCGGTCAGCGACACACACGCAACATGCATGCTCACAGCCGTGTTCTTCTGAGGAAACGTCTCACTGTGCCCACTCGGTCAGCGACACACACGCAACACACACTCAACACCTCAATGTAAACGGTGTGTCCTTGACATGGATGGGTTTTTGAAATGGCTTTAATGAATGTTCATGTTTTTGCTTTGCTTTGAAGAACGCGCTTCAAGAACCTGAAGGGGCGGTCGGTGAAGAAGGGGAAGGACTGGATTCTGGATAAGAAGGAGCGGAGGAGGAGACAGGGCCGGTAGGTGGACGCCCCTGTGTTTGTGTGTTTGGATGGACTAGTCCTGTCTGTGGGGGGGGGTTATCTGTCAGGACGGGCACCCCTGTGTTTGTGTGTTTGGATGGACTAGTCCTGTCTGTGGGGGGGTTATCTGTCAGGACGGGCGGCCGGTGCGTGCCATATTTGAAGTGGTCCACGTCACGTCTTACGATCGATCACGTCCAGTTTCCATCTGCTGCGTTCAAAACCCCAGCATCTCCATAAGTCCTATCCTGTAGGCGGCTCTGGTCTTCCACATGATATGTATTTAGTGTTGTACCCGGGTACAACCCTAAGACAAAACATAAGAGACGGATAGAAGGCCTTCTGTCTCTTATGTTTTGTCTTTTAAAAAAAAAAAGCCTCTATGTGGCGAAACCCAAAGCAACCTTTCTGTCATATGACGTTTGATATTGGACCGAGCCGTGCAGAGCGCCAGTACCTGTAGGAGTGTCCCTACACTCTTTATAGAGTGAAGTGGTTGCAGGAGTCATACTACGACGGTGCAGAGTCTGAGGGAACAACCGTGAACTACTTCAAAACACGCGTTCACTCAGAGATGCCTTTCCTTCCTTCCTTGTGTGCAGAGAGGTCAGGGCCGACACGAAGTACACTGCGCGGCATAGAAGACCTCGCTTCTAGGGCTGGAGCAGACGGATCGCTCTTCCCCTTCTGAAGAGAAACGGTCATATGCAGGTCTGCCAAACTGTGTGGGGGATTTTTGGTGAGAATTTGGTGGTATACATCAATCTTGTTTATTGACTGCACAACCACACTACCTAAAAGCTATAATGTTGCTTAGCAAATATTGTGTGGAATATAAAATTACATTTTATATGTACAATTTCAGAGTTGCTCATTCAAACATTTAATTGAGCTTTATTTGACCTGTGCTTGATGTCTGTGTGCTGTTAAAAGGGAGAAGTTATCCCAACTCCTGCATACAAATTGTATTAAAAACATTTGTCATAAATCATTGTGATATTGAATTATTTCGATGGGATCCCCGGTTTCATTATTATTTGACTGTTTAAATATGAAGTGATAGCACCAGTTGCCTCTAGATGTCGCTGTTGCGCTAGACGCAAATCGTGCTCCAATCTGAATCTTCATTTCAATCCTACTGGGCGTTATCGCGTAACCTTTTCAATCGATAAGCACAACCAAATATATTCAGCCATTCGGTCCACCTTTCGTGGTATATAAAGGCCAAAAGCAGAAATCCCGGTTGACAAACTCTTAGATATTTATTTAAGATATTTATGAGGCCAATTACAGATGCTTAGGAAGGAAACCGGGGTGTCCAATGGGTTAATAGTAAATGGCCTGGCCTCACCTTTTATCCGCGTCACCGGGGTGTAAGTGGTCCCACCATCCCATCATTCAAACGGATGGGGAGAAAAATGGTCGCTCGCCGGTAGAAGACGCACGCACCCTGTTGGACGCTCCTTTACCCCCCACGTTACGCGTGGAACCGTACGACGACCGAAAAAAGCAACAAAGAGTACAAGCGCTGTGAAAGGCAACACGGAAACTGTCCAAAAGAACATTGGCATTGGAGGCAACCATGAAGGACCGTATGCTAGAACTTCGGCACGTAAGTGACTTCATGTTATTGTGCGCATTCACGGTTTTATCTAGGCGATTTCGACTGGAATGACCAAATTCACGTTTTCCAAATGCGTGCAGGCTTCTTGCGGTTGGTCGAGCGGCGTGGGTAGCGCAACAGTTGTGTCTCACACACCACATATATTTGAGTAGGCCTGCCACTTTTGAACTCTTTATGATAAAGATCATAAAGTTCATCCTGTTAAGTCCATCAAATCGTGGGCTTCTGGTCATTAAACGCTCGCCTGAAGTGGGAGACAGAGTGGCAACTTACGGAGCGTCTACGGTTTGCACCATACGGCGTTGAACGCGTCTACATCTTTATTAAGCAAACGGGAAAAACAAGGTACATAACGTATACAGATTTGCCTTAATTATCTTTATTTTATGTATAGAATTGTTTCGGTTTTCCTTCTTGGGCGCGTAGAGCACACTGCTATTTACCATCAAAGCCCTTGTATTTCTCAGTAATTGAGCGTTTCCCGACTAGTTGCGTGGTGAAGGGTTATTCAGGCAAAATAAACCGTAACTTATTCATTAAAAAATATCGAAATAGTCAAAGATCGAGGTTCAAATGTATGGAGAAGTGTTAATATAGCCTACTTGGCTCAACTGGTGCGCGTAAAACCAGGCTTTCAGGTCGGAGTACCCAGACGTCCAGTCGGTTGCTGGTCTCAGCATGTGATCCTTGGATCACAGATCTTGAAGTGTCAAGCTTGTAGCGGAACAACCAGATTATGGCCCTCGCTTTGGCATCAATCTATCCCTGACATCGAAATGGTGGCTCGTGTCATACCACAAATAAATAACACAGTACTCATGGGTTGGTTTATGTTTGTTTAATAATCAGACCGGGGCCTGACGGTATCGTAATACTCAATAACGGTTTGCGATGTGATAGTCATGATTGATGTGAGTGATGTGTCAAATGAATGCGGCGTATTGGTATTTGTGATTGGCTATTGTGTCGTGTCTGCTGGGGAAATGGCGTCATTGTCAAAACTGTAAGTGGCGATTAAGTTGACGAGAAAGGAAGGTAAAACAATTTGCAACTCCTCGGTTCCACTCGAAATCTAGCTATGAATTGGCCCCAGGTGTGTGTGTGTGTGTGTGTGTGTGTGTGTGTGTGTGTGTGTGTGTGTGTGTGTGTGTGTGTGTGTGTGTGTGTGTGTGTGTGTGTGTGTGTGTGTGTGTGTGTGTGTGTGTGTGTGTGTGTGTGTGTGTGTGTTCAAATTTGCCTGCGTTATTAAAATATTAATGTTAGACAAAAAATACTTGGCCCTAGAGTGGAATTGAAGGCTTTCTAGTTTACCACAGATGTAGACTAGGTTGCAGCAGTCTCAACCAAAGCAGTGTAACTAAACTAAACTAACATATGTTGATATAACATCAACATGTAACATGAACATTGTTTTGATTTTTTTCATACGGCTTTAAGAGTTAAGTGGTTTCCTGGTTTTAAAGAGCATGATGGAATGTCGTCTTATTCGACGCTTCAACTGAGAGAAACGAATAATGAATGTGTTTTGCTTGTTCGTTATAATCCACATGACTAATTAATCCGTCTTCCATTTTTTTCCCCCTAACGTGTCTCTGAATAGTTAATGTCCCGAGTCCTACAAAAACCCTGTCGCGTTCACAAGATGGAGGCCAAAAGCAAATCATGCGGTGGTTTCATTCCGTCAATATTGTCCACACGACGACGGCGCGAAGTCTGCTCTGTGGAGAAAACACGTTTCAGCACGCGAGTCCGACTGCACGTGGATCTGCATGTCTGGCCTGCGATGCATGTTACCCCATGTGTCAACAGCGGCCCATATGCTCATAAAGATACATTATGAAGTCATCATCTGCCCCCCCCCCCCCCCCCCCCCAACAGTTAGCTCCCAGCCTATAGGACGCCAGTATCACACACACACACACACACACACACACACACACACACACACACACACACACACACACACACACACACACACACACACACACACACACACACACACACACACACACACACGTATGTTCCAACACACACATTTGATTCCTTTACCACGTACCCCAAGCCCTCCCCCCCCTCCCCACCAGGAGTGACTTAGATGACAGATGGCATGGATGAGGAGGAGGAGGAAGAGGAGGAGGAGGAGGAGGAGGAGGATGATGTGTGTGAGCTAAACAATTCTGTCAAAATCTCCCCAAGCGGTTTGCTCACCACTGAAAAAGAAAAAAAGCCCAGACGGCAAGGTTACGACGGAGGGGGCCCCGAGCATCCATCACATCGGGGGCCGTGCCAGGAAGGGGGCCTCGATTAATTGAGCAGGTCGTCATACAAAAATCAAACATCCCAGCTGTAACAGGGGCTTCTCCCCCCCCCCCCCCCCCCCCTCCCTGTCCGTCTGGGTCTGCCTAGTGTCCGGGTCCTGGCTGTTCCATCAGTGATGGGGGGCCGTACATTATCGCTCTATCTGGATTCATGAAGTCCTTCAATGGCCGACGATTACGTTGAATTGACACAACCCCCCCCCCCCCCCCCCCCCCCCCCCCGACCCCGTACATTGAATTCATATTCGATTTACAACGCGCTTCATGTCGCACACGTCCCACACGCAGAGTAAGGCTGATCTGAATGTAACTCCACTGAATCAGGGACACTACTGAATATCACCATCTGAAGAGTGCAAACACATTGTGTTGTGAGTCACACCTCACTCCCACTTTCCCTTTACCTCCTTCAGTGAATTAGCCATTGTTATATTATATTATACCTTTTCCGAATGGTGTGTGTGTGTGTGTGTGTGTGTGTGTGTGTGTGTGTGTGTGTGTGTGTGTGTGTGTGTGTGTGTGTGTGTGTGTGTGTGTGTGTGTGTGTGTGTGTGTGTGTGTGTGTGTGTGTGTGTGCGTGCGTGTGCTGTGTGCGTGCGTGTGCTGTCACTATCTGTGTGGGGTTAGAGTGACACATTAACTAATAGGAGGGCTTGCGATAAAAGAGCCAGTAGCTAAGAATGTGTGTGTGGGTGTGTGAGGGAATCTGTGTATCTATCTGTGTGTGTGTGAGTGAATCTGTGTGTGTGAGTGAATCTGTGTGTGTGTGTGTGTATCTGTATGTGTGTGTGTGTGTGTGTGTGGTGGGGGGTATTGTTTGCATGTGCCTTAAACTGTGATCTCCGGCTCCCCTTTCATTATTCCTTCTCCTTCCTCCACCAGGGTGGAGGAAGGAGAAGGAATAATGAGTCGGCTCGTGTCCTTGACCCACTCTTGGCCTCGACGCCTCCTGGTTGACTCACACAGCAGGGGGGCCTTTCTGCTCTCTCTGGAGAGCCGGAGGTTGTGTGTGTACTCATGTCCCACGACCTGGTCTGTAGACCTCTGTTGCCCAGCCCCCATGCTGGGGAATATTTGATCCACATCGATTATTTTTTGCCTTTTGTGTTGTAGGGAGGTGATTGCGTTGTGATCACGAATGGGGTGCAGTGTAGAAATAGCCTGTCCTGTATTCTCCTCTCTCTCACGCACATTTACACACGCGTGTAAATAATCAATATAGATTTTCTACATAAATCGAGAATACTATAGAAATAGCATTTCTTGTATTGTCCCATACTACGTCACACACACACACACACACACACAAATGTAATTGATCAACACACACACACTGCCTGCTTGATTGCACTTAATAAGCCATACGTTGAGTGTGACCGAGCTGGTATTTTCCCAAAGACTCATCTGTCTTTGCAAATAAAGACAGGTACCAACAGGTCCAGTGTCCACTGTTGGCCGCCATTCAGTGTTTACATAGCAGGAAGCCATTCATTCATTATGGCATGTTTGACTATGTCTGCCCGTGTGGGTTTAAGGATGAGCTGCCGGCTTCCACACTTGAATCCAAATGGGAATCTTAGTCGTTTTGTTTTCTATCTGTCTTTCGAGCCACAGGGCTCACCTGGGTCTGGCTGTGCACAGACACTTTGAGTAATAAGAGCGTTCACTGCCTGCCTGGCTGTTGCCTTTCTTCCATCCTCAGTTCATCGGCTTTCTACGAGTAATCATGCCGATGTCAGAGTAAAGACTGGAACCGTCGCGGGGTATCAGCATTATAAATCATTTCTCTCAATCTCATTGCATTTGTATCGATTTGTGCACCGTTATATGTACTCTCCTGCAGTTAAAACATTTGAAATGAGCGTGACTTCTGGTCTCATCTGGTCTCATCTGGTCTAAGAGGCTGAGGTGAGAGAGTGCTCGATTCTCCCCGACTGTGGATGTGGCCTTCTTGGTCCGGGCGTCCTTCATCCTCTGCTCTTGTTAGTTTATCTGTCTCAGCAGATCGACTTTGAATGAACTAACGTTTCCATCTCCACCTTCATCTCGCTACCTCGGCCTCCTCCCTCCTCTCCTCCCTCCTCTCCTCCCTCCTCTCCTCCCTTTGGACTTCCATTTCGCCACAAGCTCCACGGCCTGCCATCCCCCCTGGGATAATCCGTCCAGAGGGCTGCTGGCTGCTGTCATAGTCTCTGTTGATTGTTGAGTTACAGAGCGGAACACTCTGAATGTCTTCAAGGGGGGGGGGGGGCGAGGGGGGGGGGGGGGGGGGGGGGGGGGGGGGGGGGCGAGAGGCACCGCATAGTCTCACTCGCCTGCCTGTGATCCATCAGTAGATTTCAATTGAAGCGCCATGACGTTTTCTCTGCCCTCCCTCCCTCCCCACTCCCTCCCTCCCCACTCCCTCCCTCCCCACTCCCTCCCCACTCCCTCTCCACTCCCTCCCCACTCCCTCCCTCCCCACTCCCTCCCTCCCCACTCCCTCTCCACTCCCTCCCCACTCCCTCCCTCCCCACTCCCTCCCCACTCCCTCCCTCCCCACTCCCTCCCCACTCCTTCCCCACACTCCCCTCCAGTTCCATAGTCCACGCATGCACGAACACACGCACACACACACACATCGGCCCGCCCCCTGCAGCGAGGTAGATGCATGTAACACCCTCTTTCATAACGATAAAAAAACAAGCTATTGAGGGCAGGTTCACCCATGTGTTGGACCAGTTCCAGGCAGATTTCGTTCACTGGGAAAAATACCTGGCTAGAGAGACCAAACTTTATTGATTTGTCTCCATTGGATTAGGTCATCTTTATTCCATCACCTAATGGACTCTGGTCAGGACCAGGGAGATGGACCAGGGAGATGGACCAGGGAGTAGGCTCACCATCGCACTTCTCCACATGTTGTAGTAGCAGGCCTCCTGGGGTGTTTATCACAACCTGCAGACCACATTCCACCTGCTCCTCCTCCTTCTGCTCCTTCTCCTGCTCCACCTGCTACTCCTCCTGCTTCTGCTCCTCCTCCTGCTCCTCCTCCTCCTCCTCCTCCTGCTCCTCCTCCTGCTCTTCCTCCTCCTGCTCCTCCTCCTGCTCCTCCTCCTGCTCCTGCTCCTCCTCCTCCTGCTCCTCCTCCACCAGGGCAGTGTTGGACACCAGTCAGGCGGGGAGGTGGGGGGGGTGGGTCGGATGACAAAGCAGCCCCACCCTTTCACACCCACCCAACCATTCTCTGGTGGGAAAGAGGGATCATGCTGCAGCTGCACTGTAAACGAATCACGCTCCATCCTAAATCCTAAAACAGGAATTTCCTCGAGTGACATTTTGACCAATGAAATGATCGACGAAAGCCCGATGTGATGTTGAACTGACCGTCACCTGAAGGACCCCCGTGGGGAAGGCGAGCCGTCCCCTTTATGTTCAGGGTTCATGGCGTTAGAAACGCAGGCCCGTTGTTCCTGAGCAGACAAAGGGAAAGTGGTGAGGGGGAGAGAGAGAGAGAGAGAGAGCAGCTGAAGGAGGAGGGAAGAGAGAGGCAGCGGGAGGTAATGGAGTCCATGTTGTGTGGGCAAGTTGCTGTAATGAGATTGTGAAGCGAGCTGCGAAGAGTCTGCAGGAGGAGGAGAGGAAAGGAAACGGAGGTAGGAGGAGACGGCGCGGACGAGAAGGAGATGGGAGGAAAAAACCCACGGTTAAGGAGAGACGAGGATGTTAAGGAGCATTGTTGGAGGAAAATTGACGAGGGCACACACACGCACACACGCTGAAAAACACAGATACACACACACGTAACACAGCTTGGTGGTGTCTCGTTTTCACCCCACAACATGCCAACTTGTACACCAGGTGAACTGCTAGCTAGGCCTGATAGCCTAGCCACTAGATAGGCCTGATAGCACATAGCCACTAGCTAGGCCTGATAGCATATAGCCACTAGATGGGCCTGATAGCACATAGCCACTAGCTAGGCCTGATAGCATATAGCCACTAGATGGGCCTGATAGCATATAGCCACTAGATGGGCCTGATAGCACATAGCCACTAGATGGGCCTGATAGCACATAGCCACTAGCTAGGCCTGATAGCACATAGCCACTAGCTAGGCCTGATAGCACAGACCATGGTTTATGGTCTGTCCTTGAGGAGGATCTGAAACAAGGAGAAATGTCTTCCTAGTCTAACGATATCTAATGCTATCAGCAATGGTTCGCTAATGCAGAGGATGCATCTCCTTGAATTAAAAACAATTAGCATTTGTCCAATGCTTCACTGTGTGTCTCCTGTAAGTCACTTAGCCCACTCCCATTGACTGTTGGTCCAGTAGCCTTCCCTTCCATCCCTCCAAGACGTTTGGATGGGCTCTCACAGTTGAGTCTCTCGTCTGTTATTGATTTGCTGTTTCTGTTTGTTCGGTTCGTTTGTGAGTAGACGTCGGCCCACGGTTTACTTGGATCCCCTCTGGCACGGCTACACACACTCTTAACAAGGGCGAAAACATAGATTAGATGCCATCGAAAAGGGCTCTATATCCAGAGAGCAGCGGCTCTACGGTCTGCTCTCCGCTCTTGAGGCTGTTCAGACACGTACTGGTGAGTAGGTGGTCGTCCCCCCCCCCCCCCCCCCCCCCCACCAGACACTTAACACGTCTGCGCTACCATAGCCATGGAAATGCAGTTTTCGTTATCTGCTGAGGAGGAAAGACTCCGGCGTGGGAAGGGCATTGCAAAGTTAAGAGTTAGTGGATTTACAGAGAAGGGGATCAAGAAGACCGAGTGTGTGTTTGCGTGCGTACCGGCTGTGGATTGGAGTGACTGAGGGCGCGCACACGCACGCAATGAATGTTACCCGACTTACAGCAATAAATGCAGCTCCGCTCTCGAGACCCGCACAGACGCTGTGAGTCATTTCTGGGGGGGCCGGCGGCTGCCTGTGGCATTGGAAGAGATATGGAATAGGTTGGCTGTAATATGGACAACGCAAATAACAACGACGTTGGGTATAAATTACATCTCTCCCCCCAGGCCTAACTCTTGCATCCTTTTTTATTTGAACATGCGTAATCCCCGTCTACCTCGTACCAGACACAAGTGGTACAGCTTATAGAGCAAACTATCCCATTTCCCTGTTTGGCTGAAAAGCCTCACCTTGGCAAGGAGCCATCGGTGCCCACCAGTGAGACCACAGCGGGTGCTAACTGTTAGTCTAGTCACTGTTGGTGCACAGATTCCCATAGACACAATCAAAGGCATTCGTCGACACAGCTCTTCAAATAAAGCACGTCCATCGTCCTCCATTGTTGTATTGATGGTGCTACTTATTATCATTATTTATTATTACATACTTTGTTGCTGATCTTGTATTGCTGCTGCTGTGTGACTGCTGAGGATCCAAGCCTAAGAATTTTACTCTTGCGTACTTGTACGTTACGATGTAATAAAAGCTCTGATTCTGGTTCTGGTTCTGGTTCTGATTCTGGTTCTGATTCTGGTTCTGGTTCTGGTTATCATTGCATTACGGCAGCAGCAACACCGTGCTTATTGACCCCTGACCTCTGCGGTCAGAGGTCACAGTTCCAATCTAACTCGGGTTGGATGGCCAATCGTCCGTGGGCAGCTGGTGTCAGTCTGCGTTGTGTGTCGTAAAGAGGAAATGTTCCTCCTCTTTGGTCATCCAGGCCGTTTGTTTCTGGTAAAAGGAAAACCTGATATCCCGTTAGGATTTAGCCTTGTACTCCCGTGACCAGCCTCTCATTCCCGTTGCTTTACGGAGAAGGCTGCGTGTGATGTGTTGTCTCTTCGTAGCGTGATTCCCTCTCGGCACAGTGCCGGGAACAACTTGGCAACTTAATAAACAGCCTAATGAGGCCGGCGGTGCTCTTGCCAGGCTGTCCGACCCCAGCTTGGCCCCGGGGCTCCGGAGAGGGAATGAACAGAGAGGTTAGGAGCCACGCTGCCAACCATGTCTCCGGAATGGATCCAGGCTCCGCATCATCAGTGGTTCTTGGCTGTGTGTGTGTGAGTGTATTCTGACGGTG
>JACYXH010000342.1:105000-107500 GCA_026745465.1 Lota lota | reverse complement strand
AGAGGTGATTAGTGATGGAGGTGATTGGTGATGGAGGTGATTGGTGATGGAGGTGATTAGTGATGGAGGTGATTAGTGATGGAGGTGATTGGTGATAGAGGTGATTGGTGATGGAGGTGATTAGTGATTTAGGTGATTGGTGATGGAGGTGATTGGTGATAGAGGTGATTAGTGATGGAGGTGATTAGTGATGAGGTGATTGGTGATAGAGGTGATTAGTGATGGAGGTGATTGGTGATAGAGGTGATTGGTGATGGAGGTGATTGGTGATAGAGGTGATTAGTGATGGAGGTGATTGGTGATAGAGGTGATTAGTGATGGAGGTGATTGGTGATAGAGGTGATTAGTGATGGAGGTGATTAGTGATGGAGGTGATTGGTGATTTGGTATCGGAGTGGAGGCGACTCGACGGCGGAAGACAGCAGGGTCAAAGCGCGCCGTGGACAGATGTGGAGCACAGCTGGTTGAGGCGGGGGGGGGGGGGGGGGGGGGGTGGAAACAGCAGTTAGGTCATCAACTGTGCCGCAGGCAGGATGGGATTGACAGCCAGAATAATACCAGGCCGGATCCCAGCTGGTCGCCGGCCAGCGCGGACCTCGTGACATAATGGGCTTCCGATTTCCAGTTCCCAAGGCGGCTGTGCATGTAGTGAAGAGACGGAGTCAGTATGATACCGACGAGGGACACCACCCCGACGCCCTGAGCGGAGGTGGACGGCTGGGCGAGGTGCTGAGGATACAGCGTCCTCCTGGTGGGATCCAACGTGTGTGTGAGTCTTTTGGGTCTCTTGAGCTGCGGAGCGACCATCGGTTGACGGACCGAATGCTGTTCTCCACGCGCTCTGTGCGCACATGATCGTACAGGCAGGACGAAGCTCCTCCGGAACAATAAGACACACACAC
This sequence comes from Lota lota, assembly GCA_026745465.1. Taxonomy (NCBI): domain Eukaryota; kingdom Metazoa; phylum Chordata; class Actinopteri; order Gadiformes; family Lotidae; genus Lota; species Lota lota. The sequence continues at coordinate 106,598 of JACYXH010000342.1, read as the reverse complement.
AGGGGTTCTTCTGAGCCGTGAAGATCGTGTGGCTCATCATCCGACTGCACTCTGCACTCAGCATCTCTAATACGATAAAGACATTTTGATCCAATATCTGTCAATATCACCCTTATTGATGATACTGCCTACCCTAGCCTGCAGAGCAGTCTTAAAAGCATGTCCATCTCTCTCCCTCTGTCTCTCCATCTTGTGTCTCTCTCCCATCCCTTCTGTCTCTGTCTCTGTCTCTGTCTCTGTCTCTGTCTGTCTCTCCATCTTGTGTCTCTCTCCCATCCCTTCTGTTTCTGTTTCTGTCTCTGTCTCTGTCTCTGTCTGTCTCTCCATCTTGTGTCTCTCTCCCATCCCTTCTGTTTCTGTCTCTGTCTGTCTGTCTGTCTCTCTCTCTCTCTGTCTCTCTCTCTCTCTCTCTCTCTCTCTCTCTCTCTCTCTCTCTCTCTCTCTCTCTCTCTCTCTCTCTCTCTCTCTCTCTCTCTCTCTCTCTCTGGTCCCTCTGTCTTATTCCCCTCTCTTCCTCTTCCTCCCTCCAGGTGGAGGAGCTCCGAGGGTTCATCGAGTCTCTGGCGGAGAAGGTGGAGGAGGTGAAGCGGAAGCACAGCGCCATCCTAGCCTCACCCAACCCCGACGAGAGTACGTGCGGCCACCTTGTCTGTCATCATGTTCATCCGTCCGTCTGTCTGTCCGCCCCGTCTGACTGTGTGGGGGAGGTGTAACTCGGAGGTATCCTGCCGAAGAGAATGTCATTTGTGTGGGCGGTGAAGCTTTCCTACGGGGGGGGGGTTTAATACGTGTATTTCTACAGCGGTACGTCTGCACTGTGTTGAATTGAAACCTTTCCAGACACCTTTTTTACAGCTTACTACTGCTGGCCGAGTTTGTGTTTGCTGTGAATAGTCAATTAGGCGCTGACAGCTCCCCGCCTCACCTGTCACGCCGCCCTCGCTCCACAAGCCCTCTCCACCCAACAGGGCTTTTGTCCCCGCTTGTTTGATCCATGTTATCGATCGCCCAGTTCCCCCATGACTCTGACAACCTTCCTCTCTCTCATATACGTCGTCGTCGTCCTCCTCCTCCTCCTCCTCCTCCTCCTCCTCCTCTCTGTGTCAGGTCATTGATCTGGGCCTCCACATCACAGCTCCATGATAAGCCCACCATCTCTTTCTCTCTCCCCCATCTGTGTCTGATGCAGTGTGTGTGTGTGTCTGTGTGTGTGTGTGACTAACATCCGTACATGAGTGTCTGTCTGAGGCAGCCTGTATCTGAGGCAGTGTATGCATGTGTGTGTGTGCGAGTCTGGCGTCCCTACCTGAGTGTGTGTGTGTGCGTTGACTACGGGGGAGCAGGAAAAGGTGCGCGCGTGCGTTCGTGTGTGAGTGTATGCGTGCGTTGCCTGTGTGTGTGTGTGTGTGTGTGGGAGTGTGCGTGCGTTGGTCCGTTGCCTGTGTGTGTGTGTGTATGTGTGTGTGTGTGTGTGTGTGTGTGGGGGGGGGGATAAGTGCACATCAGTCAGTGGCTGATGGAAATGTCAGGGTGGTTGATTATGCGGGGGTCAGTAGGAAGCGTCCCTCTACCGGCTGCAGCAGACCAGCTTCACTGCC
>JACYXH010000342.1:92500-100000 GCA_026745465.1 Lota lota | reverse complement strand
GTGGACAGCTGAATTGTAAATGGCGTGTGTGATAGTTTATACTGTATGCCTTTAGAATACGCACTGAGAGGATAACACGGAGGAGACGACACGCCCACAGCAGGGCCCAGCATCTCTGCTCTGCAGAGCAGGCCCCAGCATCCCTGCTCTGCACAGCAGGGCCCAGCATCCCTGCTCTGCATTCACACGGCTGCTGATATGATTGCTGCTTTTGTGGTCGGTGGAAAAGGGAAAGTGCTAATCTGAAGCAGCGCCCTGACGTGGAGCAAACCGGCGCTTCGTAATCACACCCTTTCTTCCCGACTTCACCATCACTTGAAACCGCCGTCGTCCCCCCCGTCCCCCCATCTCCATGGGAACCCTCCCCCCCGCACACAGCCTGCCTCCGTATCAGAGGGTCACCTTGTTGACAATCCTTAACGGGGATTCATCCTCGGTGGCTCCATGGTCCTCAGGTCCATAGCACACACGTATGCTGGGATCTGTCGTGGAGCATCTCCCACGTCCCTGATGGGAAACGCAAACACAACCCAGACGCCCAAACCAGAACTGTGAGAACATAGTGACAAGTGTTCCACCGTGGTGAACACACAGCCCTGCACTATGATGTGTCCCCATCCCCTCCCCCCCGCACGGACATGTCTCTCACCTCTCCCCTCTCCCCTCTCCCTTCTCTCCTCTCACCTCTCCCTTCTCCCTTCTCCCTTCTCTCCTCTCTCCTCTCTCTCCTCTCCTCTCTCCCCCATCGTCTCTCCCCTCTTACCTTTCCCTTCTCTCTCCCCTCTCACCTTTCCCCACTCTCTCCCCTCTCACCTCTCCCCTCTCTCCTCTCACCTCTCCCCTCTCTCCCCTCACTCCTCTCCTCTCTCCCCTCTCACCCCTCTCCTCTCTCCCCTCTCCTCTCTCCCTTCTCCCCTCTCCTCTCTCCTCTCTCTCCTCTCCTCTCTCCCCCAGCGTCTCTCCCCTCTTACCTTTCCCTTCTCTCTCCCCTCTCACCTCTCCCCTCTCTCCTCTCACCTCTCCCCTCTCTCCCCTCACTCCTCTCCTCTCTCCCCTCTCACCCCTCTCCTCTCTCCCCTCTCCTCTCTCCCTTCTCCCCTCTCCTCTCTCCTCTCTCTCCTCTCCTCTCTCCCCCAGCGTCTCTCCCCTCTCCCCTTTCCCCTCTCTCTCCCCTCCCCTCTCTCCTCTCTCTCCTCTCTCCCCTCTCTGTGCTGCTCCTCCCCCCCCCGCCCGCGTTTCCCTCTCCCCACTTTCGAAAAACACAATCCAGAGTGGAGAGGATCAACCGCTCGCGTCCCCATGGCAACGCAGCCTTAACGACGGCAACCAGCGTGACCCGAACATTCCGTGTGAGAATCCCGGGGAGAGGAGTGTGTGTGTGTGTGGAGGGCTATATATGTGTGTGTGTGTGTGTGTGTGTGTGTGTGTGTGTGTGTGGAGTGCTATATATATGTGTGTGTGTGTGTGTGTGTGTGTGTGTGAGTGCTATATATGTGTGTGTGTGTGTGTGTGTGTGTTTGTGTGTGTGTGTGTGTGTGGAGGGCTATATATGTGTGTGTGTGTGTGTTTGTGTATGTGTGTGTGTGTGGAGTGCTATATATATGTGTGTGTGTGTGTGTGTGTGTGTGTGTGAGTGCTATATGTGTGTATGTGTGTGTTTGTGTGGAGTGCTATGTGTGTGTGTGTGTGTGCGGAGTGCTATATGTGTGTGTGTGTGTGTGGAGTGCTATATGTGTGTGTGTGTGTGTGTGTGTGGAGTGTGACGGCTCTGCGAGGCTTGCTGGTGCGATTGACTGCCGGCCGATGCTCTCTCTAATTTGCTCCCGTATTTTCTATCGAAAACATGTATTTATTAACGTAACTCATTACTTTAAGAAGAGCAATGGACCTATAAAGAAACATAGGGAATCAAACTTTCTGCTGGGAGTCCCAGCACACCAGCCACTACACTACACACTCTCCCCTCGCGACTCCTCCTGAAACCCTGTAATAATAGAATTAATAACATTTGACTCTACTACGCACTTTGACCCACAACCTCGTGCCCATGAGCCAACACATGGAGGAGCCTCACAGACCACCACCGTGTATTAGTACACACACTTCACGATAAGCTCATACTTGAATAAGTAGAATCCAGTTGGAAGGTATAACTTTAATGGTTCAACCCTTAAGAGGAATCGAGTCTTCAGCATGAAACCGAGCCTTTAGTTCACTCACTTCATGTCACAAAGCGTTTCTTTTTAACGAAAGAGCGTCTGCCGTGCGACAGATTCAGCTCTTAGTGGCGTTATGTAATTCCCGGGAGAAAGCACAGCCGTGGCTTGTCTGAGGATATTTGCACTGGAGCTGTTTGTCGTCGTCGTCAGTCTGGTGATGTCGCCTCCTGCTCTGCGCGAAGCGCTGGTGACACGGTAGAGGAAGGAGAGGAAGATGTATTGCGTGCGTGTTGAAGTACAGCTTTAATTAAATCCAGTGAAATACCTTTTACCAATTGCTGGTTTGTTTGCTACCCTGTTTACTCTTATCTTCTCATGCATTTGAGTTTGTGTAAATAACTTGTGGCGTTCATGCGCAACTTAGTTTCATTTATATTTACGGCACTTATTCGATCCATGTCAAAAAATATCTTGGCGTCTTTAATGTTGCCTCCAATTGCTGGCCGGATTGAGCTTGTTAACCCGCGTTGATTTCATCCTATGGCACTAAAACGGTATCACAACGGTAACCTGTCTGTCAGTGTGACTGCAGGAGAGACGTTTTGAAATGTGTCTCGAGAATAGATCCCGTTTCACCCATTTATTCTGCCTCCCTTTCTCACCCACTCGTCTCCCACCCTCTGTTGTGTCTCACCCATTGTGGAGCCAGAACACATAATAGCTTGGCACCCAGTTAAAAATAAAGTTCACTGGCTCTTCCATGCGGAACAGAATCCACTGTGAGACACCGAAAAACCTTTTAAGATCAGCAGTATGATCGCGTGATAAGATCAAAAATACTGTTTTAGTTCAAATGTTTGAATGTCTGTGTTGCTTTAATCAGTCGATGAAGGCCAGGCGTGACTCTTACCTCCAGAGCGTGGAAACACACAGAGTTGGAAAGTGTCGAATGTCGAACTGTCTCAACCAGTCTTTGTTGGTTAAAAATACAGAAAAGGAAATATAATTTTCATCCAGCAGACATGCCAGTGGTCTGACTATCAGTCTGCAGCTCCCAGCACTCTGTTTGAAACCAAACCACTGTGTGTTCCCAATTGTGTGCAAAGAATGAAACATTGAATCCATATTTTATTTTAATAAAAAAATGTATTCATTATTTTGTGTATGATCCAAACTCAAATACACACCTTTTAATACATGCCATGTTAGAGCGAGAGAGAGAGAGAGAGAGAGAGAGAGAGAGAGAGAGAGAGAGAGAGAGAGAGAGAGAGAGAGAGAGAGAGAGAGAGAGAGAGAGAGAGAGAGAGAGAGAGAGAGAGAGAGAGAGAGAGAGAGAGAGAGAGAGAGAGAGAGAGAGAGAGAGAGAGAGAGAGAGAGAGAGAGAGAGAGAGAGAGAGAGAGAGAGAGAGAGGGAGAGAGAGAGAGAGATTATCTAAATTTGTTTTGAGTCCCACAAACTGTTACTCATTTACTCACTTGAAGCCATCCTCTGGGGAGCTCCACAGCGCCCTCTGCTGGGCACTGTGACGAACTGCTCCTGAGAAATACTTTTACCCTCGCCCAGAGCCCCAATTAGAGCCCTTCTCCGTTCTCACTATCACGTCCTGCTCTGTGAAAGAGCTGGCACACAGGATTATCTCTTTGTGTGTGTGTTTATGTGTGTTTGTGTGTGTGTGTGTGTGTGTGTGTGTGTATGTGTGTGTAACAAAGTGTTTTACCAAAGCCTTCCCCTCTCTATTCCCCAGAGACCAAAGCTGACCTGGAGGATCTCATGGCCGACATCAAGAAGTTGGCCAACAAAGTGCGATCCAAATTAAAGAGTAAGTCTTTCCCCTGCCTCCCCCCATCTCCCCCCTCCTCCCCAGTCTACTGGCCCTGCCTCCCCCCATCTCCCCCTCCTCCCCAGTCTGCTTGCCCTGCCTCCCCCATCTCCCCCTTCCTCCCCAGTCTGCTGGCCCTGCCTCCCCCCCATCTCCTCCTTCCTCCCCAGTCTACTGGCCCTGCCTCCCCCCATCTCCTCCTTCCTCCCCAGTCTGCTGGCCCTGCCTCCCCCCATCTCCCCCTTCCTCCCCAGTCTGCCGGCCCTGCCTCCCCCCATCTCCTCCTTCCTCCCCAGTCTGCTGGCCCTGCCTCCCCCATCTCCCCCTTCCTCCCCAGTCTGCTGGCCCTGCCTCCCCCCATCTCCTCCTTCCTCCCCAGTCTGCTGGCCCTGCCTCCCCATCTCCCCCTTCCTCCCCAGTCTGCTGGCCCTGCCTCCCCCCATCTCCTCCTTCCTCCCCAGTCTGCTGGCCCTGCCTCCCCCATCTCCCCCTTCCTCCCCAGTCTGCTGGCCCTGCCTCCCCCCATCTCCTCCTTCCTCCCCAGTCTGCTGGCCCTGCCTCCCCCATCTCCCCCTTCCTCCCCAGTCTGCTGGCCCTGCCTCCCCCATCTCCCCCTTCCTCCCCAGTCTGCTGGCCCTGCCTCCCCCCATCTCGCATCCTACTAGGGATGTCTAGTGGATGAATACGGCTCACACACGTCCACTCATTCACGGTCTCCCATCCAGCAGCAGAGAGGATGCTGGAGGCCAGGCTCGTTAAGTCTCCACGTTAATGAGGAATTTGGCGTCTCTTCAAGTAGCCTACATTTGGCCCTTTTTAATTTATGTCATTAAACTTGTCAGCAGCTTCATCACAAAGGCTTGCAGACAGGCTAAAAGGGCTCATCAAGCCGCCAGGTCTATTCTCAGAGGTCCTCTTGAAAGGAAAAGAAGGAGAATTATCCCCGTAATATATACCCCCGCATGAGTGAAAAGGTCTGTTCATGGGCTGTCTTCTCCGGCCTTTCCTTCCATTAGGCGGCCGAACAAGATGCCCTCACTCCCTTTCACTTCCCTGATGATTGTCAGTCACACTGCATGTCTGACGGCTGGCGATGTCATAACGACTCTGGAAATCAAAACCCCAGTCTCCGCTTTATGTAATGTTAAATAAGAAATGAATGTTCAATCAACATAGATAATGCTTTATATAATGTTTAATAAGAAATGAATGTTTAGTCAAAATGGATAATGCTTTATGTAATGTCAAATAAGAAATGAATGTTCAATCAAAATGGATAATGCTTTATGTAATGTCAAATAAGAAATGAATATTCAATCAAAATGGATAATGCTTTATATAATGTTTAATAAGAATTGAATGTTCAATCAAAATGGATAATGCTTTATATAATGTTTAATAAGAATTGAATGTTCAATCAAAATAGATAATGCTTTATATAATGTTTAATAAGAAATGAATGTTCAATCAAAATGGATAATGCTTTATATAATGTTTAATAAGAAATGAATGTTCAATCAAAATAGATAATGCTTTATATAATGTTTAATAAGAAATGAATGTTCAATCAAAATGGATAATGCTTTATATAATGTTTAATAAGAATTGAATGTTCAATCAAAATGGATAGTGCTTTATATAATGTTTAATAAGAATTGAATGTTCAGTCAAAATGGATAATGCTTTATGTAATGTTTAGTAAAAAATGAATGTTCAATCAAAATAAGAAATATCTGGTGTAATGTAAGATGTACAAGGTAGGCAAAGTAGGTGTGGTAGATGTTTGGTAGCTGGCGTTGTTGTTATTTCATCTTCGGGGGGGAGGCTCCACAGCTGAGAGTGACCAGGTGTTCTCTCTACCTGCCAGGTATCCAGCAGACCATCGAGCAGGAGGAGAGCCAGAACAAGTCATCCGCCGACCTGAGGATACGCAAGACGCAGGTACGATTCCCTGCCCTGCCCCAGAGTGGCGAACACTAACTCACACGAGTCCATTAAGTAGCGGGGAGAACACAAGCTAAGTCACCGACCCGTTCCTGCCTCCGACGTGAACGAAGCCGTTCATTTCCGGGACGTCCTCCACCTTTTCCTGAACGGTCTTTTGTCGTCATTAAGAGCCGTCCTCGTTCCCGCTCACTTCAGGCTCACTTCCTGTTCCGTGTGGTCGTGTCTGTTCTGTCCTCAGCACTCCACGCTCTCCCGGAAGTTTGTCGAGGTGATGTCCGAGTACAACGCCACGCAGTCGGACTACCGGGAACGCTGCAAGGGCCGCATCCAGAGACAGCTGGAAATCAGTGAGTGGAGGAGGGCCCCGCTATAAAACGCCACGCTCAAAACGAAACACGCCGTGCGCGTTCCTAACGTCTACCTGGTGCGCGGAGGCCGTCCATGTGGCCCAGCTCGGGTCGCCGGGGCCCCAACAGGGGTTGGCTCCTGACAGGGGCCCCAGCAAACCCCCGGTGCCCTCACCAGCTGATTGGCCTGCATCAAGCACGGGGCCCGCTGCTCCGGGCTGAAGTCAGGGTCACCTTATGCACAATGATACACGCACGCGCACACACGCACGCGCACACACAAACACGCACGCACATGAACGCAGGCGCATACACACACACACACGCACGCACGCACGCACACAAACACGCGCACACGAACGCAGGCACATACACACACACGAGCGCACACGTGCGCACACGCATGCACGCGCACACACACACAGAGATATGCACACACAAACACACAGACACATATGCAGAAAGACACACAGGGTTGCACACGTAAAACTCACACTCTGGTTACGAGAATGCATTTTATGTTCTCTGGCCATCTCTTCCCTGGGACCCAGCCAGACATAATAAGACAAGGCATTCACCGCCTTCTTAACACACCTACCTGTCTCACACACTCAATCTCACACACCCCTGGCTCACACTTTTGTAGCGCTCTTCGACAACTGGATTTGATTGGTTAGAGTCACAGAGAGAGTGCGAGGTGGGAGAGAGAGTCGTCCTCTGAGCCTGGTCTGGCTGTGGACCAATGGGAGGGCGTCAGAGGTAAACACAAGCTGATCCACCAGACGTCGCATCGGTACCTCCTCTGCGACGCGCTTCTGCTGTTCACCTCTCGGCACGCCTGCCTGACGCCAGCACCAGATGAGACAAATACACACGCTGTCAGGTCGGGGCAAGGACCTGGGGGAAGCAGTGCATCATGGGAAATAATCACACACATGCGGCAGAGCTGCACGTGGAGCTGAACAGACATAACGGGGAAGACCGCAACCCCAATGTGTCTGGGCGATGAGGAATCACACACATCTCCACACCTTCCAGTCCAATCCTTTATTTGTTTTCTACCCTTATTTATTCAGGAAGTCACACTGTGATCCCGCGCTATCGGGTCTCACTGCTTAGCCTCAAGCGCATGACACGCACAGACTAATGACATGAACATATACAAGGAAAGAGGCAAGGATTCATATTATAAAACAAAACAGGTGACCTACATGGCAAAACAAGCAG
>JACYXH010000342.1:80000-87500 GCA_026745465.1 Lota lota | reverse complement strand
GCCCCGTCTGGGCTTCAAAGCATGGCTCCTGTGTGCGTCTGAGTCGGCTGTGTGTCGGCTCTGTGCGGTGGGGCATGCGTCTCGGGAGACGAGTGTTCCGGGGAAGTTTGCGTCTCGTTCGGCGTCGGTGTTCCTTGTTTTGCGATGGGGTGAGAGGAGGACATTTTGCTGAATGCTTCTGGCCAGTGTGAGATTGTAGCGCAGGATTAGTAAAAGAAGACATGTTTTTGTCAACCTGCAGGCGAAGGTCAACGGAAACCGAGTTGAAAGTCTGATCCTCAACGCTCTTTCGCTCCTCTAAGTCTGCGATGCAAATGCGTTTGAACCTTTATTCGCCATCAACGTTTTGAATGTCTTTATTAGGGAACGGTTTTTCAAATACGAACAATGTAAAAAGAGGAGCAAAATCCATGGGAGAAGGGGTGGACCTCATTTGGTACGGCCAGACCGGCAGTGGGAAACGCAGCGCATCAATCTGTCTGGAAAGATGCATAGTGTTACTATTACCCAGTGCTCTCCAGAGGGCCTTTCGACTCTGTTCTTTCATTAACTATTTCCCTTCAGCTTCCTCTCGGCACAATTCTCTCACCAAATTATAGTACGGGCTATTTGTGCCCACAGGCATTTTGCGAGGCACCTGTGGAGTTTTAATAAAACCCTACGGTTGCGACGCGGTTACAGCTACTTGGTGGAACAACACTGCCCTCTCATGGTTGATGTTGATACTGCTGAGGATCTGCTTTTTCCGTACATCCTTCCTTCATTCCTTCCTTCCTTCCTTTACATGAATGTAACATGAATGACCCCTTAGTGACCCATCGCTATTCATTCATCCTCTAACTCGTTCTTTTTCCCGCTCATGTCTCTGATGCAGAAGATGATCCTGATAGGAGTTTGTCTGGCAATATGTGTGGTGGTCCTCGTCATTTCCCTAGCGGCCGGGCTCTCGTAGTCCCCTTGAGAAACGTGCTTCTGGACCCACAGTGCGTTCCAGAAGCAACGTCACGCCTCAAAGGCTCAATCGTCCGAGGGTCCTCGGTGGGTGTCTCGGCTCCCTTTAAGCTCCTGCCTCGATCCCTTGTTCAAATACTGGGATGTGCACTCCATCTTGGCGCTAAACGGTAGCTCGTGGCTCAACCACCCAGCTAGTGCCTGGAACCAAGATAGAACCAAGATGGCCGCTAGGCGGGTAAGGCCCATGGAGGTCATTTCTCCAAGTGTGCTTGGGCTCGGACACTGGCTCAGAGGGTGGAGGTCTCCTGTCAGCGACAGATTTGTAACCCAGTAGCAAGGCAGCTCCGACGCCTCAAGAGACACATTGATGCACTGTGTTTTTGAACTGTGTTTGATGTCCAGGCACTGTGTTTTCTGTATGTGTGTCATTGGACACGCTTGTCTTGAACCAGCCCTATGTAATATGAGTGTAAAGAGTGAGCTTGTGAACATCAAGCTTGGGGGGGCGGGGGGGGGGGGGGGGGGGGTGGGATGCGTACGTCACCACGCTACGGTGGGCTAGCCACTTAGCGTAGCCTCTGCGGCCCCTGGAACCATGATCCACTCTTTAGGGACTCGGGGTACGGCCTGCCTCACTGAGGCAGCGCAGCCGGGGCTGGGGAATCAGTAGCACACAGACCTAGGTGTAGTTCGGCGGCCACGCACACTGTGCACACGACGGGTCGTCCCCCGCCGACGTCGCTCATCTGTTCTTCACGCCATTTCAGAGCCACGTAAAGAAAGATGGCGGCCCTCTTGCATGTCTTCTGGGAAAGCCCTGGCTGTTACCGTGTGCGATGCAGACAGAATGGGGAGGGGTGGTGGTGGGTGGGTGGGGGGGGCTGGGGGGTCACAGCCTTTTGCATGGATTTCTCGTGATGCATGTTGTGTGCAGTCCATTTACAAAGCTCTGCATGCTTGCTGCATGATCAGGTACATTAGGAAGCCACGGAACAGGAAACAGGAAACAGGAAGCCACGGAACAGTAAACAGGAAACAGGAAGCCACGTAACAACTGAGAGAACAACTAAAGTAGAAGCTATTATTTATGTCAATCCAGCGTAAACATTCATGCCTTTAAAAACATTTGAATTCCCTTGATTGTGTATAATTTAAGAAATAAAAATAAAGCAATAAAGGTATTTTGTTTCACAAAATGAAAATGACTAAAGACAGATTAAATTATATTATATATTCTACAATACCCCCATTCACATTCCAATAAGGAGCCTAGTTAACCTACATACAATCATCATCTTTAATATATATATTATCATGTATAATATCATCAAATATGACATAATTATACCGAGGTGCCTGCATTGTGCTTGATGTTGTATCACATGCTGTAACATACATTTCCAAATTCTAACGTGTGAATTTCTCTTTTCACTCCCAACCTGCTGCCCTTGATGACATGTTTTAATTGAATGGTAATCCATGCAGAAGAAAATCATGATTATTATATGCTGTGTGGTGCTGGGAATAGTTATTGCCTCAGTGGTTGGGGGAACGCTGGCCTAAACCAATACCACACCTTCCCTGCCTCCAGTGCATTCAGACACACACGCGCGCATGTGCACGTCACACACGTGCACGCGCACACACACACACACACACACACACACTCAATACTTTGCACCTCTAGACCAATAATTAGCAAAAAGGCCAAACATCCACTTTTCAATTCCGTGCTTTCTGGATGAATTCTATGATACAGAAGGTGGCAGGCAGACACGACATCCACACAGTATCGTCACGGAGCTCTCCTGCATGCCTTTCTCTTTTGTAAACGTTGGTGCTGCAAAATGTTTAATTGGCGTGTTCAGTGTTGTCAAAAAGATGTGACGTGTTTCTTAACAGAAAAAAAACGAACCAAATGCTGTTCAAATTGACTAGCACATCACCTAACTTCCAAGCAGGCCGTTTGGTGGTTCTGCTCTGGGTTGCGTAGTGCAGGACCGGTCAGTCCGTGGTTAAACCCTCAGTGTTTGATTAACCAGGGTGAATTATAAACATCCACTCCACTCCGGGTTTACCCACCTTATTGCAGATGGCTTTTTTTCTCTGTTGTCCCCTGCCTCCCTTCTGGACCCCTGCATGGTTAAGTGATGTAATGTATACACATGTGGGACTGATCTGCTGGGGGATCATGGGTACTGACCACGCTGCCAACCCTCCCCGCCTGAGTGAGGACGTCACCTAACTTGTGGCCCGTTTGGCCTTACCCGCTGAAAGAGCTCCATAGAGTGTTACTCGGGTGTTGAACGTGTGAGTCGACGCACGCGTGCGCGAGTGTGTCGTTGTGTGTGTGTGTGCGTGTGCTTGTGTGTGTTCATTGGTTTGTGTTTGGATGTTCCGTGTGGTTGTGACTACCCATCGCTGTCTGTTCTGTATAACGTGTACATTCCTTCACAGATATGAAGCTCAGTAACCTTGCCGCCATGTTCAAAAGAAATAGGAAAATATGTTATACAGCCCATCTATAGTTTAGCTATAAACACACAAACCACCATTTTATGTCCATATTACAATTATATTTTAAACGTTTAATGATCATATTAACGTTATCATGTGGACGTGTGTCCATCATCTGTTCTTATTTATTCTGGTGTTTTTTTATTGTTAAATGAGCTGACTCATTGCATTGACACGTTTTGCCAATTGTCAGCATGAAGTCTAGGTAGTGGCTGTAAAAGGCATCACAACCTGGCAAGAGTAAAAATACTAAGACATACTCCATGTTACCGTGTTGCCTACTCAGCGTGTGGCCTTTGTGCTGTGCTGTGATGGTTTTATTTGTTTACTTCTAATGTTTCTTAATGTTCTATTTTTTAAATAAAGTTTGTCAAAAAAAAAACACAGATTTTGTGCGTCAGTCTCCATTGAGTTATTAATGACTGTTACAAAATGGATCCAAGCCCATCCTGTAAAGTATAATGCCATGTATATTTATTAAAAGCCAAGTACAAACAAATGTATTCCAGACATTTAATCACCATTACCATGTGTTATGTATTATATTTCAAGATTATCTAAATTAACATGATTGTCTCATTCTAAATGGAGGGAAAGTATAGGATATTAGTAGATTTACTTTAACAGAAAACATGTAAAAAAAAAAAAGTTACATTTATGTAGATTTCATATATCACTCACTCATATTATGCCATTATTGTGACTGCACCTTTTACTTAAAATATTAAAAAATCTATGTTTAGTTTCATTTTCCTTACAAGACTTTACGGGACAGTGATGTAGAGTGTGTTCAAATCATTTCCCGTTGGTCATCGTGGAGCCTGATTCTAATGACGGGGGAACAGGTAAAACTTTCTGGTTAAGGTGCATCGGTCTTTGACAGCCATCTGTTTTAGGTTAACTGAGGGACCTTCGTCTTCAAAACGCTTCATGACCTGTGGGACGGAGACCACACACAACATCCACCAGGATGAAATAACTACATGGCTGGTTGTCGTGGTCAGCTCTGTCTAGTTGGCCGAAATGTGAGGTTGTCCATCAAACAACCAGAAATCAGCATGACAGAATTACACTCACTCCACACGCAACCAAAGGAAAAGGATTTGAGTGACTTGCCCTTCTGAAGAGTTCTTCAACGTGGTCCTCGTGTGCGTGGGTTTTGAAGATCTCCACAATGTATTTGATAAAAAAAGAACCTTTCTGGGGATGTCTATATGACACCGTATCTGCAGAATAGAGTGAAAAGACAATTAGAAGTAATTGATCAAAGAAATACCTATACATTTTCTTAGTAAGTAGACCTACAGAAGACCTGAAAGGCAACATTAACAAAAGCTATATGAAGAGAAACTTTTTTAATCAACTAATCATGAAGGCCAGATTTGAACAGTTCCAGTTTTTTTTTTTTGTATCCTCAGCCTATTTCTTTTTTAAGTCGCATTTCAGGAAAAGTAAACTATCTGCACAGACAAAAATACATAAACTCACCGGCGGTGCATGACAAAAGTGAAATCAAGTCTTTTTCTTTGTGTACAATGCGAAAAGCATCCTCCTCAATGCCTTCATCCACAGAGTCCGCCAGCTGAGGTGGGAGGGCGCTGTCCACCTGCATACCTGGGGCCTGCTTTGGGACAGACCCAGGCCCATCCTCGACTTGCACAGAACCACCAGTACCTGGAAGAGAATACCGTGGAGGCAGTAGACCAGTAATTCACTACAGGTTTCGGGAATCAATTCAAATGTAATGTCCACTGTAATGGCCCCTTGTATTTATCACCATGGGACGACACAGGTTTAGAATATGGTTATGGCGTTGGTATATTCAAATCAAAACATAATCCCAAGCGCACCTCCTCTGCAGGCTTGGATGATGACGACTTTGGGTTTGTTAAGCAGCGCTGGACAACACGCCGGATCCAAGTGTTTGTAGATATGGTCAATGGGGAAGACGTCGGGTTCTGAGTCGCTCAGGTGATGGACGCCTAAAATAATTCCCTTTAACCCGTGAGACATGATGACCACGAAGACAGAGTCTGTCGCGGCCAGACAGGGGTCTTTACAAAACCTCTCGACGGCCTGGTCCATGTCCTGTGCAAGAACATGAATCAGTCAGAGACACTCATCGCAGGACCACAGATCATGATATAGAATGTGTTTTAGGCCAAACATACTTTTCCACTGAGGTCTCTGTGTTTGACCACGTTGTATCCGAGATCCTTTAGCAGGTTCTCCATATCGCCCTCGTCTTTTTCTGCACCATCCCGATGATTCAAGTGGTCAAAGCGCACATTGGTGATCAGCAGAGCCATGCGCGTCCTGGCGGCCAGGGCCGTGACGGGGTAAACCTGACCACATCATTCATAGCGAGGGGTTCAATATAATAAAGGAGACCGGTGCATGACGTACTACTGATATAGTATGCATTATCCTATCTGATCGTTTGATACCTTGATAGTTCACATCAAATAATATGAGCATATGTAACAATCAGAACAACCAACCTAATAACCGCGTTATGTTTTGTGTTGGCTAAAACACTTAACAAGATATGAATGGCAAATAGCAACATGCGGGTATTGCTGGCCACATATCAGTCATTTGACATGACGTAGCTTTTAAATCGCAGAAGAACTAACGTCGTCTTTGTCCTTCAGCCTTTCTGTCCTGAATTGGTCAGGGCTGCGGATGAGGTTGGCGGACCGGCCCCCAGCCCCCAGCCCCTCCTCTGTTGGGGAACCTTCTAGTAACAGAACATAAAGGTCACTGGTACAATTGGGGCAAAACAAGGCATTTGGTGGCCATGTGTTGTACTTGACAAATTTGATCAGAAGAATTGCATACAAGTCACCTATATACGATGCTTTAACCTCCTGAGATCCAGAAAAAAAAGGGCCTCCTGCTTCCATGTTAACGAAAGAAAAAACATCAAGCGGCGATCTATAAAATGTTTTATTTCTATATTTTATTTCATATGTCTCTTATTGAAGACATCTGAACTCACATCACAGGGAATATATATATATATATATATATATATATATATATATACATACTATATGTCTCACAACAACTGACATTTTAATATAACCCATTGAGTGAATACACAGAACATCTTTATTCATTCCTCGAGACTGAAGCCACCATTTATTCTCCTCAGGTCAGATCTGTTTGAGTTAGACAAGAACAGTAAATTAATTTCAATGTTCTGTAACACCAAAATACTCATCCAACAACAAATTCAATTGTCAAACTACCATTAAAAAAAACAATTAGACTTCTGCTGTGCTGTTCAGATTTTTTAAATTATAATTATTTAACACTTTTCAACAAAGTAAGGAGAATGCTTTGGATATGCAGTCCAAACTAATGTCCTCCCGAACGGACAATAATTAATTGCTGGATCCCAGGAGATTAAAGGATAAAGAAGCTGTTCCGGTTAGGGTTAGGCCCTTGTCAAAAGAAAGTGGGCGGTGCTTCTTTAGAAAATACATTCATAGTTACAACTCACCCACACGAGCATCAGGAGAAGAGATCAGACCCAGGGTGTTGCATAATCCATGGTCCCTATCCTTCATACTTTTAATCATTATCTGACTTGCTCTCTCCCCTTTCCCGATCACCATGTCGATCAGACAACGTGCTCGGTCCGTTTTGCTCGTCTGGTCCTCCAGCACAGAGTCCTTGTCCTCGGTACTCAACACTTTCTGCTGCCAAAGGTCATCCAGGAGACCTTTGATACCTGGGAGTCCGATTTTCTGCACAAAGTCAGCACGGATCCCTTTTAGCGCTGAAACAGAAATCAAAAAGCAATATAAAATATAAAATTCTCGTAGTCAATATCACTTCGTTTTTGGGTATAGGCCAATTAAAAAAAAAACGAACACACAAGACAAAACATAAATAGCATAGGCCTAAATACAAAAATAAAAATAAATGAATCCCGTTCCTCGTTATTGTTTTAGCCTACTATTGTGTTAGGTGATCTGTTGTCTTGGTTGGGGCAAGACGTTGATTCGTTTGTTCAGGTCC